>JAWWEE010000105.1:115191225-115205842 GCA_035221455.1 Xenops minutus
CCAGCTCTCCTGGAGCCCCTTTAGGCACTGCAAGGGGCTCTCAGGTGTCCCTGGAGCCTTCCCTTCTCCAGGTGAGCCCCCCAGCTCTCCCAGCCTGGCTCCAGAGCAGAGGGGCTCCAGCCCTGCAGCATCTCTGTGGCCTCCTCTGGACTCTCTGCAGCAGCTCCAGGTCCCTCTGATGCTGAGGAGAGGGTGGTGGGTGGTGGTGCAGGGTGGACAGTGTTTAGCCCAGAAGGTGCCACTCCCCAGAGGTTACCTGTGCCCTGTCCCATTCCTAGCCGGGTCACTCACCTGTGCAGTCAAAGGTGCCTGTGTCCCCCCTTGCCATGTTTTGGGTGTGCTGGCAGTGAGACAGCTGTTAATCCTCTGTTTCCCTCTCCTGCAGAACTTTGGTGAACTTGCACTGACTAAGGAATCCAAGGCACTGATGGGGCTCTACCATGGGCAGGTGCACTGCAAGAAGAATAAGTTTGGAACACCTCAGAGAGAGGTCAAGTAAGTGCAAGTGTGGGATGGCTGAAGGAGCAATTGGAAGACCCCCAAAAAGCTCTTGGAACTGACTGGCCTGGAGTCCTGGAGAGCTGTGTAACAGGGCAGGGATTCCCAGCCTCCAGAAGGCTGATCTGCAGCAGTTTAGAGGCTTCACCCACAAGTGACACCTTCTTGCATGACCTCTCCCAAAATGGTGCCTGGGTGGATGGGATCTGTGTGAGTCTGACAGCAGCCATGGGAATTCAGCTGTTCTCAGCTTTGAATGTGTCCCCTTGGTCCTTCCTGTGCAGGACCCTGGCCGTGCTGGGAGCAGGGCTCATGGGAGCCGGGATCGCCCAGGTTTCCGTGGATAAGGGCATGAAGACCATTCTAAAGGACACGACGCAGAAGGGCCTGGACAGGGGCCAGCAGCAGGTCTACAAGGGGTATGTGAGTCCAAAGGGCTGGACTTGGGGTGGGATAGGGCTGCCTTTAGTCACAGTCTTCTGCTGTCAGGAACTCCTGGCACCTCTGTTCTGCTGGAATGAACCATCTGGTGTCACAGAAAAGCTTTATTTTAAGGTTGTCCCATGCAGCGTGCTGGGATAGTGCTGCAAAATAGGCCCAAGTGCTGTCAGTCTTAGGTAGGTAGAGACCTAACAGGGGATTGCTTTGGCTTTTAGATTTAGCAGTAACTTCTAGAGCTGAGGCCCATGTCACAGGAGACATTCCAGCTCAGACCTCTGGAAAGCTGGGTTTCTTTCCCTGCCCTCCTGGCTCAACAACAGTGCTCAGCTGTGCATCAGCAGGAATGTCAGCTCTGACCTTCAGCTGAGCTGTGTGAGCAGGGCTCTCCTGCTTCCACGTAGAAGGAGAGGCCAGGGTGCAGAGTGCCAATCCTGCAGGATTGGAGATGGAGTTTTGGGTGCCAGCTCTGGCAGGGAAGGCAGGAGGGATGCCCGTGGTGCACCCCCAGCAGCCTGGCTGGGCTGCTCAGGAGCCCTGACAGAGCTGTTTCCCCCCAGGCTGAATGGCAAGGTGAAGAAGAAGAGCCTGACATCCTTTGAGAGGGACTCCATTCTCAGCAACCTGATGGGCCAGCTGGACTACAAGGGCTTTGAGAAGGCAGACATGGTCATCGAGGCTGTGTTCGAGGACATCAATGTCAAACACAAAGTGCTGAAGGAGGTGGAGGCCGTGAGTATTGGCCCTGAGCTCGTGCTAGGTGTGGCCCCTGTGTGGTGAGGGGTCCTGGGCTGTGCTGCTGGGTTTGTCACATCCCCCTTGTGCTGCACTTTGGTTCTTAGTGCAGATTGTTTATGCCAGAACATGGATGAGCAGCCTTTCTTCTCACTGAGGACATTCCCTGCTCAATAAGGAGTTTTTAGCTGAAAGGGGCAGTTCTGACATTCCCTGACTCCTGGGAGCTGTTCCAAAAAAAGCTGCCTTTGTCTGAGGACATTGATATGACAGTGATGTCCTTGGGATCTCCACACCTCACAGTCCTTCACCTGCTGTCCCTGCTCTGCTGCCACTGCTCTGTTCTGTTCAAGGAGGGGAAAAATTGCATGGCAGAGAGGCTGGTCTGGGGCCCTCCTGCAGTCTCTGCTGTGGCTGCGGTGGTCTGGCAGAAACAGGGGAGCTCTGGGTCTAATACTGCACACTTGGGGAGAGTTCAGGGGCAGTCAGAGCTGACTGACTTAAGCTGCTGCTTTACAATTAGCTTCTAATGAGAAAACCCAGCTTGCCTTGTTTGCCAGTGTCCCTGGGTGCTGGTGCAGCTCTCAGGGCTCTGGATTCCACTCTGGAGCCTGTGCTCTGACACGGTCCCTTGCACCCCTCCACAGGTGATCCCTCCTCACTGTATCTTCGCCAGTAACACCTCAGCCCTCCCCATCAGCCAGATTGCTGCTGCCAGCAAGAGGCCTGAGAAGGTGAGTCCCCAGGGCCACGTGCCCTGCACGGAGCTGCCTGTCCATGCTGAGGTGGCTTTGCTTTAGGGACCCTCTGCTTCCTCCTCGGTTCATGACACAGCTCACCCTGTGCCCTGGTGCAAGCCCTGAGCAAAGAGCTTGTGCTCTTTGGGCATGTGGGATGGGGGTGGAGGAGAACTCACCCCAAGGGTGGTGTTGGTGAGGCAGGTCAGTGCACGTGGGGGCAGAGAGGCTGAGGAGGGGGGAGCCAGGGTCAGTTAGCCACTTCTCCCAGGGAACAAGGGACAGGAGAGGGGGAAATGGCTTCAAGCTGCACTAGGGGAGGGTTGAACATGAGGAGGAATTTCTTGCTGGAAAGGGTGGTCAGGCCTAGGAAGGGGCTGCCCAGGGAGGTTTGGAGTGCCCAGCCCTGGAAGTGTCCAAGGCAGGACTGGCCGTGGCACTCAGAGCTCTGGGCTGGGGGACAAGGTGGGCATCGGGCACAGGTTGATGGTCTGGGAGGGCTTTTCCAACCTCAGTGATTCTGGGATTCTGTGACTTGGGCTGAGAGAATTCCAGCCAAGAAGGTTACAGTCATTTTAATAAATTGAGTAGACATACAAGTGACTTGCCATGATGGCAAAATGTCTTCTCCTCCTTCCTGGAGAAGGCACTAAACTGGACGCTGAACTTGGAGGTGCTGAAACTTAAGCCGTGGTCAGCCCTGGGATCAGCTCCTGAGGGTGTGGTGGGGGTTTCTCTCAGACTTCAAGTGATCCACATGAACAGGGTCCCAAGAGCCACAGAGGAGAGGTTTGGGGCAGAGGATAATTTCATCCCTTTGCTTGAAGCCTAAACAGCACATAAAGTATCTTCATCCTCACCCCTTAGCACAGGTGAGAACAGCTGAGCAGGAGTACTGGTTCCTACACCCCTGGGGCAGGAGTGCAGGACCCTGCCAGGGCTACCTGGGGTACCTGTGAGCTGTCAGAGGTTCCTGTCACCCTGCTGAGCCTCTTCCAGGTTTCCTGTCAAACCTTTGTTGCATCAGAAACACCAGCTGAGTCTCATTTGTTCATCCTTGCAAATAGCATCCTCTTGCTCTAGGAATTGCCTGTGCAGTGCCTCTTTATATGGAAACTCATAGGAAATCAGTTAACTAATTAGTGTATTTTCTTTAATTAGTTTTGCAGCCTGCTGCTCTGCAAGGTGCCTCTGACTTACACAGCTCTTGGGGCCAAGTGTAGCTGCCAGGAGGCACGAAGGTGACACGCTGGTGACATGGTCACATTCACAAAGTGAGGCACACAGAGATCTCCACTTACACGTGTTCCCAAAGGAAGGCTGCACTTCCCTCTGTAATTAGTTTCTGGATAGATGCCATTTCATCCCTACATTCACTTCATCACTGAAAAAAGAAGTAAAGCATTCACAGGCAGGACACAGGAAGTGTGCTGGATGTCCCTGGGTGCTGCTCCAGTCTGAGCCCAGCAGAAGCAGCAGCCAGGTGGGGCTGCCCTGCCAGCTCAGGTCACCCTGTGCCCACCTCAGTCTGGGAATGAGCTCAGCTGGGATTCCCATACAGGTTTTGCTGCCAGTCTGTAAAGTACAGAGAGAGATGGGCAGCACTCTTGGTGCTGTAAACATTATAGCTTGATCCTGAGGCAGGAGCTGTGGGGCATGCACTGTGTCCTTGGGAAAGCCAATGAGAGAAGGGATCTGGGAAGTGTTCCTGTCAGAGGGGGTAGAGTGGAGTGTGTTGGGGGGCCCCGCAGCCTGTGTTGGCCTTCCCTCTACACTTGACTTGCCCAGCAGATTGTTCTGGGAGCCAAAATCCATCTTAACCCCGAGCTCTTCCTTCTGCCCAGGTCATTGGGATGCACTACTTCTCCCCAGTGGATAAGATGCAGCTGCTGGAAATCATCACCACAGACAAAACCTCCCAGGACACGGCAGCTTCTGCTGTTGCTGTTGGCCTCAAACAGGGCAAAATCGTCATTGTGGTGAAGGTGAGGGGACAGTGCACAGAACAGGAGCTGGGGTAGCAAATGAAAGGGCTTGTGCACTGAGAGGAGGGTGAAACTGGGCTCTGGACATGCTGGCAACAGCTGCTCCTGCTGAGAAGTGACAAGGGAGGTCAGCAAGGGGCAAGTGCCCAGATGATCCTCACGTGTTGTTTGGAACAGCCATGGAAGGCTACAAGGCACAGCTGGAGGGCCAGCAGGAGGAGCTGCCAGTCCTGCCCCACAGGGGCTGCCATGGCATCTCACACAGAGCAGTCTGGACAGGGCTGCCACCCCCTCAGCTCCCTGGCAGGCTGCAAGGACAGAGGGCAGTGAGCAGCAACCCCACTCTTCCTGGTTAAATCTTGGGTGAGGGGGGCAGGAGTACACATACAAGTGATTTAGATGGGATATTGGGAAGGATTTCTTCCCTGGGAGGGTGGGCAGGCCCTGGCAGAGGTTGCCCAAAGAAGCTGTGGCTGCCCCTGGATCCCTGGAAGTGTCAGGCCAGGTTGGACAGGGCTTGGAACAACCTGGGATAATGGAAGGTGTCCCTGTGTTTTCCCTTCTTCCTGAGGTTGCCACACTGCTGAGCAGTTTCTGTGCTGCTGGGAAAACTGGCTTGTCAAAAAGTGCCCTGGGCATCTCCAAAGGCTGGAGATACTGGGGATACAGTGCTGCTTCCCCTACCCTCATCCCCACCTGAGCTGCCTCCCTGAAGGGCAGTTTGCAGCTCCTCTGTTGTTTCCTGAGTTTGTTAGAGTATCAGAGGTAAAACCACTGCTTTATGCTGGTTTCCCTTGTGCTGAGCACCCTTTCCCTCATGTGCCTGTTGGGCTTGCTGAAGCAGCAGCCTGCCTGGGGCCTCCAGGCAGCAGTTCAAATAAAAACACTGGTGGGAACTTCCAGGGAGTAAGTTCATGGAAGTCTTCAAACACTGCTGAGCCCTACAGGGGAAAAACCCCCTGTTTTAGGAGTCGGTCACATAGTGTTAGAAATGGGGTTTGGGGTGTCTGAACTGCAGCCTGGGCTGTGAAACAGTTCTGAGAGGCCGTGCTCCTGCAGCTGGTACTCACCTGGCTCCCTGCTGTGCTCCTTTTCCCTAGGATGGGCCTGGATTCTACACCACCAGGTGCCTGGGGCCAATGCTGTCAGAGGTGGTCCGAGTTCTCCAGGTGAGTGTCCTGTTGGCTACGGAGTGTCCACCAGATAGTCATGGAAACTCTGCTTCTTCCTGGGCCAGGGCTGGGGTCAGTCTGAGTGTGAGCAGAAGAGGTGGGTGACCAGCCCTGGGGCTCGTGGTTGTCCCCAGCCTGCTCTTGGCTCCTGTTTCCAGTCAAGCAGCTAATGGGGCTGCTCATAGCAGATGGGCCTGGGCTCTCTGCCCCACACTGGCTTTCCAGGAGCTCTCCCTGAGGTGCCATCGCTTCCCCTTCTCTCCTGCAGGAGGGCATTGACCCCAAGAAAGTAGATGCCATCTCCACAGCCTTCGGCTTCCCAGTGGGAGCCGCCACACTCATCGACGAGGTGGGCGTGGACGTGGCCACGCACGTGGCTGAGGACCTGGGCAAGGCCTTTGGGGAGCGCTTCGGGGGAGGCAGCATCGACCTCTTCAAGCTCATGGTGCAGAAGGGCTTCTTAGGTGAGCTGCTAAGCTGTTTGCAGCTGAAGGGTTTCCCCTCTGCCCCAGGAAAAACACCAGTGTCCATGGGCCAGTCCTGCCTTGGGAGAGCAGTGGGAGAACAGCCCTGGGAATGGGTCAGGAATCCCTCCCACAGAATGAATTGGTGGTGTTCTTTGTGCTCTGGATGCCTAGAGGGGGCAGTAGGGCCTGGCACAGTGGCAGCATCTTGTGGAGGGGTCAGGTGGAGGTGGGTGCCTCCCTCTGCCCTTGGAGAGGCAGCAGGGCCGAGCTCCGGAGCGCTGGGAGGATGTGTCGTGGGAGCAGGAACCGGAGCTGCAAGAAGATCAGAGATGAAGGTGTCAGGAGGAAACAGGACACATGGCAGGATGTGACTTGTCTCCTTTTATCCCTGGCAGGTCGAAAGGCAGGGAAAGGCTTTTATGTTTACCAGGAGGGAGTGAAGAACAGGAGTGTGAATTCCGGCATGGATGAGATCTTGGAAAAGTTCAAGGTGCCGGCGAATCCTGATGTGTGAGTACCTGGGAGAGACTGAGCAGGGGGGTCTGGATCAGACCCCTGCCCAGCTCCTGGTGCCTCTGAGCAGCAGCATGAGGTGCATCAGGTGGTGCTGAAGGCCATGGGCTGGAGCCCCTCTGCTCTGGAGCCAGGCTGGGAAAACTGGAGGGGTGTTCACCTGGAGAAGGGAAGGATACAGGGAGAGCTGAGAGCCCCTTGCAGAGCCTAGAGGGGCTCCAGGAGAGCTGGAGAGGGACTGGGGACAAGGGATGGAGGGACAGGACACACAGAATGGCTTCCCACTGCCAGAGGGCAGGGATAGGTGGGATTTTGGGAAGGAATTTTAAGCTGTGAGGGCAGGGAGACCCTGGCACAGGGTGCCCAGAGCAGCTCTGGCTGCCCCCGGATCCCTGGAAGTGTCCAAGGCCAGGTTGGGCAGGGCTTGGAGCAATCTGGGCTAGTGGAAGGTGTCCCTGCCCATGGCAGGGGATGGGACTGGATGGGCTTTAAGGTCCCTTCCCACCCAAACCAGTCCAGGATTCCATGACATTGCTGAACACAGAGCCTGGTCAAGCCTTTCCTTTTATTCCAAATCCATCTCGACACAATCCTGAGTGACGTGCTCCAGTGGACCCTGCTTGAGCAGGGGGGTTGGACTGAATAAGCCCCAATGGTCGTTTCCATCCTCAGCCATTCTGTGGTTCTTATGTGCCCACTTCAGGACATGTCCCAGAACTTAGTCCTGATCCCTGTGTAGATAGGGACCCTCCCAGAGAGACCATTCCCCACCCCACGTGGCTGTGTCCCACCCCGGCTGGCCTCAGGTGCTGCCCCAGCTGCTGCTCCCTGCCCAGCCTCACAGCTCTGTCCCCACAGCTGCACGGACGAGGACATCCAGATGCGCCTGGTGACGCGGTTTGTGAACGAGGCGGCCATGTGCCTGCAGGAGGGGATCCTCAGCACCCCCGTGGAGGGGGACATCGGTGCTGTCTTCGGCCTGGGCTTCCCACCCTGCCTGGGAGGTGAGTGCTTTGGGCTGGGCTCCAGAGCTTCGCTGTGGGCTTGTAGCCATGTGGCAATGCAGGGGTTAAGGCCAAGTATGAGCTGCAGCCTGAGGAAACAGCCTCAAGATGCACCAGGAGAGGCTTAGATTGGGTATTAGGGGAAATGCCTTCATGGAAAGGGCTGTTCAGCCCTGGCACAGGGTGCCCAGAGCAGGGGTGGAGTCCCCATCCCTGGAGGGATTTAAAAGCTGTGTGGATATGGCATTGGGATCATGGGCTAGTGGTGGCCTTGGCAGTGCTGGGGGTGCTTTTCCAACCTACATAATTCTGTGACAGTCTCCTGCCACTGCCACTTCCCCAGGTGGGTAGGTGGATGTGTTGGAGCCCAGAGACCCACCTCTACCCCCCTGCCCTCACAGATACAACAGAGCTGATAACCTCAGCCATACTTTTCCAGCCAAGGCACTTGCTGGGCTCAGCCAGCACCACAGGCAGGGTTTCCCAGGACCCCCTGTGACCTGGCTGGGTGGCCATGGCAGTGCCTTGGGCTGTGGGTGAGGCACGAGCTGAGGGTTGGGTCAGAGGGATCTTAGGCACGAGGTGGTGCTTCTGCCATATTCCTGGTGCTTTACCTCCTTGAGCCAAGCTCAGACTGAGGGAGCAGCCCCAAGAGATTTCCTACAAGAGCATGGAGTGACAGGACAGGGGGGAATGGCTTCAAACTGACAGAGAGAGAGAGTAGGTTTAGATTAGGTATTAGGAAGGAATTCCTCCCTGTGAGGGTGGGCAGGCCCTGGCACAGGTTGCCCAGGGAAGCTGTGGCTGCCCCATCCCTGGAAGTGTCCAAGACGGCTTGGACGGGGTTTGGGGCAACCTGGGCTAGTGGAAGATGTCACTGCCCATGGCAGAGGGTGTGGAGCTGGATGGTGTCTAAGGTCCTTTCCCACCCAAACCATTCCATGATTCTGTGTTTGTCCCCAGCCCCCAAACGAGCTCTGCCCAGTGCAGGTGTGCAGTGAGCAGGGTCCTGGGTTACCCTGAGGAGGGACTGGGGGTCTCCCGTGGAGCAGCATGGGCTGGCCAGATGCAGTGCTGCCACCCCTGCAGGCGCCCCGTGCCTGCCCCTCCCTCGTCACTGCCGTGTCCGTGTCCCCGCAGGTCCCTTCAGGTTCGCAGACTCCTATGGAGCCCGGCAGCTGGTGGACAAGCTGCGCAAGTACGAGGCTGTCTATGGCAGCCAGTTCACGCCGTGCCAGCTGCTGCTGGACCACGCCAACAGCCCCAGCAAGAAATTCCACCCGTGAGGGGACCCGGTGATGTGCCCACAGCTCCTCGGGCCGCAGCCCCGGCTCTGTGACACCCCTTGTCCGTAGGTTAATCTCCAAAGCACCCAGGGAGGCAGGGAAGGGAGGGAGGGAGGAAGGAAGGAGGGAGGGCACCAGGTTGCCTCATGGCTTGTAGTCATTTCAAGTGCCTTATCAGCCACTGTGTGTTGGGCACATCCGTCCCGTGCCAGCTGGGCCAGCCTCTCCATGCTGGAGGGGGAATTTCTGCTGCCTTCACCTCCATGCTGCGGCCTCCAGAGCTCCCAGTCTGGCCAGTAGCATCCAGCACATACATGGCTGGAGCCGAGGCCTTGCCTTTCCATAAACATCTACCAAAATAAAGCCCCGTCTCCTGGGTTTGGACTCCATGCCTGCTTCTCCTCCCCTCTCCCTGGGGCAGCACCGAGGAAGAAGAGTCGGGAATGAAGCTTTCAGGCAATGCCCTGGGATCCCCTGCCAGGGGCTGCAGGATGCACAGAAGGGCTGTGGGGAGGGGCAGGATGGCAGCAGTGCAGGAAGGCAGCTCTGTCACCTCTGCCATCACTCAGGGGCTGTGAGGAGCCTCTGGCTCCGTCTGGCCCCGAGCGCTGCTGTGGGTGATCCTGGCAGGTGATCCTGGCAGATGGACCAGCCTGTAATTGCGGAGCAAGCAGCCAAAGGCCAGAAGGGTTCCCCGTGGGGAGAGCTCAAGTTAAACTAAAAGGCTGTAAATCTCTGGGCATCTGTCACTGGACTTCCTCTCCAGCTTCCAGCCATTTTCCTGTGCCATGGCAGAGATTGGCCCAGAAGGTGTTGCTCTTCATGTCACCTCTGCTAGTTGCTCAAAGCTCCAGAGCAAAATTGGGCTGCCTTTCTTGCCTGCTGGGGAGGCAGGGGACTGGTAACCAGCCTTCAGCCCTCCCGTGCCGGGGGTCAGCTCTCCCAGGATCTGCCCCTGCTCTGGGAACAGGGCCTGGGATGTGCCTGAGGGGCTTCCTTGCAGGTCCTGGAATGCCCCCGGGGTGCAGGCAGCTTGGAGCAGCTCTGAGAGCAACATCACCTCCTGCAGGGGAGCCATGAATCCCTTCCCAAGAGGTGGGAAGGGTCTGCAAGGACTGGAGAGACCCCCCAGAGCCTCCCTCGCCACCCACGGCCCCTTTCCCTCCTCCCTGAGCATGGGGCTTCTCCAGCAGCTCGTTACTCTCCCTTACGTTTATTATGCTAATCCACAAGGATTAAGTTAAACCAGTCAAGGCAAAATCCAGTGTTTTCCAGCCCGTTGGGGCCAAAATTACTGTCCAGTGTTAAAAGGGGACGACGGAGGGAGGGCTGGGCAAGGGGGCCGAACTGCCAGGGGAGGAGAACCCCCCGTGCTGCCCCGCGGAGCAGGGCCGGGAGCGGGGCGAGCTCCAGGTGCCTCGGGGCCACCCCTGGGGCCACCCTCGGGGCCACCCCCGGGGCAGGCGGTGCCCAGCGCGGGGTCAGATCTTGGGGCGCCAGCCCTTGATGAACTGCATGATCTTCTTCACCTGGAGCTTGGTGAGGCGGAAGTCGTCGGCCAGGATCTCCTCGCTGAGCTGCACGAAGATGCTGCCGTCGATGCGCTCGCGGGCGAAGAAGCTCACGACGTCCTCGGAGAGGCCGATGAAGCGCAGGCACTTGGACACCTCCTCCAGCGACAGCGCCGACAGGTCTGCGGGGGGCAGCCAGGCCGGGCTGTCCCCGCCGGGCCGGGGGGCGGCCGGTCCGTCCCCCCGCGCCGCCGGCGGCACCTCGATGACACCCTGCGCCAGGTACAGGCGGGTGACACCCTCGGCCCCGCGCAGCACGGCCGGCGACAGCGGGGACGCGCCCCGGAGGACGATGCCGTCCCCGTCCAAGCCCTTGGGGGGCCGAGGAGGGGCCGCCGGCTCCTCGAGGGGGGCGAAGGGCTCCGGCGAGGAGGAGGAGGAGGGGGCGGCCGGGGCCGAAGGTGCTTTGGACCACTCGGGGCTCTCGGGCCACTCGGCCGGGCCGGCGAAGGGGTTGAGGGCCCCGAAGGGGGCGAAGCGCTTTTGGGGGTGCGGGGGCTTGATGCGGGGGCAGCTGCGGAAGGGCTTCAGGGGGGGCTCGGCCCCCGAGGGCGCCGCGGGGCAGGCGCTGCCCGGCTCGCCGTAGGGCCAGGGCTCCGGCCAGGGCGCGGGGGGCGGCGGGGCCGCGGGCGGGGGGCGCCCGGGTGGCTCCCCGGCCTTGCAGTCGGCCCAGGTGCAGGGGTAGCAGTACAGGGAGTAGGCGTCGGGCGAGGGCGAGCCGCTGCCGCTCCGCGGGGCCGACCTGCCGGGGCAAGGGCACCGTCACCATCCACCGCCATCGCCGCGGGCACCGCCGCCCCGTCCATCCCCCCGGCCGGCCCCGAGACACTCACCCGTCGTGGAGCCCCGAGGAGTAGTAGGACAGGCTGGGGCTGGGCGAGGCTGCGGGAGCCAGCTTCGGGCAGCGCAGCGGGGCCGGGGGGCTGCGGGGGTCCGGGGGGCTGCAGGGGCCCGGGGGGCGGCTGCCCCGGGGCGGCACCGGGGGCGCGTTCAGCAGCCGGCACTCCTCCTTCACCTGGAACGGGGGCGAGCGCCGTCAGAGCCCCGGGGGAGGCAGGGGGATGCGGGGGGATGGATGGGGGCTCGGGGGCGGCCGGCCCTGGAGCTCTGGGTGCCAGCGGGGAGACCTGGGGCCTGCGTACTGCCCGCTGGGGCGAGCCCCCAAAAATGTGGGTACCCCGTGGTGAAGGGGAGCCTGAAATTTTGGGTAGCCCATTGTGCAGGGAAGCCCAGAGGGTGTGGGTACCCCGCGGGCTGGGGAACCCCAGAGCTTCAGTACCCCGGGGTGCAGAGCCCGGGGGGAGCGGGGCCCCTGCGGCACAAGGGTGTCCGCGGGGATTCGGGTGCCCCACGGTGATGGGCAGCCCTGGGGAATCGGGGACCGAGGAGGGTTTGGGTGACAGAGCAGAGCTGGGGCGGGACCCCAAGGCGGGGGGACAGGGCTCGGAGCCTGGGGAGGGGTCGGGCTGGCCGTGCCGTGGGGCTGGTCGTGCTCGGGGGTCACCGTGCCGTGATGTGGCCGGCGGGACCCCCGCGGTGTCGTCCCCCATCCCCGGGGACGGGCCCGCGGCTCTTACCGCCTCCGATTTGGGTGGCACCGGGGGCGGGGTGTCCCCGCGGGGCTCGTCCCCGGCGCGGTGCGCGGAGCCCCCCGAGGGGGCGGCCCCGAAGGGCACCAGGTCGGGCCGGCCGCCCAGCTCGCAGCAGCCCTCGGGGCCGGGATTGCTCCAGAGCTCCTCGTAGGGAATCTCCAGCGGCTCCTGAGTCCTGAACTCGGGCTCGGCCCAGTCGGGCGTCATGTACTCGCGGTCGGGGTCGGGGAAGTCGGGCAGCGGCGGGCGGGGGGCGCCCCCGCCGGGACCCCGCGGGCCGTGGCAGCGGGCGGGGGGCTCCCGGCTGGGCTCCCGGCTGGGCTCCCGGCTGGGCTCCCGGCCGGGCTCCCGGGAGCCGCAGGCACACAGGGAGAGGCGCTGGAGGGGCTGGCTGAGCTGGTCGCGGGCGCAGGCGGGCAGGCAGAGCCGCAGGCGCCGCGGGCTCGCACATTCCTCCAGCAAGTCCGGCTTGGCCTCCCGCACGGCCCGCGAGTACTCGTCGGGGTTGAAGCGGTCGTGGCAGTACGCGGCGCTGTCCCGCAGCAGCTTCTCCAGCTGCGGGTCCCCGGCCAGCAGCCCCTCGGGCAGCTGGAAGCGGGGCATGTCGGTGAGCAGGAGGAAGTGGAAGGGCACCAGCTCGTCCCGGCGCAGGATGCAGCACAGCACCACGGTCTTGGAGATGATGCTGACCAGCTTGTAGCAGTGCCCCTCGCGGATGGCGTGCAGGTCGTAGGGGTTGCGGGCGGGCCGGCTGGGCACGGCCACGTTCACGGGCAGCCGCACCTTCTCGATGATGCTGCGGATGGTGTGCTCGCCCTCCTGCAGCCGCAGCTCCAGCGGGCTGCGCGTGCTGAAGCGGCCCTTGCACTGGAAGGGCAGGCTCAGGCTCTCGTTGGTGCGGTGGTTCATGCAGATCAGGCACGGCATCTTGCCCCTCACCTGCCGCGGCCCCGCCGCCGGCGCCGCCCTGCCCAGCTTGCGCAGGAGGCTGTTGAAGCGCGACTTCTCCTTCACCGTCTTGGCGCACAGAATCTCCGCCTGCCCCATCAGCGTCAGCTCGTCCCCCGCGTTCAGCGTGAAGTTGTACACCTCGCTGTCCTCGCTGAACTCCCCCGACACCACCTGCCCCGGCACAGCCCCCGTGAGAGCCCTGCCCTGGGTGTGCCACGGCCCCCAGAGTCCCGTCGGCATCCCCCGCTGTCCCACTGTCCTCTCCTGCTGTCCCACCACCATCCCCTGCTGTCTCACCACCATTTCCTGCTGTCCCACTGTCCTCTCCTGATGTTCCACCACTGACCCCTGCTTTTCCCCATACCCCTCTTATTTCCAGCACTTTGCCCTGGTGTCCCACCACTACCCCCAGTGTCCCACAACCTACTCCTGATGTCCCACTGCCATCTCTTGATGTCCCACCACCATTCCCTGCTGTCCTACTGTTCTCTCCTGACATCCCACCATTGACACACAAAATCGCATCACACCCTTTGATGTCCCACCACTGTCCCTTGCTGTCCCACCACTGACTCCTGATGTCCCATCACCATCCTGTTCTGTCTCATCCTGCCTCCCTGACATTCCCCTCCTGTCCCACCACTGTCCCGGGTGTCCCCTGCCATCCCTCCACCACTCCCCGCCATCCCAGCAGTGTCCCCTGCCCTGTCCCCCGCTGTCCCCACGGACCTTCACGCTGAAGGTGATGGCCTCCATGACGAAGATGCGGTCTGGGAAGATGCTGGCCACCTCCTCCACGCTGTTGAAGTACTGCACGGGCTCACGGATGTCCCGGTCCTGGTCCAGCAGCTTGAACTTCCCTGCGAGGGACCCCCAAGCCCAGGGAGGTGAGAGGAGCCCAGCTCCACTGCCCATGCCAGGGACCTGCTGTCCCCCACCTCGGGGCCAGCACAGCCCTTCCCAGCGGGGCAGCCAGCCCCGAGGACGGCCTGGGGTCCCCACCACAATCCTGGGGACACTTCTGTGGGCTTCACCAGTGTCCAAGCGCTGCAGGGGGACCCCAGAGCATCCCCAATCCCTGCACCCCCCACAGCAACACCCGGGGGGAGCTTGTGGGTGGGCCAAGGCACAGAGCCCGGGGCACACGGGGTGTCTTGGCAGTGCCCCTCGTCACCCCCGGAGCTGCGGGGCCCCCCTAAAGTGTCCCTGTGAATGGAGGAACTCACACAGGGAAGCCAAAATTGCAAGGGATGCCCATTACCCCCTAAAACTCCTAAAACCTGCCCCCAGCCCCACCAGAATGGGGCGATCCCACTCTGCCCCACGCCTCGGGTGGGAGAGCCCCCGGGAAGGGGTCCCGGGAAGGGGACGGGGGGCTCCAGAGCGGGAGGGAAGGGCAGGAACGGGAGCTGCGGCCGCAGCGAAAGTGCCGCCGTCGGCATCGCCGGCGGGGACGGAGCTGAGGGGAATATCAATGCCCTGCCAGGCGGGGCCGGGCCGAGGCTGCAGCCCCGCACAGGGCGAGCCGGGCACGGCCAGCCCTCGCCTGGCACCGGGGGCTGCGGCTGGAGCGGGGCGGGGGCGGGGATGGGGATGGGGATGGGGCTGGAGATGGGGATGGGGCGTGGGCGGGGGCTGGGGATGGAGCCGGGGCTGGCGATGGGGCTG
>JAWWEE010000105.1:115243837-115255137 GCA_035221455.1 Xenops minutus
CCTGGAAGTGTCCAAGGCCAGGTTGGAGCACCCTGGGCTGGTGGAAGGTGTCCCTGCCCATGGCAGGGGGTGGAATGAGATGATCTTTAAGGTCCCTCCCAACCCAAACCAGTGTATCACTCTGTTATTGTCCACTGTCCACTTTGACACAGTGGATTTAAGGATCTCAAGCTCAGAAAAACCCATTTGTGGATGGCAGGTGACAAAGCAGGTTGTCCCAATGTGACCCCAGAGAAGTAAGTCCAGGGTACTGCAGAATCCTTTCTGGATTTGATAACCAGCAGGGAAAACAAACTGGAGGATGTTTGTGATGGGAACAATGACACAACAAGGCAGATGTGGAAGCCTCAGGCAGGTCTTGTTTGGGTCAGGGTATTCCTTCATGTCTCCTCAGGAACACGGTGCTCATGACTGTAAATTATGGATAGCAGAAGCATTTGTGAACCGAAAGAGTAGAAATGGAATCACGGAGTCATTGAGGTTGGAAAAGCCCTCCGAGATCATCCAGTCCAACCATCCCCCAGCACTGCCAAGACCACCACTGACCCATGTCCCCAAGTGCCACATCCACAGGGCTTTGAAATCCCTCCAGGGTTGGGGACTCCACCCTGCCCTGGGCAGCTGTGCCAGGGCTGGACAACCCTTTCCATGAGTGAATTTTCCCAATATCCAACATGAACTCCCCATGAGCAACTTGAGGCCATTCCCTCTCCTCCTGTCCCTGTTCCCTGGGAGCAGAGCCCGACCCAGCCCTGGCTCCCCCCTCCTGGCAGGGAGTTGTAGAGTGATGGAGACAACATGGACAAACACCTGGGTGTAGGAGATGAAGGTAAAGGAGCCAGACTCTTCTGGGTGATGCCCAGTGGCAACGGGTGCCAATGACAAGACACAAAATAGAATCTGCCCACAGGAAAAGCTTTTTCTTTTTTTTTTCTCTTCACTATAAGGGTGGTGAAACACCAGAAAATATTTCCTGGAGATATTTCCACAAGTGGACACAGTCCTGGGCGAGCTGCTGGAGGTGACTCTGCTTGGGCAGGAGGGGTGGACAAGATGATCTCAAGAATCATGGAATATCCTGAGTCGGGAGGGACCCTCAAGATGCTCCTTTCTGTCCTGAATGATGGGATGATCCTGTGATTTCTAAGAAAGCAAGACCAGTCCATGAGAGGCTCATAAGCACAGAAGCACCTCCTTCATGCAGCCAAACAAAACTTCCTCGGTTTGCTCACAGCCTGTGATTCCCTCCAGGAATAAGACAAGCGTGGAACAACTTGATTATTCTGCCATAAAAAATCCATGGCATGGGAGGCACTGTCTGTGCCATGCTGTGTCCACCTGCAGAACTGAACTCATCACTGCGTGGCCAGCCCAGGAGGATGAACAGACCATTAATTCCACAGGCTGCAAAACGCTTCCATGCGGCTCATGGTAAGGACAAACAGGAGGGAAAAGTCCAAGGAAACACAAATGTGCTCCAGGAAGAGACAACACGAGAGCCAGGGCTTCACCATGGTCGTGAGAGAAAGATTTGTGGGTTTTTTTAGCAAGACAAGCTAGTAGAGAGAAGCAGGAGGATTATTTTTGGATGATCTATCTGGTGGAAAAGAGCAAAGTGCTCAGAGAGGATGGTCCTTCTCCAGGGTCAGGTTGGAAATAGGGTGGTGGATTCTGAACCACCCTGCAGGAGAAGGCAAAAGGAATTGCAGCAGATCCTGCATATTGAACAAAGAGTTGGGAACCAGAGGAAATTTCCTTCTTCTTCTTTATTCCAGCTCTAGGATTCACTTTAAGCACCAGGATCCTCAGCTGTTTGAAGCCACTGTATCTTCATCAAGCAGCAAACCCATGCAGGCTCTCTTTTCCTGGAGATCTGATCTCCAAAGGAGGACCGTGGGGCCAGCTGGAGGCAGAGCATCCACCCGTGGGAGTAGCTGTGTGGAAGGAGGTTTAGACACAGAGCAATCAGGCAATTGTTTTGTAGGAAAGGCTGTGCCAGAACTGTCAGTGTGCTTATCCTAATCCATGAGAGCTTCCCAACCACGAGCCAGGAGCACCCAGAGCTTCAGAGAGCACAGAGGTTGCTGCTGGGGTTTTACACACAGATGTTTCACACCGGTGTGCATTGACCTGTATCTAAAAAAACCCCAACAACAACAACAACAACAAAAAAGGGATCAGATTAACAACTCTATTTTAAAGCCAAGCCCTGCCTGTAACAGCCCCCGGGGGGTAATTCACAATTAGGCACAGCAATGCTGTTTACAACCAGCACAAAATGCCTACAGAGGCATGAAGAGTGAGATTAATGCAGCACTGAGCAATTTCCCACCCACACACGGAGCACTGGTGTCTGAAATGATCCTCTGGAAAAGGTCTGTGACCCAAAAGCTGCGACCCAGGCACAGCAGGGTGTGCAAGTCGTGCTTCCCTTGCTCAGATGGTGCTTTCCTCCCTGGAGCATCCAGAACTTGGGGAGCTCTGGGTGCCATTGCTGAGGGGCCCCTTTTCCCTCCTTGTTTTGGATGTGTCTTCACATGATTAACCTCAAGGTGGGAAGTTTGCATTTGTGAAGCAGAAGGACTGGGGTGGGTTAAGAGTTTCTGAAGGAAAATGCCACACACTGGGGCTCCCCATCTGGCATTTAGTTCTCACCACCCCACCCCTTCCAGCAATTTGCTGAGTGTTCCATTCTGCTGCTACAGGGGGAAAAAAAAGGAGTGCTTTTATTCATAGGATCATTGAATGGTTTGAGTTGGAAGGGACTTTAAAGCTCATCTACTTTCACCCCCCTGCCATGGGTAGGGACACCTTCCACTAGACCAGGTTGCTCAAGTTCCCAAGAAGAAGAATGAAGAGGAGGAGGAGGAAACTCATAGTTGACCTGTCCCTCTCCTTTTTGGCTTTCACCCAGTTTTGTTCTTTCCAGGTGCTTTTCCACTCCAAAAGTGAGGCCATGAACCTTCTCATCCCAGCAAGGAAGGTTAAGCTCTCCATCTGTGGTCTCCTCCAATGGCATCTGTCCCGAATTTGAAGGGCCTTGGGAAAGAGAAGGCAAGGGGACTCCATGGATGCAACTCTCAGGTGGAGAATCCCAAAATCAGCCTCCACATTGTGTCTGAGTGGTCTGAGCATTATCATGGTCACTCAGGGACACAACCCCATCCCTCTTTCTCTTTTTGAGGGAGCCACACCATGTAGGGTTGTCAGCTGTGCTCATCCCTTAGCAGTTATACCACAAAGCAAGTCTGGCACCTTCCCTGTGGTGTAAACGTGGGGAGAAAGGGGACAGAACCTGCAGGACGTGGATTTCCAATGGGTTTCAACCATCCCAGATTGATGGCAAAAGGACCAGCAGCTTGTCAGGAGCAACACTGGGGGACACCAAAGCCCACCAGCCTGGTAGAACATTCCTGAGGTCTCTCCAGGTGGCAACTGCTGGCCATGACCATGTGAGTCTGTGGTGTGGCTGTCCCTGCAGGAATTCCTCCCGTCACCTCCCCTCCCCATCCTTTCCCAAGCTCTCCCAAAACAAGGAGAGCACTGCAAACATCATGAACTGCCCCAGGAGGCTGCAAACAACCCTCAGGTCACAGGGGAAGCACCTCAGAAGACTCAGGAGATCCGTGGGCCAGCTCAGTGGGTTGTGTGTTCCACCAAGACCACGCTCTCACACGGCCCTGATTCCTCATTGCTGAGCCCCCTCCTTGGAGCAGCTGTAATTTATGAACCAGATGATATAGAAACCCAAAAAAGTCCTGTCCAGGTTCTCTGTGTGTGCTGTAACTTGTCCATATATCAAAGATATCGCCCACATTCAGCATTTAATGCTATCGGTAAAAATATAATGTGAGAGGCCAAAAAAAGAGAAGTTGCTCACAAGGAAGGATGAATATTCTGGGTGAAATATTGGGCCTGTAAAAGAGGCATTTTTCTTTTTGGCTGGAGAGCTGGTATTTCTCCCTATTTAATTTGCATAAATCAATGTTGGAAAGAAATTGTAATAATAGGAATCTGATCCTGTAGCTGCAGGAAATCTGGGGAATCTGAAGGAGTTGGGAATTAAAGACACACTCCAAAGAAAGCAGCACGGAGAGACTGATTTTTCTAAGCTTTTCAAGTTTTCTTTCCTCAGGAAAGTCAGCTCCTGGTTTTACATCCCAGGGGTGAGTTCATGCCAGGAAAAACTGATAAAATCATCATTGTAAACTTTAGGTTTGTTGATCCCTTTGATTTTCCATGAAATGTTGGCTTTTCAAATGCTGACCTCAAGGAGTTCTTGCTAGTTAAAAAAACCCCAATCACAAAACATGGAATTATTCAGCGTGATATCCCAATGCCTGTTGAAGACTCTTGCTGGAAAACAATCAGAAGGGAACAATGACATCTTGTTGAGACCTCAGAACAGGAGAGGAGAGACCCCAAAGGGTTTAAAGGTCAGGGTTCCTCACCCTAAACCTGTCCTAACAAATCCCACCCTAAACCTTCCCGACCCACTGCTGGCCCCGGGTGGGATTCAGTCCTGTTTGTCCCTGGGGCTTGTTGAGACCCCAAGGCAGCTGAGCCAGGGCATCTCCTCCTGATCTGAGGGATCTGTGTGGATCCTGCTCATGGATCCAGCCTTGCAACCACCCCCTCAGTGCTGGAAAACAAGAGGGCTTTGCTGAAGAGCCCAGAATTCAGCAAAGCCACCTGCCCAGGGGGGGAAGAAAAGGGCTGGAATTAGTGTTTTCTAAGTGTCATTGAAGAAACCCAAACCCTCCACGCATTTCTTTTCCCCCTCCTGCCTTCCTTTGTTTTCTCTTCCTTTGCCCTGAAGAAGCTGTTGATTATAATTTCAGTGCAGTTTGAGATTCAAGCTTAATGGAGCGGCCCTTTCTATTTTCATCCTCGGTGCATTGTCATATGAAATAGCCTGGATTATATTTTGTTGTTGTTGAGGCATTGAATATTCTTGATATTTAAATCCAGCAGTGTTTATAGAAGGCTGAGGTTCTGTGCTGGGAAAGGAAAAGCTGGAGGTTTGCTTGTTTCTATTATTTGTTTCTGTGGGGAGATTGAGGTTCTGCCTTGTGGGTTTTGGTTTGCTTTTTTTTCTTCTTAACCAGGAAAAACTAAGGAATAAATTGGAATGGGCAATTCCCTGCCCATGGCAGGAGGTTGGAACTTTAAAGTCCCTCCCAAACCAAACCATTCCATGATTCTATGAATTCTCTTCTCCTTACTCAAGCACCAGCTTGAACCTTCCTTGATCCTGCTGGAAATGGTTGTGACCAACTTGGTGGTTTATTTTAAAAATCTGAATGCCCAGTGGTAATTCCTTGTGCTCTTTCTGATCTTTCCATTCTTAAATTCCTCCTTATCCTGCGACACCAGGGCATCCTCATAACTCAGTTCCCACCCTGTGCTGTTCTCCATTCTGTTAGACCATGAATATCACCAAGGACAAGCTGGGGTCCTCTCTGAGCTTCCCTTTCCAAAACCCACCATATATGACTCTGCCTCACCCAGGAAGCCCTAAAATGGGCTAAAACCAGGTACAATAGTGGGCTAAGAAAAGACATGACGTGTCTAAGGATGGTTATAAAGGGCCACAAACCTCTTCCCTGGAAAACCCCATTTGGAGGGGACGTGTTCCAAATTAACGAGGAGTTTTAGTTTCATGCAGCTCAGGGCAGAAGGGATGCCTGGGATGGGTTGAATTCAATTCCCAGTGTCCCTGACTGTTTCTCCACATTTCCTTGTGTTCCTTTGGAATGCCATCAGCACCAGGGATGCTCTGCAGCTACAGGGAGATGATTCCTCTTTGCCTGGATTACTGTTGCCCAGTGCATGTATTTTAGTTTGAAAACAGAGGCAAAGTTGGTTGGGAACCCACTGAGATCCCAAACAGATCACTAGAAGGGTTACTATTCCCTAAGATTCCCATTAGTGTGTATTCCTTTAGGGTTGGATCCTTCAGCTGTCATCTCCTGTCTTGCCCCACCTGGAGCCTCCAAGGATCCAGCTCTCCAAAGCTGAATTTCTAATGCACCAATTTGGAGCTGTGAAGTGCAAACACTGGAAGTTTCAAGAGCAGCCAGACAGGTCAGGTTGGTGATCTCAGAGGGTCCTGTAAAGAGGAGGAGGAGAAGGGAGGAAGGAAGGATGGGGTGCATGAGAGATGAGTCCTGACTCAATTTAGAACTTGGCAAATAACTGGCCTTGTGGACATGACAGGGGAGTGGAACTGGATGATCCTTAAGGTCCTTTCCAACCCAAACCATTCCAGGATTCTATGAAATGAGGTGAATTCAACCAGGAAAACTGGGGAAAGTTTAGTTGTTCATTGGGAATTTGAAAAATAAAGTTAGAACCAGGATAACAAGACCAAGCATGGTGTTACAGGAAGGTGCAACATGTGGATGCAGGAATTTGATGGCATTCCACGGCAGGGCCAGGGAGAAGGTGGAAAACAAGGAATTCCTTGTGTTAATGCAACACAGAGAGGAGCTCAAACACCTGAGGAGCCCTTCAAGGCTGCAGCTGAAGGAGCATCAAGAAACATTCAAAGCCCAGCACTGAAGAGGTTTGAGTGGATCTAGACCAGCCTTGGCAGCTTAATCAAACACCTCAGTGAGGGACGTGCTGGGGCCTCACCTCAGGTGCACCATGTCACTGTTGGGTGGTTGGAAGCATTGTCCCTCCATCCCTGATTTTTTTCTAATTCAAATTAGGCTGTGTTCCTTCTTGTCCCTCTCTCAGTGGACAACAGCTGATCTCAGTCCCCTCCATACCCACCTTTTCCACGTCAGAAGAAGGTTGCCATGCCAACCTCGTCTTCTGTTGCCAAGCAGAGGATGGAGTGTAGCTCCACTTCAACACCAGGCACAAGATCTTGAGAGGAGCTGTCCCCTCCATGCAGAAACACAGCCCCAAACCCAGAGCACCCAGTTTATATGATGGCTCTGACCCAACCCTCTCATCCCGACCCAGGTGAGTCTCCTCGAAGTCAAACCAAGTCAAATGCACCTGGTTTGTGTGGCTGAGCTCTCAAATCTTGCATTTCCTGGCAAAGCCATGGGTGGGACTAAGTTATTGTGGGGTTTTCCAAGTAGAATGGAAAGGGTGGCTCTGAGGAGCCTTCAAATCACGTCCCAAAGCCCTGGCAATGCTGTGGGAGGGTTATCTCTGCTTGAAAGGTGTTGTGATTGGGTTAGATAAAACAGGGAAAGGCATCAGTGAGAGCAGGGGCTGGTCCAGAGTATTGGTCCTTGTCCCCAGGTGTGAGGAAACCCCTCTTTTACTGCTGGTGACAGAAGAAATGAATCTGCCTTTTAAACAGAGCAAAAAGAAGATGGAGCAAGCTCAGAGATGAGGAAGAACCTGTTTGTCTCATACAGCTCCTCCAGGAGCAGTTCATCCATGGGGGAAGCAGGATCATGGAATCACAGAATGGTTTGGGTTGGAAGGGACCTTAAAGACCATCCAGTGTCACCCCCTGCCATGGGCAGGGACACCTTCCACCAGCCCAGGGTGCTCCAAGCCCCATCCAGCTGTGACATTTGCAAGGTTGTGTAGGTTGGTAAGACCAGTGTTGGTGTGTGTCAGTCACACAAGGGTAAAGCTCCTCACAGGGGTGATGCAGGAAATGGCCCAAATGATGTTTAGGTGATGGCAACATCAAGGGTGGGGGGTGTGTTTGTGTCAGAGCTGCACAGAGGACATGGGACATCCTGGGTGTCACACTCCTTGACTGTGACCTGAGTTACTCTGTGCCTCTTTTTAGCAACGTGGCCAATCTCAGCCACCTTCAGAGAATCACAGAGTCATTTAGAATGGAGAAGATCTCCAGGATCACCCAGCCCACCCTGTGCCCGATGCCCACCTTGTCCCCCAGCCCAGAGCTCTGAGTGCCACGGCCAGTCCTGCCTTGGGCACCTCCAGGACTGGGCACTCCAACCCTCCCTGGGCAGCCCCTTCCAAGGGTCATGTTGGAGGATTAACAAACACACCACTGGTGATTTTGACGGAGGGAGAGGCTGAGGCAGCACAAAGGAACAATATGGTTCTCCACCTCTGGCAAAGACCAGGGCAGGGGCTTTGGGTGAGCTTTGGCTGCCACAGCTGTGCCCCTGAACCCTGCAGGGAATGCTGAGCAGCTCCAATGGCCACATCCCACAGCAGGTCACCCGATGGCCAGGGCAGCTCCCAGAGCTTCAGCCAGTGGGCCAAGGTTTCGTGGCACAGTTGTGATCTGGTGGCTTGATTTCCATGCCAGCACTCTCCATATCAGTGCCCGGGCAAAGTTCGGGCGATAACCAGGGCGAGGAGCATTTCCCAACAAAATGGAGGCAGGTGCTGGATCTGGACACTGAGAGCCATTTCCAGCCACTCAGAATGCCACATTTACCTTCAGCAGCCGCTCAGTGGAGGTGCTGAAGGCACGGCTGCCGTGGGTGCTGGGAGCAGAGTGTACCTGGCACCCCAGCCAAGAGGGCTAACACCGAGATCCCACACAGTGACAGAGGTTCAGAGACAACCACAGAACAGCAGGGGCTGGAAGGGCTCTCTGATCCCCCAGTCCAATCCCTTGCCAAGGCAGGGTCACCCGGACCAGGTGACACAGCAACTGTGTCCAGGTGGGTTTGGAATGTCTCCAGAGAGGGAGACTCCACACCCTCCCTGGGCAGCTGTCCCAGGGCTCTGCCACCCGCCATGGAAAGAAGTTCTTCCTCATGTTGAGGTAGAACTTGTAGTTTAGTTTATGGCCACTGCTCCTCATCCTGTTGCTGGGCACCCCTGGAGCACTCTGGCACCATCCTCTTGGCACCCCTCAGAAGTAGCTGTGTGGACAATCACTTTGGGGCAGTCACCTGTCACATGCAACAGGGACAGGAGCCATTTCTCAGGCCAGAACCAGTTACGAAACCTCCTCATCCTCCCTCCCCAGCTGCCTTCAGCTCAGTTACAAACACTAATGCAACTGCTGTCCCATGAGGTCTGACTCCACACGGCCATCCCTCACCCACACTCTCCCTGGGAAGGAGTTTCGGAAGTCACATGAAAGTACAGTTTAAATTTACATGTTAAAAAAAGTCTCTGCTCAGAAACGTCCAGCTTCCTGCTGACACCACCTACACTGTCCCTGAGGGCTCTGGGACCATGCACAGCTTCAACACAGCCCGTTACTTCTTCCAGCAAAAAGAAACTTGATCATTTTGTTATTCCAGCAGCTGAACCTTACACAAGGCTCCCACAAACAAAACAAAAGAAAATGAACAAAGGAACTATTTTAGTGATGTTTTATGCATACCAAGAGAGAAAGGAGACAATAAGGTTTTTATTCATAAGGTACTAAGGGGAGAAAAAAGGAAATGAAGCTCTAGCAAGAAACAGAACTTAGTTCACGGCTGTTCCCATGCAGCAAGAATCCCTGCTCAGTGTCAGTTCATTCCAGGTTTGAGGGCTGATTCAGTTCCCTGCCATTCTCTCTTTCATTTTCCAATAGACTCAACCAACTCTGGGCAGGCAGCAGAGCTCTGCAGCCACCTCTGTCAGCACCTGTTTTCAGGGAGGGATGGCCTGGAGCAGCCACACCTCCCTGTGCATCCCTTCGTCAGGAGCCCACCAGGCCCCACACTGAAATCATGGCAGGGAAAGGTCTGGGCTTGCCAGCCCACAGTCCACAACTGGAACTCTAAACCACCATGGATGTCATTTAAGTATGTTCAAGTTCAGTTACAGCCAATTAAATCAGTTTCCATGCATGTCTCACCCTACTTAAGCTATATTTGTTAGCTAAAAAATAAACAGGGAACACGAATGTGCTTTCACATAAACCGCTATTTATGAAACACAAAATTTGTCACTGTTTGCTGTAAATGGTAATTTTGTCCTCAAATTACATAAAAATAAAATTCAAGTCAACACTTACCCTGGCTAATTTATACTGAGCAGATGGACAAGACAGTCAATAGGGAAGTGAAGGGAAGTGAATTCATTCAGGAAAAGCATCAGCTTTACCAAAGAGGCAGGTGCTGTGTTGTGCAGGTCATTGAAAACATTCAGCCACTCAATTCACTGTCTCAGAAACACTGAATCCCAGAATGGTTTGGCTTGGAAGAGGCTTTAAAGCTCCATGGGCCAGGACATCTTCCACTGGACCCAGCTGCTCCAGAAGGAGGCATGTGCTTGTGACTACTTACTGCTG
Source organism: Xenops minutus (assembly GCA_035221455.1). Lineage (NCBI taxonomy): Eukaryota > Metazoa > Chordata > Aves > Passeriformes > Furnariidae > Xenops > Xenops minutus. The sequence goes on from JAWWEE010000105.1 coordinate 115,254,030, forward strand.
GAAAAGCTGGTTTCTTGCACTACAAACACAAAATACTACTATTATTTCCCAGGCTGCCCAGCCTGCCCCAGAGCAGGAAGCTGTCATTGCTGCCACCAAACACACACTGACACCACTGCAATCTAGGCTGTGACCTGTGCATCACTCCCAGCTACAAAGGGCTGGGGACAAGGTGGGACCCAGCCCTTGCTGTGTAACATTTCCAAGAGGGAATGGCTGGCTCAGGCCACAGCTGTTATTTCCTACAGACTCCAAGAGCACTGTTGTGCCCAGTGTCCATGCAGGACATTCCCTCTGAGGCTCCATGGCTCCCACGACTCCAGCACGACTCAAGGCATGTTACCCAAACAGCTGCCTCGAGATTTCACATGTTTCCAGTCACTGAGTATCAACTTACACATTAAAAAAAGCCTTAATTTACTAACCCTTCAGCATCAAAAAACACAGGGACTTCAAGGACTCCAGGCATGGCAGCAGGTACTGATCTTTGGTTTACACCAACTTCTGGGAATCCCTAAGGCAATTCTCACACAGTGTGACCATGAGAGTTCTCTGCTCTTGGAGGGGAACAAGTACTGTAACACCAGATGTTCCCACCCAACCTCTCAGCTCTCCAGTGAGTGAGAAGGTGAATGGCAGAGCTGTCAAGTGACTCAGCAGGGAAAAAAGCTTGGATTAAAAAAGGCTTATTGTTACAACACTGCCCTGGAGCATCACATTTATCAGAAAGTTTTATCAATTTCTTAGCTATTATTGATATGGTGACATTCAAATTAAGCTCTCAGAAAGAGCCTGAGAAACAGGAATTATGTACCTCTGAATGGGTGGAGGAAACTGGAAGAATGTCACACAACACACCCAAACCCAAAAGGGATTGATACCCCAAAGCATTGGCCTCTCCCCAGGCAGCAAGACTGGTTTGGATTCTTTAGTTTGCTGCACTCTGCAAGAAGGTCAGTACAGCTCAGCTGCAAGAAACATCAGCAAATCCCAGAATGGTTTGGGTGGGAAGGGACTCACTCATCCCATCTCACCCCCTGCCATGGGCAGGGACACCTTCCACTAGCCCAGGTTGCTCCAAGCCCCGTCCAGCCTGGCCTTGGACACT
>JAWWEE010000105.1:115305740-115322674 GCA_035221455.1 Xenops minutus
CCTTTTCTCCAGGCTGAGCCCCCCCAGCTCCCTCAGCCCCTCCTGCTGCTCCAGCCCCTTCCCCAGCTCCGTTCCCTGCACTGTCCCCATTCCAGCCTGACAGGAACTGTGCTCCCAAGGGACACTCAGTTTCCTTTGGACAGATTTCAGTCACTGCACAAAGAACAAAATCAGCAAGAATTTCTTCAAATCCTGTTATTCGAAAAAAATTGTTGAGAGTCAAGCTGAGCAGTGATAGGAACAGCCCATTTCTGTGGATCTCTTCAGGGAATCCCCTCTCTGATAACTGCAGTGTTGGAAAATACCTGATTCCTGTAATTTCCCTCCAGTGCTGAAGAGCACAGAGGGAGTGGTGTGGGAAGGAGATAAACCTGGAGAGTGGCTGAAGCCTTGAGGCTCCAGGTCCTCAAAGCCTGCAGTGGTGTCAGTAATGCCCTCTCAGGACTGGCACACATCTCACACACCTTCACGGTCCAGAGCTGCTGGTGGGAGCTCCGAGGGCACAAGGGAATGTTTCTGGGCAAAAAGCTGTGTGGGAATGTGCCCCTCAGGGGTGTGAGGGGTTTGTTTCCCCCCTGCCTGTGACAGCAGCATGTCCAGATGAGCCCTTGGGGCTCAGGGAAGGGCTGAGGTGCCCCAGAAGGTGCAGCACCCCAGGCTGCCAAGGCTCCTGGGACAAGGCTCCCCTGGGTGTGTGAGGGCTCCTGGGGCTGCCTGGTTCACCCACCCATTTCCTGGCTCTGACAACATCCCTTTTGAACCTGCAGGTGAGTTTACCCCAGAAATGCAGCTCCGAATCCGTCAAGAAATCGAAAAGGAAAAGAAGGTGGAGCTGTGGAAGGAACACTTTTTCGAGAGCTATTATGGCCAGAGGTGAGAACTCAACTTGTACCTGTGCCCTGTTGGCCAGGGGTACCTGTTGTGTGTTTGTCCACTGATAGAACACAGGTTTCATTAGTCCTGAAACCTGCAAAAGGTCTCTGGCTTCTCCTGGCTGCCAGGGAGCCGGGGAATGCTGGAAGGATCCAGCTCAGGTGTGAGGTGTTTGCTGCCACAATGCCTTGTGCCTCTGCCAGGACAGCCTGTTGTCTTTAGGCAGGATGTCCTTGGACTAATCCCTTTTCCCAGTCCTTACTACAATACTTTGAGCCACTCCCACAGTTCTCCTGGTGTTGGGGCTCTGGAGGTCCTTGGAGCTGTGGTGGCTGAGCATGGTCCACCTCTGGTGTGTTCCCGCATCTTCAGTCCCACACTACTTGGTTAAATTCCCAAATCTGCCAGTCTTTTATTCTGTGTTTCCTCCTGGTTCAAGATTTTCCTATCCTTTGGGGCTCTGGAGAGGTTTTCAGGTTTCTGTGTGAGTTACTGAGAGACCTGGAAAGGAGCAGGTACATATAAATGACTGATAAGGAATTTCTTACCCTGCATTGTGCCAGCTTTGCTGCTTGGTTTGTACCTGCAAGTCTCTTTGCTTCCCAGTTATCCAGGGTGTTTTAACCCTCCAGAGCTGTGAGTTTGGGTTATTTCTGTCATCCCATGGTCTGCTTGGGATGTTGTGGTGAGTCAGGGGCTGCTGTGTGTGTGTGTGTGTACAGGCTGTAGTACCAACTACAGGAATACACCAGGCTGGGGATGCAGGTGACCTGGTGCATTGGAAAGAGCTTTACTCACCCACAGAGTGCTGAAAGGGAACACCAATGTTGGAGCTTTAGGGGGACAGGGGATAGCAGGACAGTGTGGAGGGGACATGTGGAATAGCAGGGCTTCAGTTCTCTCCAGCTCCTAAGAGCTTGTCCGGTAGGAACCATTCCCAGAGATTCACTGGGCTGGCTTCACTGGGCTTCATGGGGTCATGTTTGGGGAAAAAGGTACAATTTAATGGTTATATGAGAGGTGTGGATGAAGTGGATCCCTCTGGGAATTGGATTCCACATTCCACTGGGGAAAATGCTGGGCCCCTTTTCAGTGTCCCTTCCTGCCAGAGTCACCGTGTGAGCCCGGGCCAGCCCCGAGCCAGGGGCTTGTTCCCACACTGCAGAGGAGTCTGTGGTGGCTGATACAGGGAATATTCACTGTTGGCCAAACCCTTTGGATTTGCAGCCCGGAAAATTGGTGTCTGGACAGAGGCCTGGAGCCCCCTGGTGTCCCACGTGTAGCATTTAGGTGGTTTTAAACTTTGATACTAATTTCTGTTTTCTGTGGGAGGAGTAACAGTACAGAGGGTTCTCAGAGGTGTGTGAGACATTTATTTGGGGTGTGGATGCAGAGAATCCTGCCTCTGTTTCCCCGGGGGTGCTGTGGGTTTTGCATGACCGTTTGCCACCCTAAAGCAGGCTCTGTTTTGTTGTCAGCTCTGGGCTGAGCCCCGAGGAGTCGGAGCGGCTGACGGCGCATCCCGAGGCAGAGCCTGCCCAGCCCCGCAGCAGCCCGGGGGCACCACGCCGGGAGCACAGCACCTCTGCCCCCGAGCCCAGAGCACCAGCAGCCCAGGAGGCACCAGCAGTGAAAAAAGCAGCAGAGGAAGGGAGAGAGGACACACCAAAGCCAGCCAAGCCCCCCGAGACCTCGGCGTCCCCGGACGGGCGAGCGGTGAAGCCCAGCGACCGTTCTCTCCCTGGCAGAGTCCAAGGAGAATCCATTCAGGAGAAAGCCCAAACTGCCACCAGGCAGAAGCCAGAGGAAGAGAGGAAGCCCAGTGCAGCGAAGGAGGTGCCAGGGAAAGAGACTGTGGGTACCCCCAGCAAACCAAAGAGCCCCGAAGCAGGTGAAGTAGCAGCAAAGGTGCCGAGCCCGGCGGTGGCTCCGGCCCCGCCGAAGCAGAAGCCCCCCGTGAGTGAAGACATGGAGGTCAGTGTGGAGGCCCACAAGAGGAAGCTGGAGAGTCGTGAGGAAGCTCCAGCCACTCCCGAGAAGAAGCCCCGGGTCGTGGAGACCTGCCAGCACCACCAGGCATTTCGGAACCAGCCCCAGCCCTTTCCTGCCGCCGGGACCCCCGTGCCACGAGTGCCCCCCCTCAAGGTAAAGGGAGCGGGGGCAGAGCCACGGCCTGGCCTCACAGGGGGGTTCAGCCTGGGGCTCTCGTGGGATCCCACGAGGGTTTGGGTGGGAAGGGCCCTTAAAGCTGGTCTTGTTCACCCCCTGCTGTGGGCAGAGACACCTTCCACTGGCCCAGGTGGCAGGTTGGAAACCAGGGTGGGCTGCAGAGGGGCTGCAAGGCTGCAGTAACAGGGCAGGTGTAGGCAGGAGTGCAGAGAGCCTTGCAGGTGTGGGAGGTCCAGCTCCTGAAGGAATACCATCCACAGCTTCCTCGGAGCCAGTCCAGACACTGAGATATTCCTGTGTCTGAAACAGGCCATGTGGCACCACTGCTCTTGTCTGTAGCAGCCGAGGGCAGGTGAGGAGCAGGGAAAGAGCCTTTTGGGAACACTTCGTTCCAGAGGCCCTTGAGCTGCCCAGTCTTCACAAGAACACACGTGGGAAAGGAAAAGGGCTGTCAGTCACTGCTGGGATGGGCAGCACAGAAACATTCCAGGCTTTGCCAGTGCAGCCCCTTGGGTTTGGGAGCCAGGCCATAGGACCTGCTGAGCCTCCTGGTTTGGGGTCTTAGGCAGAAGCTGTAGATGGGAAACTGCTTAATTCCTGCATCTCTGTCTGTCCAAGGAATTCTACTCCCCTGTTAATATCCTTTATGTACTAGAAGGCTGCAAACTCAAAGCTTTAAAAGTGGTTTATTATCCTCACCATGTTACTGAGTACAGCACCAAGGCAGGAAAGCATCAATGAAATTGTGACACAGAACTGTGGGGAAACTGTCCATAAAAGAGGCCTGGAATACCATACAGGAAGGATGGTTGGCTTGCTGGGGAAATAAAGGGATTTCATTTAACACGGGGTGAGCTGAAGGTAATTGCAGATGGTGAGTGCAAAAGCAGGGGAACATGGGGACAGATGTGTCCCCAGGATGTGTCATTCCCAAAAAAAGATAAAAGTGCTGAAGTGGCTGATCAGAACTCGGTGGGACTCTGAGGTTTTGTGGATACAGAAAACAAACGTAAGCTCAAATAAACTCCCTGGGGCCCCTGCGTGGGGACAGGGGAGCAGCCAGGCCAGTGCAGGGCTCAGCACCTTGGGAAGAGCAAATGTAAAGGAAGTCAGCTGGGACACTGAGGGAAGTGCATTAGAGGGATGGACTGAAATATTGGCATTTAACCTCCAGAGGAGGGGGTATCATGGCTTTGTACAAGGACACTGGGAAGATGAGTGGTGGGTGTGCTGGGGGAGGAGCCAGGCCAAGTCAAGCAGGATGGTGACTCCAGCCTTTCAAAGGGCAGAAACACATCTGGGTAAAGTGTTAAAGAGGAGGGGCCAGCAGGCGTTGGGGTGTGGAACAGCCCTACAGGGAGGAGCTGGGTGACATGTCCGATGGTTCTTGACTACGAGGGATGAGCTCCACTTGGAGCCACTGGGATGGTACTGCCCTCCAGCTGGCTGGAGGCACCTAAGGGTCCTACCCCCCTCCTGTTACTTGTGTGGAGAGGAGGGCTTTCTCCAAAGGGGTTTCTCCAACACTGCAGTTACTTCTGTGAGCCTGAACTGCACACACTGACATTTTGAAGCCTGTGAGCGGGACGTTCCCTGTGCCTCAGCTGTGCTTTGCTCTGCTCTCTTCCAGATTCCCGTCTCCAGAATCTCCCCGATGCCATTTCCTGCGGGCCAGGTCTCTCCCAGGGCACGGTTCCCCCTCTCCCTCGCCAGTCCGGGCAGGACAGGGGCCAGGACCTTGGCCGACATCAAGGCCAGAGCCCAGCAGGCCAAGGCTCAGAGGGCAGCAGCCGCCGCCGCCGCCGCCAGCGCCGCCGCCGCCGCCTCGGCCGGGGGAGCCGTGCCGGGGCCCGGCCCGGGCGGGGGGACAGGCCCGAGTGGCGGCACCAGCACCCAAACTGGAACGGCAGGGAACGCACTGGAACTGGCAGGAACTGGAAGCGGGGGAAGTGCGAGAAGGTTTCTTCCCCCGTGCGCGGGGCCCCGTGCCCAAGTGGAGGGGCAGGCGGCGGAGCAGGGAGCTCCTCGCAATCCTGCTGGAGCACAGCTACAGCCAGCGGCCCCCGGCACAGCCCCGCCACTAGGGACCCTGGGGGACAAGCCGAGCCCCCCGCGGGTGACGGCGACCCCGGGCACGGACACGCCAGGGACAGCCCCTTCTGCCCCGGCCCGTGGCGCTGCCGTGGGCACGGCCGTAACCACGGGGGCACCTGCAGCCTTAGGAGGGACCAGCTCTGACGTTTCCAAAAGCAAATCCCCTTCCCCCGCGGTGCCCCCGCTCCCGTCCGTGGGCCCTGACACCCAGGCTGGAGCTGTGGGCACTCCTGCCCCCCTCCCGCCCTCCGGCCCTCCCTCAGCAGCTCCCAGCCTTAAAACCCACCCGGGGGGGGCCCTGCCCAAGCCCAGCTCCAGTATTCCTGCCAACAACCCTTTGGTCACCCAGCTGCTCCAAGGCAAGAGCGTCCCTCTGGAGCAGATCCTGCCGAAGCCGCTCACCAAAGCAGACATGAGAACGGCCCCGTTGGCTCCTCCGGAGGAGAAAGGGGCAGCAGCTCCCGGAGCTGCAGGTGCAGCGGGGAACGGTGCCGAGGCGGGGGACAGGCCACCAGCTGTACCCTCTCAGCAGCTCGGCAAGATCTTCTGCCAGAACAGGCCTCTGCCTCACATCCCAAGGACCTTCCCGCTCCCCTCGGGAAAGGACCCCAGTCGTGAGCAGCACCAGTGCCACGAGGCGCTGAGCAAGGCGACCCAGGAGCAGATCCTGCAGACCCTCATCAAGAGGGTGCAGAGGCAGAATTTGTTGCCCGTCCTTCAGCCCTCGCAGCTGAACCTCCCACACTCAGGTTTCCCGGTGGAAAACAGCTCCACCAGCCAGAGATTCATGCTGGGCTTCACGGGCAGGAGGACGTCCAAGCCTGCCATGTCTGGTCATTATCTGCTCAACATCTCCACCTACGGCCGTGGCTCGGAGAGTTTGAGGAGAGGCTTCTCCTTGAACCCCGAACACCGCCTGGGGCTGAGCAGCCCTGCCGAGGGTCCCAGAGCAGAGTTTGGGGAGTGTGAGGACATGGCTGGCCTGGGCAGCAGCAGCAGCAGCAGCAGCGAGGAGGATGCAGACGACGAGAGCACCGGTGATGAGCGGGAGCACGTGGGCGTCAAAGAGGAGCCGCGGGCAGCGGGTCAGGGTGAGAAGGAGCAGGGGTCTCACAGCCCCAGCCCTGCGGATCCCAGGGGCACGAGGGCACCGGGTCAGGGTGAGAAGGAGCAGGGGTCCCACAGCCCCAGCCCTGCGGATCCCAGGGGCACGGGGGCCGGGAAGGCCGAGGCAGCCGGCAGCAAGGAGAGCCCAGCGGCGCTGGATGGCACCGCGCTGGCCCGGGATCTGCTGCAGGCTGCACAGGAGCAGATGGCACACGCCATGAGGGGCAGGATGCACAGCAGCCCAGAGCTCTTCGGGCCTCCCACCCCGTCCCCGGACCCAGCACAGCCCCCCCTGCTTCCTGCCCCGCAGCCCCCAAAGCTGGCTGGGGCTGCCGGGGCGCCGCTCCTGGGGCCCAGCTACAGTGGCACCATAAACGTCTCCACCTCGCCCGACGTGAGCCAGGGCTCCCTCATCACGGGGCTGTCCGAGTGCAACCAGCTGGCCAGTTCCATGGGGAACGTCATGTCCTTCTCCGTGACTGTCACCACCATTCCCACCAGCCAGGCTGTGAACTCCGGCGCGCACGGGCAGCCCCTCCCGGTGCAGGCCTTTGCCGAGGACGGCAGCATGGAGGATTCCCCTTCCAAGTGTTACTGCAGGTTGAAAGCCATGATCATGTGCAAGGGCTGTGGGGCCTTCTGCCATGATGACTGCATCGGCCCCTCGAAGCTCTGTGTCTCCTGCCTCGTCGTGCGGTAACCAGGACGGGGCACGGGGAAGAGGAGGGCCTGATTTAGGGTTTGCTTTCGGAAGTGTATTGGGAAGCAACAGGAATTTTACTGCCTTGCACAAGAGACACGTTACTGAATCAGGAAAACAGAGTAGAGTCCTTCTTTCATTAACGAAAGAGCACCTTCTTGTACAGGGAGTCGAAATCGCGCTCGACTACGTGAATTGTGACAAGAGTTTGCACTTAAGGAATTATGTAAATATGTCACATTATTTTGTTTAAAGATATTTTTTCAATCTTTTAGGACATAGTGTTTGACTTGTGCTGCAGTTTCAGTAACCCCAGCCTGCTCTGAGCGTGTTTGCTGAGCTCTGCTCGACATGGGGGATCCAACCCATAGCCTGTTGTTGGTCTTCTCCCGGCAAAGAGGAGAACGGGATAACCCAAATCCATCCGTGTGTGCTGACCAGTGACAGAGAGCCGAGGCAGGAGCCCTAAGCAGGCTCCCTTGGCTGCTCTCTGGTTCAAATCTTTGGGAATTGGAAGGCACTGCTGATGTTGTGCCAGCCTTTCCAGTCATTGCCTTTCCCCCCTGACCTGGCCGCTCTTGGGAGGCTCCTGGGCTGTGCAATATGGGCTGGTGTTTCTGATCTGCAAATCCTCCCCTCTCCCAGGAGGCACTTCCAGTCACCACGTTTAAGGGAGGTGGTGTCTGGATGTGCTCCTGGGGAAACAGAAGTGACTGTCCTGGCTGTGGGGTCTGGAGTCACTGGAACAGCTCAGTGGCTGTCGGTGACCCCAGAGCCACTGAGAGCAGAGCTCACACAGCTGTGCTGGGACTGTCAGGACTGGGCAGGAGAATCTGCTCTCCTGGGCATTCCCAGCGAGCTGGGAGGGGCTGTCCTGCCACCCAGAGCCAGCAGCTGTTGGGACAGGGGGCAGGTGAGGGGCACAAAGTGTCGCCCTCGAACCTGCCGTGTTCGGGGAAGCATTTTGTGCTCATCCACGCCCCCCACGGTTAGACATCCCCCGTTTGTATCCAAGACTTTAGATTGACTCAGTGTAGGGAAAGGCAAACAAGTGTCTGGTGTGGTTGGGCCTGGCTGGGCAGCTCTTGGTGTTTGTAATACCAAATCGGGCTCAGCTGAGCTGGGACTGGGCTCAGCTCAGGGGAGGGGTGGGCTGGGGACAGGGCTGCACCTGAGGGGCACAGGCACAGCTGGGGGTGCTCGTCCTCCCTGTCCCTTCATGGATTCCTTCCCTTGCATTCATGGAAAGAGGAGCAGTTCCACAATCCCTGTGTTCCCACAGGAGCTGAGGAGGGGCTCACACAGAGCACTCGTCCCAGGCTGCCCGGGACTGTGCTGCATCCTCATCAGGGAGCAGAGCTGTGTATGTTTTTGATGGAATAGCACTGAATTCACTTTGAATCCAAAGGCCTTTTTTAGCTGAAGCAATATTTTAGTGGGACGTCTGTGTGGTGCACGGGGTCCTCAGCCCTTCTTTCCTCTCCTTGGGCTGTCCTACTGCTTCCCCTTCCCTTCTCCACCTGGGAACCCAGCACATGGTGGGCAGGAGCAGAAAGAGTGGGCTGGGCCATTTTCCAAGGAGCAGGTGGTGCCCAAACCTGCCAGAGCTCAAGGAGTGTTTGGACAAGGCTCTGAGACACAGGGTGGGATTGTTGGGGTGTCTGTGCAGGGCCAGGAGTTGGACTGGATGATCTCTGTGGGTTCTTCCAGCTCAGGATATTCCATGATTCTGTGATTTATTTGGGGGTGGTAAGGAAAAGGGAGTTGTAGACTAAATCCTGTGGTAGCAGGAGCGTTTCCTTCCCTGCCCAGCAAGCGCAGCAGCCTCTGGAGCAGGAGCTGCAGCATCACTTGGCCTGGGTTTTGCTCATCTTAAATTCATTGCAGAGCAGTGACCCCCACACTGTCTGATTCCACATCACTGCTCAGGCATCCCATGGTGAGGAGGGCTTAGGGATTAGAAATAAACTCAGTTTTTTAATTTAAAAGTGAAATCTCAAATAAATTGCACAAAATTGCTCCCGTGAGCATCTCGCACCCATGGTGGTGGTGGTTGTACCCAGGAAACCCCTGGTCTGTGTGTATTCCGACCAGTTCCCACTCTCAGATCATGTTCTGGAAGAGGAATTCCTGCTTTTTGTGAAGCTGGGGATGCAGTGTAGGATGGTTTGGGGCTGAGAGCAGGGCCTGTCCATTCCTCAGTAACTCTGACCATGTCTGGATGTGAGGGAGGTTCCAGCAGTGTAATCCTGGACAGACACATCCGTTCCTGCCCCAGACAACCCTGGGAGAATCCAATTTGCAGATTGGTGCTGGTTGCAAAGGGACCTGGCACAGTTGTTCTTCCCTCAGAGGAGAGTGAGTGAGAGGTTTTGCTGCACAGCTGGAGAAGTTCTGGTCACTCCCTGGCTCTCCTCAGTGTGTTTTCCCAGGCTGAAGGAGAGGATGAGGAGGGAGCTGTGGGCAGTGTGCCCTGAGCACTCACAGGCTGCCACTGGAAAGGCTGTTCCAGTGCTCCTCTGGCCTTCCCCAAACCATCCCTGCCCCGGCTGTGCTTCCAACTCATTCTTCCCATTAAGTTTTACTGGTGTCCTCTTCTGTGCATGGATTTGGGGTTCTGTGCCAGTTCCCTGGCAGTACAGGGAGCCACTGTTCCCTGAGCTGCCCCACGGGAATGTGTCTGCCTGGCCCTCGCTGTCCTGATGGGATGGGATGGGATGGGATGGGATGGGATGGGATGGGATGGGATGGGATGGGATGGGATGGGATGGGATGGGATGGGTGAGAGAGGACACTGCGCTGGGGGACATCGCACCTGAGAGAAGAGCATCGGGATCCCTCTGGACGCTGCTCCTGGAAGGAGGAGATGGGTGTAGACACCCCACCAGCCTTGGGGATGGCCGAGACCCCTTGTCACCCTCATTTCTGTGTTTGTGGCAGCTGGTGGGGAAGGGCAAGGGTGGCACAGCTGCACTGTCCCCTCTCTCCTCCCCTCCAGCATCCCCCAGCGCTCTGCAGGGCAGGGTCTGAGTGAGCAACTTTGTCCTGCCTTAGGCTTCCCTCGTGAGCCCTTCCCGGGAGTGCGGCATAATTTTGGCTTAGTCCATCCTATCCTCTAACACGTTAGAAAGTGAGCTGTAAATTCACATTTTGGGAGCTATGGACTTGTGTAGAGGTGTATGTATTGGGTCTCTGACGAGTTTCAATAGCCAGTTAGCTTATTTTAAGGGAAAAATTTAGTACTTCCTGCACCTGATTGTTTTCATGTCCCTCCTTTTATCTGATAAATTCTTAATTCATCTTCATAATTAACTGTGAAAGAGAGCAGCTGTCCCTCCTCTCCAAACAATCCCTTCACCATCAGGGAGCAGTGCTTGTGTTGGAATGAACAGGAGGTTTCTGGTAGCGTTAACAATAAAAAAATAATTTGATGCCTTTTTTATGACCTGGTTATGACTCTCTGCCTTCCCCGTATTTATTTAATTGGGACCGAAATGGCCCCACATCCGTCCCTGGTGCCATCAATGATGCTGTACCAGTATCTGTGTCTGCATTTGATGGGGTTTGGAGAGTTTGAGTGGGATTGCAAAGCAAAAGGATAACCCAGCGAGGGCTCAGGGTGGTGGATTTGCTGTTTGGGCACGTTTTTCCATTACCTATTTCCATTGATCATCCCTGGAAGTGGCGGGGGTTCTCTAATCCAAATGTGTTAAATCTTCCTTTACATTTTTTAAATTGAACTCGTAATTTATTAAAATATTTTGGGCTGAAAATGAAAAAGTCAGCAAAAAGAGTAAAAGAACACGGTCACCTCAGCCTCCAGGTCCTTCAGCTCCTGCAGTTCCCCGTGTGGAGCTGCCCCTTCCCTGCGCTGGTTCCCAGGACAAGCACCTTCCTTCTCCCTCTCCCTTTCACATCCAGGGAACTGGGGGCAATTTGGAACAAAGCCCTTAATAGCCTGAAGAGCGGGCGATAATTGAACTCTTTACACCTTTTTATAATAGGAGCTTTTGGGTGAAGGGAGAGAGAAAGGGGCTCCTGATGGCTCATAAAAGCTGTCGCGTGGCTTTACCCTTGCTTGAAGCAGGGAGGCAGGGGGGTGTTAGGAATGCCCAGGCGGGAGCAAAGGTTCCCTGCAAGGCTTGGCTTTCTCCTTGCATGCCACAGGTAAAAGAATGTGGGACGTGTCCCGGCAGTGGAGGTTGCCAGGGGACTGCAGAAGTTTTAATAATGAAGGTGGTAAAACAGCGGCACAGGGTGCCCAGAGAAGCCCCATCCCTGGAAGTGTCCAAGGACAGCTTGGACAGGGCCTGCAATAACCTGGGATAGTGGAAGGTGTCCCTGCCCATGGCAGGGGGTGGAACAAGATGAGCTTTAAGGTCCCTTCCCACCCAAACCATCTTGGGATTCTATGAATTTTCAGAGGGAATAGGGCAACCCCCACCCTTGCAGTGATGGGTTCTTCTGATGCCATCTCTTGAAGTGATTAGTCATAAACCCCACCTTCACTGCCAGCTGCAGGCTCAAAGCACCCCTGAACTCCCCCCGATCCCTCCGAGACCTGCGGCCTCTCTTCAAAGACACAGAGGGCTCTTGCCATGGCCAGCCCTTGCACTGAAGATGGAACAAACTGCTCAGCAAACCCCTTAATCTCCTCTCCCGCGTCTCTCCCCGGGGAGATGTTATCTCAGCCTGACTTCACTGCCGGGAAGTTTAACAATATTCAGCTTAAGTTTTCTTTCATTAACATGATCCCCTCGCTCTTTGCAGCCTCAGCCTCTCTGTCCGCAGTGTTTATGTACTCCAGCTATTTGCAGGATGCTGTCATCCCTCCATTTAGCTGCCGCTTGCTTGGAGTAGGCAGATGCTGCTCTTAAAACGTTTGTGCCTAGATTCCTCCAGCCTCTGGATCAGTACAACCTCCCCTCAAACCCTTCTCAGTGTATCAATACCTTTTCTAGTGATGAGGTGCTTAATGACCACGCCACAACCCCTGGTTTAATCCACCCCCTCCAGCCCAGTACAAACAGAGCAACGTGTGTCCAAAAAACAACCCCAAATCCTCACTCGAAAGGTTTTCCACTCCAGCCACAATTATCTCTCTTGGGGAGTGGCTGAGAAAGAGCACAGGCTGTCAGTGACAGGCTCTGGACATCCCTGGGAGCTGCTGGACCATGTTCAAGGGCTGAAGGCAGTGCCGGGAAAGGACGAGGGGCAGCAGGGTGGACTCGCTGCCACAGCCCTGCTCTGAGGCTGGAGTTTGGTGTGAGAAGCCTTTCTGGAGAGCCCCTGCAGGGCTCAGCAAGGCAGGGAAGGCTCCCTGAGCTCAAGGCCTCACCTTCTTCCCATAGGGAAGTTGTGGAAAATGGTTTTTCTAGGGTGGTGGTGGAATACAGACAGACCAACATCTCCAACAGCTCAAGAGTTGATCTGGGACTTTGCATCCGACAGGTTTCCCCAGTGAGAATGGGAATTTTGGGTGAACCCTTCCTGTATTGCTGCACCCACAGTGCTCAGCTCAGTTTTACTATAAAAATGGAATATATTTATTCCTTCTTAATGCCGTTTTTAACCTATGCCCTGAATTGCAATGTGATAGAAAATACAGATTCTAACTGTTTCTGTTTACTGCTCATTTTTTTCCTTCAGATACTCGCTGTTAAACCAGTGTGCTGTTGCAATGTGGGGACATTATGGCAGACAAGTGACGGGGCCTGAGCATTCCATAATGTCTGGCTAATGAGGAATGAAACTGGTTCCCAATAGGAGAGCTGAAGGCATGAGGTGGGAGTTTAATCTGGGGGGAAGAAGAGATCCCAGAGTGTGTGGCCGGAGTCTGTGACCAGAGTGTGTCTGCACTGACTTTATCCATCTGACATAGAGGTGAACAATTTTTTTTCTTTTACAAATCTTTATAATATTCCAAATTCTCTTTGGGAATACCAATGTTTTCCTGTCACAGCCCTGTAGCAGGTGAGTGCAGGGAATCGACTGCCCAGCAGAAGACAAAGGCTCTGCTGATGTTTGAGTCGAGTTCATTGATTTTGTGAATAAAGTTATCCAAGTGGCCTATTTTATGAAAGATTCACACTGATCCAGAGGAAAAAGAAGCCATAGCAGAGGGCAAAACTCTCCCTTCATCTCCACTTGTGCAATTAGGTTTTGATTCTTAGCCTGGGTACTGTGGGGCCATGTGCATGGGCTCCAGCATTCCCATTCCTGAGCTTCTGGGCTTAATTGCACTTCCACTGGCAACCCCAGCAGTGTCTGCATGTGTTTCAAATGAACTCCCCACTGCAGGCTGGTTTTGCTGAGCACCTTGGTGTGATTGGCTATTAAAGGGTTTTCAGCCCAGGGAGATGTATCCCTGTTTTCTGGCATGTCCCTTCCTCCTTCTCCTTGCTCTGCCTTTTGTGTTTCCTAATATTCCCTCAGCTCCTTATCTCTTGCAGAAGCCCCTCATGGAGCCATTTGTCTCTTCCCTTGATGAAATCCATGCCTTTGGGGGGACCAGCTGGCTTTTCCCACTGAACAGGATGGTCCTGGGGCTGCAGCAGCTCTGCCTAGTTTTTAGGGGCTTTTGGGGAATAAAGGAGGAGTCAAGGAAAGGAGAAAAAGAGACGAAGAGAGCAAAGGAGGGTGAAGTGAGCCCAGTGGTAAATCCATCCCTGAAGCTGCAGCACAGGCAGGAAATGATCTCTTAACACTGTGCACCTGCATCCCGGGAAGAGCATCCAAAAGGGGCCCAAGCCGGTGGCAGGATCTGCAGGAATGGCGCTTCTGACTCCAACTACTGGGAGTTTTAAGACTCCTTGGCCAGCTTCAATTCTCACTTGGCTTCTGGTTCCTGCCTCCCTGTGCCTCTGCCAGATGTGCTCTCCCTTTCCCTTACCCTGCAGTAAATGAAGCCGGTGCTGTTGGAAAGCCTCAAGGGGGCAGCTCTGGAAGCTGGGGCCAGTGTGGTGCTGGGATGCCGGGAGGTTGAGAAGCCGAGTTGCAGAGATGCTGTGGCAGCACCTCGATGCCCTGCACAAAAGCACCCGTGGTTTAATGCCCAGAGCACGGCTGGAATTTGGAGAGAGTGATACTGCTGAGGAGCTTTCAGCACCCAAACCCAGCCTAGATCTATCAAACCTGGGATGTCGCAGCTCTCCCATGCCAAAGCTCCTTGTCAGGCAGAAATAAATGTGTAGACAGATGAAAAAGTGCTTATCCAAAGGCTGGGATGTGGCACCCAGCATTGACGTGGAACCTCCCTGTCTTAACCCACACAGCAGCAGGGCGTAAGTGGCTGAGAGAGGAACACCAGCAAGCCCCAAACCAGAAGGAAAATGTCCTGCCCCTCCAGGAATCCTGTCGGGCGGCCAGGAGGAGGGGCAGGAATCCGCGTCCCTGCTCCCATTAACACCCAGAGGAGGCTGACGTGTCTGGCCCCGGTGCCACCGGGAGCACAGGTTGTTCCAGGTCTGCTGGCTCAGGAGTGACACGAATTAGAACTTCTCTCAAGATCCGGTGCTGAGGGTTTTCCCCAGCCTGGGAGGATTCGGTGTGACCTGAAAGGCTGGGGAGCTGCAAAATCACCACAGAAAGGCAATTCCTGGTAAAGCAGACTCGGCCATCCAGGGACAAACACACTTCCTTCCAATCACAGCTTTTCCAGGGGATTTCCCTTTTTCCAACACAGGCAGTGTCCCTACAGGTGGTTCCTGGCAGACGAGCACACCTTTCCCCCACCTCAAGGGATGGAACCACTTGCAAACAGGGTCAGTGCTGTGAGTACACGGTCAGGTCAGCGTTCCCAAATTCCCTGTGCTCACCTCCCCACCCTCCAGATGAGGAGGAAGAAAGGGGTCAGAGCGTCTTTGGCAGTGGAGACCTAAAGCTTGGAAAAGCCTGAAAGCAATTGCCTGCAGCTGCTGGCGCGGCAGCTAAAGCCGAGCCATGGCAGGGCTGGGGGGATTCCAGCAGGATGGGAGAGGTGCTTTCTCCAGGCTCGCTCGCCCCTGCCCGCGGGGGGTCATAACAAGGCGATTGTGGGATTTAAGTCCATGATGGTGGGATTAGGCGTTCCTCAGCCGGGACTGTTCCACATTCTTTCCCCCTGATTTCCCACTCTCCTTTCCCCGACCAGAAACCAGCTCAGCTCAGCTCCCTTCCAGCTCCGGCGCTGGAAGTTTCCAGTCCAGCCTCAGTCCTGCGTCCTTCCGAGCAAATGTGCCTTGATTTAATGCTTTGATTTGAAAGTTATTTTTTACAATAAGAGAAAGATGGTTCATGCCAAAAAAAGCAGTTTCATAAAATGCTGAACATGACTTGCATTCTGTAATTGCAAACCTGAGAGACTTGGGGTAATTGACGTTTTGGATGTATTGCAGAGTATCGTATTTAATCTTGAAAAGCAGGTTCCAGGCAAAGGAGGCAACTGCCAAGCCAAACTCAGACTCCTCGCCGGGCTCCTTCCATAACTCATTTTCAAATCTATCCAGCACAGTCCTGAACCTAAATGTTTACATTTTTGATTTACTAAGATAACATTCCTGGGTCACCGAAACTGTTTGTCAGGGAAGGGCTTGAGGAGACAGCGGGAATTAGTGATGCGGGATCTGTGAGAGGTGTTGGCACTTCCCAGAGTCACAGATCACAGAACCACTTAGTCTGGAAAAGACATCCAGGACTATCGAGTCCAACCTGTGACCCATCCCCACCTTGTCACCCAGCCCAGAGCACCGAGTGCCACATCCAGTCGTTCCTTGAACACCTCCAGGGATGGGGACTCCACCCCCTTCGTGGGCAGCCTGTTCTAATAGCTTCACCTTTTCTGTGAAGAAGAGTTTCCCACCTCTCCAGGGAGAATTGTGCCCATATCCCATGATCCAGGGGATGGAAGTGAGGTTTTGCCATCCCTCCATAGGTCCTGATCCTGTTTGGGGGATGGAAAGGTAAGTGTGTGCCTCATTTCACAGAGCTGGAGCTGAATGGTGGAGACCGTGATGGGCTCGGTGCAACACACTCGGAGCTGCAGGGGGCTCCATTCACGAGTGTGTGAAATTCCATGAAAGTGGGGCCAAACACCAATGAAATTCCACAGGAGTGTGACTCAGTGCCTGTGGATTTCTGTCTGTGCATGACTCCGTGCGCGGGTAATTTTATAAATGTGTGGGATGTGGCTGAGGCTCAGAAAGCGCGTCGGAAGCAGGAGCCAAACTTCCAAGTGAACCCATGGCTTCTCCTTTTCCTTTGTCTGCGAGCACAGCTTCTGTAAGGTATCTGCCCCACATTATCGTTGTTTACAGCCCAGCTATAAACATTTGCTTCTGTTTGAAATACAACAAATATCAGCGGAAATCTGCTCCCTGCTTTCTGCATCCTGGTAAAGGATCCCAGGGAAGTGTTTCCAGTCCAGCCCCCTTCTTGCAAACAGAGTGTTTACATTGCTGCAGATTTTGGTGGAGCAAACACTCCTTTACAGCAGTGCAAATGAAAAGAAAGCAGAAAACCCAGGAATGTCAGAGGGAATTACACACCCCTGACCATGGAAATGAAGACGCAGCCTTGGCACAGCAGCTCCAAAAAGCACTGACTGAATTATTTTTGCATTGGAAGGCATTTTGACTCAGTGACTCGCACTGGGCAGGGCCAGAGGTTTGAACTGGTCTTCTTAAAGGTGTCCTAGAAGAGCTGCAGGGCCAGGACTGGCTTCTCAAAACCAACAGCACCATGCCAGGCTTGACACATTTATTGCAGCTGCCCCCGGGATTCAGCCAGGATTAGGATGGTGTTGGATTTGGTGCTGTGTACTGGAAATAATAGAATCACACGATGGTTTTGGGTTGGAAACAACTTTAAGGCTTACCCAGTTCCACTCCCTGCCATGGGCAGGGATACCTCCCACCAGCCCAGGTTGCTCCAAGCCTCATCCAGCCTGGCCTTGGACACTTCCAGGGATGGGGCAGCCACAGCTTCTCTGGGCACCCTGTGCCAGGGCCTGCCC
>JAWWEE010000105.1:115327770-115342891 GCA_035221455.1 Xenops minutus
GAGCCCCCCCAGCTCCCTCAGCCCCTCCTGCTGCTCCAGCCCCTTCCCAGCTCCCTTCCCTTCCCTGCACACGCTCCAGCCCCTCACTGTCTCTTGGCCAAGTGGGTTGTTAACTCACACCTTTGTAGGCTGAAGTGAGTTTTGGTTTGTAAAGATCTTGCACAAGCATTTGAATCCAGAACATGTAAAAACATCTGTGAGAGATCTGAGCTTTCAGTATTTTGGGCAACTGCTGCTGGAAGGTGCATGCTGGTTCCCAAACATACTCCCGTACTTGCTGGAGATGCAGAAATAACATTTAAAGTATTTTTCCTACTTTTGTACACAGTTGTGTCTGCTTCAGTTACTTATCCCTGAAGTTGATGGGAACAGAAAGGTGAAGGTAAACTGAAAGAATTATCAGAAATGGTTAAAATAGCCTTTGAGAGAAGATATTGCCAGTCTACTTGAATATATATAAAAGGTTTATCTTTTCTCTTCCTGGGGTTAGATGTGTCCCCCTGGAATCACTTCTAGATCACTTTTGTCCACTAGGAAGAGACTTAGGGCAATAAAGGAGTATTTTTATCAACTACTTACATTAATGTTTGACTGCTGAGAAGAGGGAGACTGTAATATGAACCAAGAGTGTGAAGAGCAAAGAAATGAGTAAGAGCATCAGATACTTTGGATGGACAGAGGGAAATGAGGGAATGAAATCTGTCTTTGTGGGGTCTTTGTTCAAATTAGGAAAGAAAAGTAAAAATACTTCATCTTTTTCCTGAAATCTAAGGTGACTAAATATAAACACCTTTATGTAATTAATTCAATTTTATTCTTCAACAAAATATTTTTGCAGTGCAGAAATTATTTTAAGCTATTTAAATGAAATGTGAGTTGAAGCCAGACCAATTCAGAATCCCAAACACTGAAGTGCCAAACCAGGTGGAAAATGGTAACTCTTGCTGCCAGTACAGGTATGCCCTGAGTTTCTATTCAAGGTCTTCATCCCAATTACATTTCATTTTTAAGAGTGAATGAGCTGAGAGGGGAAGAAAGCTTATATTTGAACCACCAGGAATATTTGTTCCTTTGACTCAGAAAAATGGCAGAAAGTCACTCAGCTTCCTTCCCTGCACGTGGAGCACAGCTCAGCTCAACCCATGACACAAACTGGGCTTCTGATCTCCTTTGAGTAAAGGTGATTTCTGAACATCGGTAGGTAGAGCACAGTTTCATCCTCCAGATGGTTTCTGCTAGTGAAATGCAGCATCAAGCATCGAACAAACCCACATGCAATAATTTGTAAATTAACCTTTTGTCTTTAACTGTTCTTCTCTTTGGCTGATGGGGCTGAGTCTCAGTGCAAACCAATGTGTGGAGATGGTTATCAACTCCTAAAGGTCAGAGTCTCCTTTGGAATGTATCCTAAAGGTGGAAATAAAACAAAACAAAATTGACTTTAAGGAAAAGAATCTTTGGCTGATGAAGTGATTTAATGACTGAATTGGAGTCATGCAGAGGCAGCAAGGAAGATCTGGAGTTGCAGGTGTGGGACCCAAAGGACAGAGTTTCCAGAGGGGCAGGAGGTCAGACTAGGAACCCGTGGGGAAGGTCTGGTGTTCTAGAGCCGTAGGTGGGGCAGGGATGGAGAGGCTGAGCTGAGTCCCCTCCTGCAGGAGCAGGACCAGCGGCTTCCTCGGGCCGTTACCTACAGCTGATGAGCTCCAAGAAGAGCGAAACCTGGTAAGAAAGGTCCTGTAGTATTGGCCTAAGAGCTGGCAGGGAGAGCCTGCCTGGGGGAGCTGCAGCAGCGCGGGCCAGAGGCAGCACCGGCTCAACCTGTTGGAGCTCGGCGAGGGAGAGCAGCCAGCAGGGCTTTCTCTGCATTTCTGTGGGTTTCCTGCAGCCAGGGGGGGTGTATGAATAGATATGTGTGTATATAATACTTGCCTGTGTTGTGGGGGTGGAGGGAGCCTTTAAAGGTAAGGAAAAGGGAGAACCCTGCAACAGAAGAGTGGAATATAAACAAGGAAAGGAAAAAATTCAAACGAGACATAAGAAAGCCTTTTAAGTTTATGGTGCCATTCCAGATGTTTCAGGTGGTGGCTGAATGTGGGATTCTCCACATCTATTGGTGTGGAATTTATAAGTAGCATCTCTATTAACTGTGTCAGAGGTTGCTCCTGAGGCAATGCAAGTGTTGTACCTGTTGAAAGGGGGACAAGGTGAATGGATAAAGGGAAATGGCAGAATTTTTGAGATTTACATCAAACACAATCACCTGCAGTTTTCTAAGGTGTTATATGTTTGTGTGCTTTGAGCTGAACGTTGCTTTTCAACATGTATTTCTGAATAACTGACTCCCCATCCCTGGCAGTGTCCAAGGCCAGGTTGGACAGCGCTTGGAGCAACCTGGGACAGTGGAAGGTGCCCCTGCCCATGGCAGGGGGTAAAAGAGGAGTTTATGGTCCCTTCCCACCCAAACCACCCAGGGATTTCATGGTTGTGTATCTGAGTGGGTTTTCCCCACATGTGCCCATAGAATGTGAGCAGCCATCCCAAGAATTCTCAGCTGCCACATCATCCCAGTCTGTGTGTGTTTCTTGGCATTTCTCTCCTCCATTGTGCCACAAATGCTTAAAAAACAACAAAGCATGACTGACCAAACAAACAAACAGAACTCAGCCCAAAAATGCCCCCAAAAACCTCAAATCCACTTGCCCCTCCCCTTCAAAGCACCCAACCCAACCCGAGCAGGACAAGCTGCTGTTTCCCCTCCCCGTGTCGAGAGCCGAGCTCTGTCATCTGTGTCCCAAACACTGGTGTCCTTACTGTGGCTTTGGTTCATTCCCCTTTGGAGCTTGAGAGAGGCTTTCCATCTTTCCTCTTCCCAGCCTCATCCCCGAGGGATCCTTCTGGATCTCATTGCTCAGGAATTAAACCCAGGTTTGTCCATTATTCTGGTAGATTTGGCTTTCCTAAATATCTGCCAGGTGATGTGGGGATTGGTCTCTTCTCCCAGGGAACAAGTGACAGGATGAGGGGAAATGGCCTTGGGCTGCCCAAAAGGAGGGGCAGGTTGGATATTGGGAATGATTCCTTCCTGGAAAGGGCTGTCCAGCCCTGGCACAGCTCCCCAGGGCAGGGGTGGAGTCCCCATCCCTGGAGGGATTTCAAAGCCATGTGGATGTGGCACTTGGGGACATGGGCAGTGGTGGCCTTGGCAGTGCTGGGGGATGGTTGGACTCGATGATCCCAGAGCTTTTCCAACCCAGATGACTCTGAGGTTCTGTTCTATGGTTCTGTCTTTAGAATGTGTAGCCCTGGCCTAGAAAGGTCATTTCCAAGGCGTGTTCTCCCCTCCCAGGAGCAGGAAAGAAGCCGCAAGGTGAGTGTGGGAGGCTGAAGAGCACTTGTGGTTGTTCTGGGGAGCAGGTACAGGACTGAGCAGCCTGGAAGTGCCCAAGGCCAGGTTGGACAGGACTTGGAGCAGCCTGGGCTGGTGGAGGGTGTCCCTGTCCAGGGCACGGGGTGGGACTGGGGGGGCTTCAGGGTCTCTTCCCAGCCAAACCAGTCTGGGTGAGGTGTCTGTAGGGAAAGAGATGGATGTCATGGTGTCCATTCCTTGCTGTTGGTGACACATCTCTGCACCTCCTGTGCTCTCACAGTGATGTGAGACGATCCCCAGGGACTGGGTCCAGCTTTGCAGAACAATGAATGGGCTTGGAAGCTGGAGCTGGATGAGGGACATGTGCCTAAAGCCCAAGGACAGGGAGATCTTGTGTTATTTTTATTTTTCCTGGTGTTGCAGGAGAGTCAAGTGTTGTTGTCCCTTATGTGGTGGTAAAATAATCTCTACTAAAACCATTTTGAAAGATGCAATCACTGATTTCTCCCTTGGAGTCCCTATGCAGTGGAATTTAAAGGGGTGCAGTGGGAATAAAGGTGATTTCTGGGACAGTACCTGGTGGGCTTCAAGCTGACTTGCACATTTTATGGGACGGGGAAATAAAGAGAAATATTCCAAAAACTCTGGGGCTTGAGGCAGTGTAGGAGGGTCCCTGGAGCTTGAACAAGGTGAGTCTCGGGGACAAAGTATCCCAGTGCCCAGGACATTGAACTCCTGCTCCTGCCTGCAGTGAGGGACAGGTGAGTTCCTTGGGAGAAACCTTGGCTGAGACACTCTGTTTGTGTATGCTCTTTAAATTTAAAAAAATGAATTTATTTTAGGAAACTGAAAAAGAAAAGAACCTTTTACATATCTTCAAAAAATGCCATTGAGGGGTTTTCCTCTAAGAAAATAAAAGTACAGCAGCACTTTGGTTCCAAGTCTTTGGTTTCCTAAAGTAGGGAGGAATAAAGAAATAAAATGTATCTACAGGTTATAACCACACGTGATTATTTTCCTTTCATGGAAAGGGAAGAAGAGAAAGGCTTTGGTGGTTTCAAGCTGAATGTGCTGTGTGGTTTTCAGCAGGAAATGAGGAACAGGCTCAGGATGTGTGGCAGTGCCAAGGCACAGCTCTGCCTTCCCTGGTGACATTTAAGGCTCATGCCATGGGGGCTGCAGGAGCCTGAACTGGCTCCCACATGTCTTGGGGCAGTGCTAGAAGGATGGGTTGGGATTTTTGCCTTTTTTAGGTTTTAGACACTACAAAACCGTATTTAATGGGTTTTAAACCATTGGTTTAAACTTAAGGTTTTAAACCCTAAGTTGGTGAATCTAGTAACAAGAATAATGTAGTAATTAAGTAAATCATTAATTAGATTTTACACTGATAACTGAATTAACCTGCTTTTTTTTTCCACTGGAGTTGACTGGAATTTGGCATCTTTTAGGACTGTGTAGTCCATGAGAGGTGCTGAATTGTCCCTGTGCCCCTTACCTTCCTCTCTGTTGCTGTCACTTCTTTAATTTCTGTCCTAGGAAAGGGAGGTGCATGTCACCAAAATACATGGGTTTGTTTCCAACTTAATTACGTTTAAGTTCTTGACTTCCCTGGCAAGTACGATTTGAGCTCGGGCGTTGAGTTTCAAAGTGAAATGAATTTTTACAAGTTTTATTTAAAGACAAGAGTCCCCAGCCCCAAATCCCCCCAAATGCTGGAGCTCTTCCCAGCCTCAGTGGTCCTGTGATGCTGCAGGGGAGGGGGGTGTCACTGACTGTCAGCAGGGAGAGCAGTGGGATGTGCTTTCTCCTCCTGAGCCCCAAAGGCCCCAACGTGCAAAATCACCTTTTTGGCTCAGCTGCTCCCAGAGAGCCCTGTCTGGCTCTGCTTTGCAAACAAAGCCCCTTTGAACACAAAGCAATTCCTTATGTGACATTTCGGTGTATATTAATGCTGCTCCGAGTTTTTCCAGCTTAGGACGAGCAACTAAAATGTTCAGAATTAATGTTTCCTGTGCTGTGCCCCCCCTTAGGAGGTGTTAACGAGCCTGAAGTGTGTGTGTGTTGTGGAATATGATAATTATGGAGAGATGTCTGTCTTTCTGCTGGTCTTTTCAGTCACCAAGTGGGATCAGACTGTTTTGGTTGAGAGATAAAACCATGTTGTTCACAGCAAGTTGGTCTTGTAACAGCAATTCTGACACAAACAGTGTTTGCCATTTTTGTCTCCAGGATGATTGAGGAGAGTGGGAAGAGGAGGAGGACCATGGCAGAGAAGAGGCAGCTGTTCATGGAAATGAGTAAGTAGGAAATCTGAAGGCCTAATGTCATTATTCTTTCCTGAGAGCTTCGCTGTGGCAGCTGCACCAGGTCATTCACATCTCCTTCCACAAGACATTGCCTCACCCAGGGAAAAGGAGCCAGGGGGCTCCTGGGGGCTGCTCAGGAGAAGGCAAAAGGTGGGTCACACCTCTCTGCAGGGTCATTCATTCTGAGCTTTTGGGAAGCTCCTTTTTTAAGGAATATTCACATTTCTCATCTATGGCAGTATCTGAAGTTTGTGAACAATGATTAAAACAAATAATGGCAACAGACAGAGCACCTTTTGCTTTCCAAAGTTTAAAAATGGCCCTGCAATGCTGGTGTGACTCAGGAGAGAAAGGCTTTGGGGGTTGGTGTGTACAGGATCAGTCTCTGGAAGAGAGGCTGTGATTGTTAAAATATTGTATGTTTGAATGACATCCCCTTGTTCTCCTGTCCTGTGGGAACTGAAGGAGACTCCCAGATTAGGCCATCGTGTCCTTAATTCCAGTTACAGACTGAGGGAGGTCTTTATTAAAACTTGGTACTGATACTGTTTTGTTGAAGGAACTCCAGAGTATTTATCATAGAATCATGGGATGGTTTGGGAGGGAAAGGACTTTAAAAGTTCAACCTTTTCCATGAGGAAATTCTTCCTGTTGTCCAGCCTTGTGTCCTGGAGGAAATCTCAGAACATGCAGCAGCTCCAGGTCCTTGTGCTGTTGTGCCCAGGGCTGGGGCAGCTCTGCAGGGGGAGAGAGGGGCAGGATCCCCTCCCTTGTGTGCTGGCTGTGGGAAAGACCCCCCTCTCTGTTCCAGGAGCACAGAACTTCGATGTCATCAGGCTCTCCACGTACCGCACCGCCTGCAAGCTGCGCTTTGTGCAGAAACGCTGCAACCGTAAGTGATGGGCACCCTTGGGCTCAGCCTGTGCCCGGGCACCCTTTGGGCCTTCACCCCTGGCACTTCTCAGTGCAGGAGAGGAAGCATTTTGGCAGGCAATGGCGGTTGTTACTTAAATGAAACAGAGGTTAAATGTATAGTTAAAAAGAGGCAGCGATCTTTGTCTGATGCTCTGTGATTCCTTCAGGTTTATTCTTTAATGTTCAGAAAATTTAAAATATAAGGGCCAGCACAATGTGTTTCATTGTCCTCAGTGCTGAGTGCAAGCAGCTTAAGTTGTTTGAGGTGCTGTTCCATCATGGGGTGTCACAGAGTACCTGCCAGTGTGGCACAGGGACAGTCCCTGTGTGAAGGTGTCTGAGTCCGTTCTGGTGTCCCTCAGGACATATAGCAACCATAAAGAATTGTGCAAGTTCATACCACACTGTCAGTGTAAGTTTTCTCCTTCTCTTCCATGGCCCTCTGAGCTTGGATAGCTCCCCAAAGCACAGGTGAGTGCCAGGTGAACAGGTGAGACACTTTGTGTTCCCCCCACGCCAAGCTGCAGCAGCAAAAGGCTGAACAGGTGAATGTGTGCAGGAGCAGCTCCCTCCTCCCAGCACAGAGAACTGGAGTGGAGTGTCTGCCATGGTGGAGGCAGGAGAAGAGCTCAGGTGTCCCAGGAAGGTGTCCCTGGACTGCGTGGATGGCTCAGATTTTTCAGTCTTGGTAAAAAGTGTTAGCTCTTGGCTGTAGCTCATGGCTCAGAGTTAAAATCTCTCTGACAGCAGAGAGGTGTTCAGAAATGCTGATTACAGTATGTTGCTCTGGGCCCAGTTCACCAATGCCCTGCCCATGCCCTGAGCAGCCTTTGCCATCCCTGGAGCTGTGGATGAGGCTGTGCACTTGGGAACTGTGTCTGGACCACAGCCTGATGCAGAGTGTGGATTGTAGCTTGACTTCTGTCCTTGTGTGGTTTTGATGTGAGAAATATAAAGACAAGTTGAACATAAGAAATGTTCAAGCTCACACTGACTCCCAGCCCTTTTTTGGAGACACCCCAGGAGAGGTGAATGCACATGCCCACCCTCTGTAGCTGCTGCAGCACTTTCAGTTTGCGCTGCTCTTGATCCTTAGATATCTTCTTCGTTCTCATGCATAGCTTAAAGTTTTGAAACATTACAAAATACTCTTTAATGTGGTTCTGCAGATCACTTACTGTGGTTTGGGAAATGTTTCCTTCCCATTGTTAACACTCCTTAAATATGTGCTTATATGTGGCAGAGTTATTTGGGGAAATGCTTTGGAGTTCTAGATGTGTTTATGAGCATTATGCTCAGGATTTGGCAGCTGGATCAACTGGATACAGTCATAGTTCAACTGGAACATCAAGTTCCTCCTTCAGTACTCTGCTAGTCAGCATGAGGGTGTTCAAAATTACTGTAAACAATTTGTAGTGAATTTAGAATATCAGAAAATCATGGAATGCTTTGGGTGGGAAGGCACCTTAAAGCTCATCCTGTCCCACCCCCTGCCATGGCAGGGACACCTCCCACCAGCCCAGGTTGCTCCAAGTCCCGTCCAGCCTGGCCTTGGACACTTCCAGGGATCCAGGGGCAGCCACAACTTCTCTGGGCACCCTGTGCCAGGGCCTGCCCACCCTTGCAGGGAGGGATTCTGGCTGATGTCTCTCTCAAAGGCAATATCTAACTCTGCTAAAACACACTGCATGCTGGGGGAGGGTGGCTTTGCTCCTCTAGGAATTGTTTCTGGCAGAGCACCCAGATGTTGCAGGGTGGAATACAAGGCAGATGAGGCACTGCTCTGCTCCTTTAAACAGCTGTGAGTATGAACTCAGGACTGTCTGTCTCTCACTTTGAATACAAATAACTGTTCATTCCAAAGAAAAGCTAACACAGTTCTCATAAACGCTGCCATCAGAGTGACCTTGCATGCCTTACAGAATAGAAGTTAATTTTTTTTCCTTTATTTTTAGTTCATCTTGTTGATATCTGGAATATGATTGAAGCCTTCCGAGATAATGGCCTTAACACTTTGGATCATAACACAGAGATCAACGTGTCCCGACTAGAAACAATCATTTCATCCATCTACTACCAGCTAAACAAACGCCTTCCTTCTACTCACCAAATCAGTGTAGAGCAATCCATCAGCCTCCTCCTCAACTTCATGATAGCAGCATATGACAGGCTAGTAACTGCTCCACTTGTATCCTTGCACTAATTTGCTCTCCGAGGGAGCTGAGCACAGCCAACCCCTGCATGAGTCTGGCAGTCTGTCCGTGTGCTGTGCCTGGGGTGGTGGGGCTGTGTGTTACACACACACACACAGTGGTGCCTGCAGACACTGGTGCTGCCACAGCAGCAGGGCTGGGGCTCAAACCTTGCTTTCTGAAGTGATTTAGAGCCTTCTGGGACTGAGGGGAGCTGTGGAGTGAAACTGCTGCTGTCACAGGGCACGCTGTGACCTGGGGGTTTACCCCTGTTTTGAGAAGTGAATGTTTTATTGAAAACTGCTCAAAAGGACCCTCTGCTAATACTACCTTGTTTGGACAGGCAGTTTGCATCCTCTTCTAATGTGCTGTGACCCCACGAAGGCCAGTTCTCCTTTCCTGGCTGGAAGCAGCTGGATTTCTTGCTCAGGGTTGTCCAGGCCTTTCCTTGTGTCCAGTCTTACAAGTTTCTTTCACAGGTTGTTTCCTCCGGATCTGCTCTGCTGCTCTGGAGTAGCTGTGCTTCTCTGGGCTCTCTGAGCAGCAACTGCAGGGCCTTCCCTGTGGCTGGCACTTCTCACTTTTGGTCTCCTTCTTATTTCAGTTATTTCAGTCTTCTGCTTTTGCCCCAAGGAGGGGTTTTACCCAAGGCAATCCCCAGCAGTGAATGTGGCAAATAGTTGTTCTGTTTGTGATGTCCACACTTAGATCCTTTCCTAAGGTCACAACTTTGTCTTGCCTCTAAAGAGTCTCTGAGCTTGTCCCTCAAAGTCCAAGACCTGAGAGCAGTCCCTGTCTCACTGAGGATGGATGAAACCAGCACAACGTTCAGAGCAGGGGCACTGTGACAGCAGAACCAAGGGGAGAGTTGCTGTTCTCAGCTGGCCCTAGTTGAGAGAAGTTGTAAGGGTTTAGTTATTCTTGGATCACACTAGAAAACATGGACTTGAAAACCAGAAATGCTGATGTTTTGGGGAGCTGTCTCAAAAGATGGAGCCTTTAGTTACAGGTATGTTTTTGTCCCCCACTTTTCCCCAAACCTGCAAGCTCTGCCTTTCCTGCAACCCCAGCAGCACTTTTGATCCCAGCAGAGTGCAGCATCTTCCCTCTGCCTCCCTCTGCCTGGCACGTGGGGTGAGGGAGAGGCTGAGATGCTGCGTGGGAGCCCAGGAACAAGAGGAGAGGCAGGGCTGAGGCTCCCTCTGCAGGAGTTGAGGAGCACGGCAGGCAGACAGTTTGTGAAAATGCACATCTGTGCTGCTGGAATGGCATCCTTGGGCTGGCTCTGCTGCTGGAATGGCATCCTTGGGCTGGCTCTGCTGCTGGAATGCACAGAGAGCCAGAGTTTCTTACAGCTTGTGCTGGTGGGAGCGTCACAGAGCCTTTAGCATTCCAGCAGACAGGTACAATCACAGGGTCATGGAGTGGTTTGGGTGGGAAGGGACCTTACAACTCACACAGTTCTACCCCCTGCCATGGGCAGGGACATTTTCTACTAGCCCAGGTTGCTTTAAGCCCCATCCCACCTGGCCTTGGACACTTTCAGGGATCCAGGGGCAGCCACAGCTTCTCTGGACAGTGCCAACAGCTCAGCAAGCTCTCAGGCCTTTCCTGGGAATTCAGCCTGATTGGATGCCCCTGAAGGAGGAATTTGTGGTCTGATTCCTCTGGAGAGAACATGGTGGGAGAGCTGGCACTGCTGGAATGCTGCAGTGGATCTCTGGGAGGGACAGGCAAGGAGTGGGAGTTGCCCTGGAGCTCTGCCTGGGACTGGATGAGGAGCCAGTTGGGGTCTTGGTCAGGATGAGTGGGCAGATGGACATGGACATGCTCGCTGTGGGCATGTGCTGCAGAGGAGGATGAGGAAGGAGTGTGCACATGAGGAAGGAGCCTCATGTAAACAGGCCTGGTCTGATTTAAGCAAGTCCCCAGCTCTCTTTCCAATCCTGTTTTTTACAGGAGATTCAAAGTCATATAGGAAGTTTTGCCTTTTTTTCCTTCTGATGGGAAATCAGTCGATGGAACAGCATTGGTGCAAAGATTTGAGCAAATTGCTCAGTGACTGCCCCTCTACCAGGTTGCAGGGAAGGAGTTTGGGGGTTTTCTTGCTGAATAAACAGGATATCAGCAGGAGCCCAGTGCCTGATGGCACCAGGATCTCCTTTGCCAGGGCAGGTTTGTGTCCTGTGAGGAGACACTGATGGCTTTGGGCACTTGATTTTTCTGGAAACTAAATCAAAATTGAGCTGTCCTTTGATATAAAATCAATGTGAATTAAAAAGTAAAACGGGAGGGTGCTGAGACTGGAGGTTTGAATTCATAGGGGAACTGTGCTCAGGTAGAAGTGGAAGTCAAGGCTTGAAGGGCATGAACTTTTTGGACACCAGTTTCAGGTATGTGCTGGGCTGGTCCCACAGTGTGGGCAGCAGGACAGGGAGGGGGGGATCCTGCCCCTCTGCCCCCTCAGGTGAGACCCCCCTGCAGAGCTGCCCCAGCCCTGGGAACAACAGCACAAGGACCTGGAGCTGCTGCAGAGAGTCCAGAGGAGGGACTGGAGATGCTGCAGGGCTGGAGCCCCTCTGCTCTGGAGCCAGGCTGGGAGAGCTGGGGGGGTCACCTGGAGAAGGGAAGCTCTGGGTGACCTAACTGTGGCCTTTCAGGACCTGAAGGGAACCTTAAAGATGGAGAGGGACTATTTACAAGGGTTTGGGATGCCAGGACAAAGGGGAATGGCTTCCACTGCCAGAGGACAGGGTTAGATGTGAGTTTGGGAAGCCATTCCTCCCTGGGAGGGTGGGCAGGCCCTGGCACAGGCTGCCCAGAGAAGCTGTGGCTGCCCCGTCCCTGGGAGTGTCCAAGGCCAGGTTGGACAGGGGTTGGAGCCACCTGGGCTAGTGGGAGGTGTCCCTGCCCATGGCAGGGGGTGGGATGGGATGATCTTTAAGGTCCCTTTCCACCCAAACCATTCTCAGATTCCCTGTAGTAAAGTCTTACTTTTTTCATGCACAGAGGGAGCGCCAAATTGTTCCTTTGGGAAAGCTCTTGTCAAGACACAAACTAAGACAGTTGAGATCTCTACCTGTTGTGAACTTTATTCTGGTTATATTCATTGCAGTAAATATTGAACGTGTTTAATTTTCTCTCCTAGTTTAGGTTTTTCCAGCAGTGGTTAAAGGGTACTGGGTACCAACAAAGTGATGGCTCAGGGATCACCATTGCTCCTCCCAGAGCTTCCCACAGCTGTAGCTCTAGGAGGGGTGATCTCACTTCTGCAGGCAGGAGTGTTTGAAAGCTGCTGAGTCTGTAGTAGAGAAACAGCCCATTGCATTTCAGGAGCTTCTCAGCCTGAGAGAATGGAGTGGGAGATGTTACCAGAGAATACTATTTCCATACTAACTCTGAGTGTGAAAGGGAAATAAAAGGGATTTGGTTCCTTCCTGGTATCTCCACCTGCTTGCTCATCTGTTTTTGATGTTGAACCTTGCCCTTCAATATTGTGAGCCAAATTCTCCTTCAAATAATCCTATTCATAACAGTGTCCAAGGCATGTTAGTGCCCATCTCCTTCCCACTGCATCAGGGAATCTCAGGACTGTTTGGGTGGGAAGGGACTTTAAGCCTCATTTAATTCCACCCCCTGCCATGGGCAGGAACACCTGTCACTATCTCAGGTCACTCCAAGCCCTGTCCAGCCTGGCCTTGGGCACTTCCAGGGATGGGGCAGCCACAGCTTCTCTGGGCACCCTGTGCCGGGGCCTGCCCACCTTCCCAGGGAAGAATTCCTTCCCAATATCCCATCTCTCCCTGCCCTCTGGCAGTGGAAGCCATTCCCCCCTGTCCTGTCCTTCCAGCCTTGTCCCAAGTCCTTCTCCAGCTCTTTGTAGTCTCCCTTCAGGAGTATATTCTGGTTTCTCTTGATCTCTCCCCACCCTCCTCACGTCTTCCCCATCAATGTATTTTCCATGCCAGTACAAAGTGCCTGTGTTTAATTGCAGGTATTTGAATGTATTTGAATTCTGTTCCTCCTTTGACAGGGAGGAGTTCCCTGGTGTGGGTCAGTATGCACCACTCTGTCTGTAGTCAGGGGCTCGGTGCAGTCGTGTTTGGGAATAAGTTTCTCAGAATTCCAGCAGCTTTTCCCCCCCTTTGCCCAGCTGTGCTGTGTTTTAACCCACCAGGCCTCCTCCTGCATTCCTGGTGCCTTCACTCCCCCAGCATTTCATCCTTAACTTCTTTCTGGAGCCAGGGATAACCCCCATGTATGTCCCTACACATCCTGCTGTGGCAGCTGGTTCTTCCCTGCTTTCTGTGGAGCCAAATCCCTTTTCTCTTGCTGCCACAGCAATGATTCCCCAAATGTGCCACTGCTCCCCTGGCACAGCAGCTTTAATCACTACAATTGCAATGGAACATTGCTCCCAGGGTCCCTGTCTCGTGTGGTGTCTCCAGGGTCTCACACACCTTCTCTGTTACCTGGCAATTCAGATGGTGCTTTTAGAATGAAATGTGGGTTTGGACATCACAGTTTAAATTAAGGTCTAAAAGTTTAAAGCAACTAACAAAGGGCAGCAGAGATAAAAATGAAGAGCTTTACAATGAACAAATGTATTTTAATGAAAAAATGAATTAGCACTGTTATATTAGAACAGTTATGGGATGGAAAATATGAAAGGACAAGTGTCAGGATCTTTATTTGGGAATTTTTCATAATTCTGCAAGAAAATTTGATTTGTGATTAGACTCTTGTTAACTATTCCAATGTATTAAAAATGCTTGTGTTATCCTTGTTTGAATGTTATATTAAATAGTTTGGCAGACCTTAGTAGTTAATGGAGAGATTATATATATATAGAGAGAGAGAGGGATATATGTATAGTAGTATAATGATTTATACATTTCCTTCCTAGGCCTTAAGTATTTTTGAGATTGCCATTCCCTGTTGGAATTCCTCACCATGTGATTTTTCCCACAGTGAGGGCCACGGGAAGCTGACGGTGTTCTCAGTGAAAGCCATGTTAGCCACCATGTGTGGTGGGAAAATCCTGGACAAACTTAGATGTGAGTATTCTCCAGAAATCCAGCCACTGTAGGAAATACTGCATTTCCACATGTGTTTGTTGTAGTAAGTTGTGGAAGCTGTTGTTGTTGTTGTTGTTGTTTGTTTGTTTGTTTGTTTTTGCTGAGTCAGCAGTCTTTACACTGACCTGAAGCTGCTGGGAATCCCAGGATCTCTGAGGTTGGAAAAGAGCTCCCAGGCCAGGGAGTCCAGCCTGGCACTGGTCCCACCTTGTCCCCCAGCCCAGAGCTCTGAGTGCCACGGCCAGTCCTGCCCTCTCTGGGGCAGGGAGTGTTCCCCACCAGTCTCCACAGGGTGCAAACCAGCCTGTGATCCAAATCCCGCTGGACAAGGAGATGGAGAAGATTCCTCAGCCTGGAGAGAACGCTGGTGGTGTGACAGTATTGGGTTAAAGCATGGAGAGCAGCCTGGTGGTGAATAGGAACCAGCTGTTCCCTTCCCCTTCCAGGGCAGCAACCAAGGGCAGCAACTGGAATGAGCAGTGACAGATGGAAGCAGCAGAAACCAATTGTGCTTTAACTTTCCCAAAGGATGTGGTGGGTGTCAAACATCCACACCCCTCAGTTGCTTTTTGAACCAATTCCACTGAAGCAAATTCATCAAAGGCTGCTGAGAGCAAAGGGACTCCCAGGGCGGGGAGGAACATGCCGGGAATGTGCCGGCCCGACCATCTGCTCTTGGGATGAGCAGGCTCCTGATCTCTGCCCCAGCTGTTCTCTTACTCTTTATCTCTTCCTCTGGTCACTATGAACATGCTAACTTGGTTTAGCCATTTTCTGTCCCTCCTGACTCTTTTCATCACCAAACAGCTCCCATTTCCAGGTTCCTTGTCCCCCTGCTTCCAGCCCTTTCCTGAGCAGGCTGGCAGCTCCAGCTCCGCTGGAACATGAGGCTTCTGGAAACCCTGGAAGTTCATTTTTACTGTTCTCTCATTTCTTAATCTATATGAATGATTGGAACTTGGTCTCTGTACTTGCTCATGCACAGACTTGTTTTCCTGCATGCTGAGAATGTGGCCAGAGGGAGCATTCCCAGCTCCTGCCCTGTCTGATGGCACAGATGGACGGGGTGAGAGCCCTTCCCTGGCTCTGGCACAGACAGTTTCCTGGTGTGCTGCTCCTTGTGTTGTGTGCAAGGCAGGATCCCAGGATCCCTGGGGCTGGAAAAGAGCCCCCAAACCATCAAGCCCACCCTGTGCCCGATGCCCACCCTGTCCCCCAGCCCAGAGCTCTGAGTGCCACGGCCAGTCCTGCCTTGGG
>JAWWEE010000105.1:115342991-115353110 GCA_035221455.1 Xenops minutus
TGCCCAGCCCTGGAGGTGCCCAAGGCAGGACTGGCTGTGGCACTCAGAGCTCTGGGCTGGGGGACAAGGTGGGCATCAGGCACAGGGTGGGCTCTGGGGGCTGGGAGGGCTTTTCCAGCCTCAGTGGTTCTGGGATTCTCTGATTCCTCAAGTTCCTCCCAGTGCTGTGTGTCTGGGTGTCAGGGACTCCTGTGTTTCCTGCATTCTCTGGGGTCCCAGGTGAGGAGCTCTGGGGTCAGCGGGACACTCTGGTGAGTGCCACACATTGGGACTGCTCTGAGCATCCCAGGGATGGCCCCAGGGGTTCACAGCCCCAGCCAGAAGGTGCAGGGAGTCACAGAATCATGGAATCATTGAGGTTGGAAAAGCTTTGACCATCGAGTCCAACCATCCCCCAGCTCTGCCAAGGCCACCACTGACCCATGTCCCCAGGTGCCACATCCATATGGCTTTTAAGTCCCTTCAGGGGTGGGGATTCCCCCCTGCCCTGGGCAGCTGTGCCAGGGCTGGACAGCCCTTTCCATGAAGAAATGTTCTTTATTATCCAACCTGACCCTCCCCTGGCACAGCCTGGGGCTGTTCCCTCTTGTCCTGTCCCTTGTTCCCCTGGAGCAGAGCCCGACCCCCTCCTCCTGTCAGGAGTTGCAGAGTGAGAAGGTGCCCCCTGAGCCTCCCTTATCCCAGATCCCAGCAGGAACTCGTGGCTCTGGCTCTGCCCCACAGGGCTGGGCTGCAGCTCTGCTCCCCGGGGATGCTGATGGGTGTTTCTGATGCCACAGGCACGGAGGTTGCGCTTGCGATCGAGGGACGTCTCCCATCCTTGGGAAGGGGCACGTTTCAGCCCATCCATCACCATCGTGCAACTGTGACCGATCTCCACCACCTGCTGCCAACACAGCTCTCCCAAAACCACCCAGAGAGCTCCCCCAGAACCACCGGGGGGGCTCTCCCCGAAACACCCGGAGCACTCTCCATGGGCACCTGCCCCTTAGGCCATTGCATGTACCCTCGGTGTGTTTCCCAGCAATGACCACACCATGTCCCACCCGGCTCAGCGGGTCATGGGAGGCTTAAAACACAACAAAAAAAGAACCTGAAAGGAAACGGCTGGTGGCTGTTCCTGCTCCGTGCGCGGCTCCGTTCCCATCTCCTCCCTGACGGTGCCACCATTGTGTCACACACTGCTCATTCTTCCTTGTGTGCATGGAAAAAGGAGTGCAGACCCTCCTGGGGTCCCTCCTGCATGGTACGAAAGGGATTGTCTCTCAAAACCCCCCCTTCTGACACACCTGGAGCCAGGTGTGAGGTTGTCTCCCTCCATGGGTGGGTGGTGGGTTCAGGGGTCCAGCCAGGGGGCCGTGATGGGCCACCAACCTCTGGCATTCCTGGAGGAATGTGAACGCTTTCTCATCCCAGCAGGACATTGAGAGAGGAGCATGGCCAAGCTGAGAGAAGCATCTCCACTCCCAGAGTCAGGAGTCGGGTCCAGTTTTGGTTAAAATTAAAGGATATAACAGAGCGGGGGGTGGCAGCTCCCCACTGACCCACACGGGGCTCCTCTGCCAGCCCTGTTCCCAAAACGTGGCCACCAGTCCCAGCCACGGGTGGTTTCAGAATTTTTTTTCCCGTGGTGCTTAGGAATGTTATTTTTAGTGGAAGGAGCCGAGGGCCCTGATGCATCTATAAATATTTATGGAGGGTGATGGATGGAAGGGAGCGATAAACCCTGGGAGTGCCCTGGGCTCTGCCCCTCCCTGCACCGACCCGGGGCCCACGGGAACACACTCACTGGATCCCTCCAGCCCACGGGAGAAGGAAAATAAACACCCGTGGTGGCCACAGGTTTGGTTGGATGTAAATACTGGGAATGAGTTGCCAAGGAGGGAAGGGGAGCAAGGAGAACTGGAGCGGCACAGTCAAGTCAAGCAGGGATGGGAATGGGGACAGGGAAAGGGATGGGGATGGAAACAGTGATGGAGGACAGGGATGGGGATGGAGAGGGAGACAAGGATGAGAACGAGCCTGGGGACAGGGACAAGGACAGGAATGGGGCAACTTCATGTCAGGTTTCAGCTGAATTTGCTGAATTCAGACCTGCAGCATCCTTGGCTGTGGCCACAGGCAGGTCCAGAAGCACCAAAAATAGGGATGTTTTGCCAGTGGCCCTGCCAGGGTGGTGATAGCCATCGGGAGCTGGGGATGCCGTGGCTGTGCAGGGGTTGGGGTCTTCCCACTGCCAAGCAGAGGGCTCACGCTGGCAGCACCCACCGGGTCGGGATTGCCAGGCAGCTTTGCAGTTCCCTGGGGCAAAACCCACCTGAAGGGAAATGCACCTAAAAACATCTTCCCATGGGAATTCCCTGGGGCGGAGTGCCTGGGACACCCTGCACTGGTGTCCCCAGCCAGTGCCAGGGGTTAATGCTGGGAGAGGGACACCCCTGTCCCCACGGGGCAGAGAACAGGGGTGGGAGCCACACGGGGTCCCACACTGGCTGCTCTGTGGGTGCCACGCACAAGGACAGTGGTGGCCTTGGCCCCTGCAGCCAGCGTGTCCCTGGGGACTGCACCACGCTTCGGTGCCATCCCCTATTCCTGTGGGCACGGGGGAGCGCGGGAGCGAGTGGGATTGTCCCTGGAGCAGGACTGTGCCCGGGAGCAGCTGGCAAAGCTGCGCTGGAGCTGATGCCGTAAGCACGGGGAACGTCTCCAAGAGCAGCCTGTGAGCAGGGAGCCATGTTCTGTCATCCGCCAAATATTTAATAAATCCATCTTCTCCCTGCGGGGTGTCTTGTCCCTTCGCCATGTGGAAAAGGCGGGGATCTCAGGAAAAAGGGAAGAAGGGTTTTCCTAGGCAGCGGCTGCTGGAGGCGGGCGCAGCTGCGGGCGCCGTGCCGGGGCTGAGCCGGAGATCCCCGCATTGGTCACGGCTCGGGTCGCTGGCAGCACACAGAGCTGCCAGTGTTGGGGCCCCGGGCACGCTGCCGGCCCCGCCGCCAGATGTGCCCCCGCCGCACACCCCGCACATCTGGCAGCAGCGGAACGGGCTCGGGGGGCGTCGAGGGGGCGGCAGCCACAGCAGGGCCCCCGGCCCCTCGTTGGAGACCCCCCAGAGGTGCTGGGGCGGTGTCGCCGCTGTTCCCCCGATGCAGAGCCGGTGGCAGCGGGAGAGCCGTGCCCTGCATGTCCCCAGCCTTGGGTTGGTGGAGGGTCACAGCTGGCACCAGCTCTCCCAGGGGATGCCCAGTTCCCACTGCCAGACCCTGTAGTGATGCTGGGCAGCGGGACCCTCCCTCCCTCACTGCCGAGGGACCCCCCAGCTCCCGCTATCCCACCAAAGCCACCGATGGAAACCTTACCCCCGGGCTCTGGGGTGTCCCCTCGG
Source organism: Xenops minutus (assembly GCA_035221455.1). NCBI lineage: Eukaryota > Metazoa > Chordata > Aves > Passeriformes > Furnariidae > Xenops > Xenops minutus. The sequence goes on from JAWWEE010000105.1 coordinate 115,346,374, forward strand.
CTCCCTGGGCACAGTCTGGCACAGCGCTGCCCCTCCGCTGGTGCTCATGTGTTTTAGGGATGGGGTGTCTCGGTGGGAAAGGTCCAGACCCTTCCCAGAGCCAGGAGCTCCCGGCTGCTGCCGGGCCTGGGGCAGCTTCGTGCCCCTCAGCCTGGTGTGGGGTGAGAGCAGGAGCGGGATCTGAGCCCAGGGACACCGTGTGCCCATGGACTGAGCATCCCCCTGTGCCCGGCTCTGCCACCACGGCACCGGCACACTCTGGGATACAGGCACACGGGGGAACACGGGCACACTGGGAGGAGCTGGGGGGCACCGGCACCTTGGGGGATACTGGGGGCACCGGCACATTGGGGAATACTGGGGGCACCGGCACACTCCAGGGCACCGGCACACGGGGACACACTGGGGGGCACTGGCACATCGGGGGGCACTGGCACATTGGGGGGCACTGGGAGGCACTGGGGACACCAGCACGCCCCCAGGCTTTGCCTGTCCCCAGCACCGGCACCGTCCCTGCCAGGTCTTCTGTCGCCCCGTGCCCACCACGCCTGTCCCTGCCCCCACTGCCCTCCCTGCCCCACTGCCCTCCCTGCCCTCCCTGCCCCACTGCCCCCCTGCCCCACTGCTCCCCCTGCCCCCCTATCCCCCCTGCTGGGCGAGCTACGGTGGCACCAGTGTCCCTGTCCGTGTCCCTGTCCCTGCCCCTGCCCCTCCGCTCCTCCCCAGGCAATAACCCTTTCACACCTCATTAGAGCCGCAATTAACCCCGATTGCCCCGGCGGGGGGGAAGGAAGGGGAGGGGAGGGGAGGGCAGCGGGTGGGCTCAGCCCCACGGAGACCCCCAGGACTCCATGTGACCCACGGAGGGCTCGGGGGTCTCCTGTGCCCCAGGTACCCCAAACACCTCACGGACACCCCGGGCTCCCTGTGCACCCCAAAAAGCCCTCAAGGGCCCCGTGTGCCCCAGGGACCCCCCTGCTTTCGGGGGGTACCCGGTGACCCCCAGACCTGGCGGGGGGCTCAGCGCCAGCCCTGCGACCCCTCCCCGCGGACCCCCCCGTGCCCACCTCCCTCGCACCCGCACCCTGTGGGACAGCCGCACCCAGGGACAGGACACCGCCACGTACTCCCAGTGCCACCAGTGCTCCCAGTGCCACCAGTGCCACCAGTGCCACCAGTGCCACCAGTGCTCCCAGTGCCACCAGTGCCCCCAGTGCCCCCAGTGCCACCAGTGCTCCCAGTGCCACCAGTGCCACCAGTGCCCCCGCACCCCACGGCTGCTGCACACCAGGGAGCGGCACAAGCCCCGTGGCACTTGGGGACACGGCCGAGGGGACACGGCCCCACCGAGCCCCTCGCAGGCTCGGCGGTGGGTCGGGGGTCCGGGCCACGCCGGGTCAGCCCCGTGGCCGGGCTGTGGGCTGTGGGATGTGGAGACCGCCGGCCATCTCTGCTTGTGCAGGAATTCGGCGGCGATTGCATAACGAGGAGCCCTCGGAGCTGGAAACGAGGTCAGGCGGGAGCGGGGGGAGCGGGGACAGCGGGGACAGAGGGGACAGAGGGGACAGAGGGGACCGGCCCCAGCTGCTCACCCGCCCCGGGCTGAGGCAGCAGGAGCCGCGCTGGGAACCGCACAGGACACAGCACGGCACGGCCACCCCGCTCAGCATCTGCAAGGCAGGGAGCAGGGGGGTCCTCGGGCCATGGTGGCATCACATCTGCATCCCCTGGGCCCCTCTGGCTGTGGTGGCAGCACATCTATATCCCTTGGCATCCCACCTGTGTCCCTTGGCATCCCTGGAGCCACGGTGCCATCCCACCTGTGTCCCTTGGGGTCCCTCAAGGCATGGTGCCATCCCACCTGTGTCCTTTGGGGTCTCTCTGGCCGCAGTGGCATCACGTCTCCATCCCACCAGCACTGTCTGGCCATGGTGGCATCATGTCCGTGTTCCTTGGGGTTCTTTGAGCCACACTGGCATCACACCTGTGATGGGGTCCCTCTGGCCATGGTGCCATCGCCTGACCCCTTTGTGTCCCTCTGACCACACTGACATCACACTTACATCCCTTGGGGTCTCCATCCCTTCGCTGGCACCATCGCTGTCCTCGTTGCCCCACGTCACCCTCCTCAGCCCACCAGTGACAGTGCCAGCAGTGTGCCATGACCTCACACCCCGTGTCCCCAGGGCCTGGCAGAGGTGCCTGTGGAAGGGACACTCCCACCCTGGCATGACGAGTGCCACCCCAGAACACCAAGTGCCACGGCGGCACACTGTGCCACTGCCCGGCATGTGACACCGGCTGTCCCTGCGCCGAGGGGCCCAGCTGCTCCCCGGGCTCACTGACCAGCCGGGCTGCTCCTGTCACTGTCACCGGCTTAATTTGGCGCCCGCCCTCCAGGCGAGATTAATTAATCCGATCCCTGCGCCCGGCCCCGGAGGGACCTGCCTGTGCATTGGCAGTTGTCACCGTGTCACCGTGTCACCAGTGCCACTGCTCTCTCAGTGACAAGGCTGAGCTGCTCGGGGGAGGCTGCTCGGTGTGGGGGGACTCGCAGCTCTGCCAGGGTAGGGGGTGAGTGGCTGGTGCCCAGGAGCACCAATTCCAGGTGGAACATCCCAGCAGGGCATCAGGGCCAGCCGGTCCCTTGTCCTGCCCCATTCCCTGGATGGGAGATTTACGGGTGGTCAGAAGAATAGAGTTGGGACCTGCCACTCTCCTCCAGCCACCCCGACCTCCTGGTTAGGGATTACCCTGCAGGATAATTGCACCTGTTACCCAAACAAGCAGCCTGGGCAGGAGTAGGTGCAGAGAAGCCAGTGGGGCAAGAGAGTAGGAATGTGGGGGAAGGAGAGGAGAGCAGGAGAGGGGCAGGTGGGGCACCACGCTCCCAAAGTGGCCATGGCACCATCTGAACCCCCATGGAAAGAGGCAGGGGACAGTGCCAGGGATACAGCTTGCCCTGGGATGTAGGGACAGGGCTGGAAAGGCTGAACATCTGTGGCCAAGCAGCTCCAAGGGATGTGGGGGTTCCTCAGGGACACAGCCCTGACCATGGAGCTCCTCAGCCTCCCGAGGGTCTTTGGAGCATGGAAGGGATGGGAGTTCCCACAGAGCAGGATAGCTGTGCTGGAGCATGGAGACACCAAGACCTGGCATGGAGGAGAGATGACCTATGGCCATCCTTCTCCTCTTCCTTCTCCCAGCCCAGTGCCAGTGCAGAGCTCACTGTCTGCATTCTCCTGCCAGCAGCATTCCCCAGAGATGGTCTCACATCCCTGCCAGGACTCCGTGTGTCCCCCGGGTGCTCCATCACCAGCCCAAGACCTGGCACATCCTGGAGAGGCGGGGGAGCCACTGTGGTGGCACCAGCATGGGAGGCAGCACTGCAGTGGAGCCAAGCGTGGGGCTGTCCCCCAGGATGGGATTTGGGGGATTAATCCCAATCCCAGCCCAGCAGGACCCGGCCTGTGGGGTTTGAGGGGTCAATTCTGGCCCAGCAGGACCCTCCCTGTGGAATTTCGGGGGTTGATCCCAGCCCTGTTCTCTGGTCCAGGGGCACTTGCCCCTTTCCAGCCAGGATCCTGGCACCTGCAGGACACCCATAGGAGCAGGCAGGGCCTCTCCCCCCAGGGAATGCACCATTAATTAGCATTATTAATTAATGCCTTATTTTGCAGTGCCCCCCTGTGCACCAGGTGCCTTCCAGCACCAAGAGTGAGGGGGGCCCTGCCTGGGGGGTTCCTCTGGGGCTGCAGCATGGCTGGGGCAGGAATGGGGCTGCAAAAGCACAACCAGGTGCTGCCGGGCCCCTCCATGCCCATGCCAGGAGCTGTGGCATCAGCCTGGGACCCCAGGCACTCATCCGGGTGGTGCTGGACACTCCTGGGATCCCCCCAGGGTCACCCCATCCTCAGCACCCTCTGCTGCCAGCTGGGGCCCAGGTCAAGCCCCAGCTTTGCTCGACCAAAACCATCACCTGTGCAGGTGGTGGATGTGGCAGCACGAGCTGCCCATGGCCCCTCTGGCTCTTGCAGGTTCTGCAGTGCTCCTCAAATCCAGCCCTGAGCCCCTGATTCCAGCTGTTTCCAGGCAGTGGTGCCCAGCTCTCCAGTCCCATCCCAGCTCCCAGAGCACTGCTGGACCCCACCATCAGATCCTCAAGGGGAGGTTACAAATCCCCTTGTTCAAAGTGCCCCCAATTTCCAAGGCCTCGGATCTGCTGTTGTGGATCTTTGCCCGCTGACATTCCCCAGGTGTCCGTGCCCATCACCTGGTTCTGAGCCTCCCGAGGAGCCTCCAGGCCAACACCTTGCAGGGACAATCCCTGCTTGGCCCCACAGCCCCTGGGCCAGGGAGGATCCGGGGGGCTCCTTGCACCCCCCTGAGTGTGGGACCCACGGGGAAGAAGCTCCCAGGGACATCCCAGGGGTTGCCCAGGGGTCACAATGGTGCCAGGGACTGGAGGGACACGGCTGGCACATGAGTGGGGAGAAGGGATGGAGCAAAAAGGGATGGCTTGGCTTGGTCTGGCATGGCCTGCCTTGACACGGCACAGCCCTTAACCATGCTTGGCTCGCCCGTGCCTGGCTTGGCACAGCTGTTTGGCATGGCATGGCATGGCATAACTTGGCTTGACATGGCATGGCATGGCATGGCATGGCATGGCATGGCATGGCATGGCATAGCTTGGCTTGACATGACATAGCCCTTGACTGCTTGGTGTTGGTCTGGCATGGTCTGGCTTGGCATGGCATGGTTTGGCTTGGCACTCCACAGCCCTTGACTAAGGTTGGCTTGGCTTCAACCAGCCTGGTCTGGCACGGCTCAGCTTGGCACGACATGGCACAGCCCTTGACCACACTTGGCTTGGCCCAGCCTTGCTTGGCACAGAACAGCTTGGCTTGGGTCTGGCTTGGCACACCATGGCTTGGCATGGCACGGGATGGCTTGGCACGGCTTGGCACACCATGGCTCAGAATGGCACGGCTTGCCTTAGCCGGGCTCAGCAGAGCCCAGCACCGGGCGGGCTGTGTGGCGCTTGTTCTGCCCGTGCCATGCCAAGCTGTGCCGGTGTCGGTGTCAGTGCCGGTGTTGGTGTGTCAGTGTTGGTACCGGTACCGGTGTCAGTGTCAGTGTCGGTACCGGTGTCGGTGTCACTGTGTCAGTGTCGGTGCCGGTACCGGTACCGGTGTCACTGTGGGTGTCAGTGTGTCAGTGTGGGTGCCGGTACCGGTATCAGTGTGGGTGTCAGTGTGGGTGTCAGTGCCGGTGCCGGTACCGGTGTGTCAGTGCCAGTGTCAGTGCTGGTGTCGGTGCCGGTACCAGTGTCGGTGTGGGTGTCAGCGTGTCAGTGTCGGTGTCGGTGTCAGTGTCAGTGCCGGTGCTGGTGCCGGTGTCAGTGTGTCAGTGCCGGTACCAGTGTCAGTGTGGGTGTCAGCGTGTCAGTGTCGGTACCGGTACCAGTGTCGGTGTCAGTGTGTCAGTGTCGGTGCCGGTGTCGGTGCCGGTACCGGTGTCAGTGTGGGTGCCGGTGTCGGTGTCAGTGTGTCAGTGCCGGTGCCGGTACCGGTATCAGTGTGGGTGTCAGTGTGTCAGTGCCGGTGTCGGTACCGGTATCAGTGTGTCAGTGCCGGTACCGGTGTCGGTGTGGGTGTCAGTGCCGGTACCGGTGTGTCAGTGTCAGTGCCGGTGTCGGTGTCAGTATCGGTGCCAGTGCCGGTGCCGGTGTCAGTGTGTCAGTGCCGGTGCCGGTGTCAGTGTCAGTGTCAGTGCCGGTACCGGTGTCGGTATCAGTGCCAGTGCCGGTGCCGCTGTCAGTGTCAGTGTCAGTGCCGGTACCGGTGTCGGGTGTCGGTACCGGTGTCACTGTGGGTGTCAGTGTGTCAGTGACGGTACCGGTATCAGTGCCAGTGCCGGTGCCGGTGTCAGTGTCAGTGTCAGTGCCGGTACCGGTGTCGGTGTGGGTGTCGGTGCCGGTGTCACTGTGGGTGTCAGTGTGTCAGTGCCGGTACCGGTATCAGTGCCAGTGCCGGTGCCAGTGCCGGTGCCGGTGTCAGTGTCAGTGTCAGTGCCGGTGCCGGTATCAGTGCCAGTGCCGGTGCCGGTGCCGGTGTCAGTATCAGTGCCAGTGCCGGTGCCGGTGCTGGCGGCGGGGCGGCCGGCGGGCTCTAGGACCGCGCGGCGGGCTCGGTGCTGCAGTGGAGGCGGCGGCGCTGCGGGAGGAGGCCTGGCCGGGCAGCGCAGCGGCGGCGGCGGCTCGGCGGGGCTCGGCACGGCTCGGCACGGCTCGGCACGGCTCGGCGGGGCTCGGCGCCGGGCCCGCACCGGCCCAGGTAACGGGGACAGCGGGGACAGCGGGACAGGGGGACACCGGGACAGCGGGACAGCGGGGCCGGCCCGGGCGCGCTCGGTTCGGTCCGGCCGCGCCGCTCGGAGGGTTCGGGTTCGGCTCCGGCCGCGCCGTTCGGGTCCCTCCGGACGGGCTCGGGTCCCTCCGGACGGGCTCGGCTGCGTCCGGCAGAGGTTCGGGTCCCTCCGGGCGGGTTCGGGTCCCTCCGGACGGGCCGTTCGGCCGCAGTTCGGGTCCCTCCGGGCGGGTTCGGGTCCCCCCGGCCGCAGTTCGGGTCCCTCCGGGCGGGTTCGGGTCGCCATGGTCGCAGTCCGGGGCGGCTGAGGGGCCCGGGGGGCCCGGCCTTGCCGTGCTCGGGACGGCTCGGGCAGCTCCCGCTGCCGCC
>JAWWEE010000105.1:115359743-115373503 GCA_035221455.1 Xenops minutus
TCACCGCTGCACTGGGAAGCGGAGGAGAGCACCAGGGCACTTGCTCTCCTCTAGGCACTGCTATCAGCCGTAAGCACCACACACCCCTGCACTGTCCCCCTTGCACCACGCACCCCTGCACTGTCCCCCCTGCACTGTCCCCCTTGCACCACACACCCCTGCACTGTCCCCCCTGCACAACACGCCCCTGCACTGTCCCTTCTGCACTGTCCCCCCTGCACACCCTGTGTGTTCTCCCCTGCACCCCACATCGTGTACTCAGCACCTTGCACCCCTGCACCCAGCATTCCCACACCCCACAGCATGCACCCCACACCCTGTGCCTGCACCTGTACACTGCAGTCCTCACACCCTCCATCCCACACTGTGCACCATCCGTCCTGCACCCCATACTGGGTACCCAAGCCCCCTGCACCACACAGCACACATCCCACACCTTGCACCTGCACTGTGTGCCCTGTAGAATGCCCCTTCACTCCTGTACCATGTACCCCACACTGTGCACCCCAACACCTCGCACCTTACACTGTGTACCCTCTGTTATGGACCCTGCACCTCTCACCATGCACCCCATGCCATGCACCCTGCACCCACACCATACACATCACACCTTACCCCTTGTGCCATGCGCTCCACACCATGGGCCCCACACCGTACCCTGTGCCCATACTATGCACCCTGCAGCCCACCCTGTGCACACCCCAGCCAGTGCAGGCCAGGGCTTGGGCACCTGCGGGGGTGATGCTGGGGGCGATGGCAGGGCAGGGGCCCAGCCGGGCTGAGTCAAGGCTGTGGCGTGTTAATAATTGCCGGGGCAGGGGCCGGGGCAGGGGGCGCAGCCCGGCAGGGCGGGTGCACCCCCTCACCCCCTCCCTCTCTGCTTCTCACAGGGGCAGGAGGATTCAGGCAGGTGGCAGGGGACGGCTCCCGGACCCCTCCTCGGCGCAGCGGGGTCCGCTCTGGTGCTGAAGAGGCGGCGGCTGCCCGCCCCGGTGCCCCACCATGCCGTCCAGCGGGACCCTCGACACCAGCAGCCCCAGCCGTGAGACGCTGGACACGCACAAGGTACGGACCCCGCTCTGGGGGCTACTGGGGGGCCTGTCCCCATGGCCCATGCCCGGTGATGGTGGCTCAGAGGCTCTGGCTTGCTCCTGGCTGGCGGAGGAGGGGGTGCAGGGTCCCCTGTGCCACACGGCAGCCCGTGCGGCGGGGGGAGCGCGGTGCTGGGCGGGGGGAGCCCTGAGCCGCGGCCGGGATTAGTGCGGATTGAGCTATTCCTGGCACTGGGGAGCGCGGGGAGGGCACGGGGACTGAGACCTGCTGTCACCTCCCGGCGACGGCCAGGGCCGGGGCAGGGGGATGGCAGAGTGGGGGTGACCCCAGGAGGAGCTGTCCTCCACGATGGGATCTGTTCTGGCTCTGAGGTGTGTGGTGGGGTCATGTTCTGTACTGGGGAGAACAAGTGGTGGCCCCAGAGCCCTTGTGCCAGCCCTGCTCCCCCCTCGCAGGGGTCCCGCCTGCTCCAGGGGTCCCTGTACGTGTTCCTGTCCCCCACGTGTGACACCCAGACTCAGGAGGGAACCCTCTCCCTGGTGTCCCCACCGCCCAAGGACACTGTGGGCTGGTGCGGCCGCTCCCAGTGCCGGCGCTGGCAGCACCATCGTTCTTCCCCCAGGGAGGGGAGTGTCCGGCGGCGCATGGCAGGGCTGGGCAAGGCGTGGGGACCGGGGCCACGGCCAGCTGGACACCGTCCCGCTGCGGGCACCGCCAGGTCAGGGTCATCCCAGTTCCTCCTGGCCGGCTGGGCCACACTGTGCTCCCACGCTGGTGCTCCCCGTGCTCCGGCCAGCGCTCCCGGCTGCCAGAGGGCCTGGCCAGCGTGTCCCCTGGGGTGTCCCCCGGCACGTTCTTGGCACAGCTGGGGTCACGGATACCCAGGGACGGGTCTGTGTGTGCTTTGCCCCGTGGTGCTGCTGGTACCAGGAGTGTGAGCAGGCAGAGGCACAGCTCCCCCCGTGTCTTGGTGCGGTTTGGGGTGCGTGGCACGAGGGGGTGCGGGGAAGAGCCGTGGGAGCCGCCGGGGTGTCCCGGGACACCCTGGGGAGCAGGACCCGCCTCTGCCGGTGCCGGTGTCGGTGTCGGTGCCGGTGCCAGTGTCGGTACCGGTGCCAGTGCCGGTGTTGGTGCCAGTGCCGCTGCCCGGGGTGGCAGCAGCAGCGCAGTGACCGAGCGCTGCTGTCCTGGGCTGACCCCGCGGGATGCGGCGTCGCCTCCCCCGCGGGCACCGCCGAGGTCACCCTGCCGGGGCCGCTGTCCCCTCTCCGCCAGCGCTGCGGGTCGGGCGGTGCGGGCGGCTCCCGGCACGGCCCCGGCGCGGGGGGGGACCCGCACCCCGGTCCCCGCATCCCCGGTCCCGCATCCCGGTCCCCGCACCCCGGTCCCCGCACCCCGGTCCCCACATCCCGGTCCCCGCACCCCGGTTCCCGCATCCCGGTCCCCGCACCCCGGTCCCCACATCCCGGTCCCTACATCCCGGTCCCCGCACCCCGGTTCCCGCATCCCGGTTCCCGCATCCCATTCCCCGCATCCCGGTTCCCCGCAGGGCTCGGCGCGGCGGGGCTGGCGGTGCAGCCACACTGCGGCACTGCCGCGGCTCGGCTCGGCCCGGCTCGGCTCGGCTCGGCAGCAGTGCAGGAGCGCGGCCCCGTGCCGTGCCGTGCCGTGCCGTGCCGTGCCGTGCCGTGCCGTGCCGTGCCGTGCCGCGGATCCCGTCCCGGGAGAAGAAGGGCAGGGGCGGGTGGGGCGGGGATGACTCAGCTGCTGCCGGCGGGGGCTGCGGCAGCGGAGCCCTGTGCGGGGCTGGGGCAGCAGAGCCCCCCGAGCCCCCTGCCCAGCCCTGCTGGGGCCCGGGCTGCCCCCCCTCCGCCCCTTCCTCGGGCGCCTGCCCCACTTTTTGGGTGCCCTGTCCTGGGGTGGGGGTTCCTTGTCCCAGTCATGTTGGGGACACCTCCCTGGCTCCACAGCAGGGACCCCCACTGCCCACCCGGCCACAACAGCCCTTGAGCCAGCCCTGTCCCACTGGCATCTCACCCAGAGAGCACCCCCAGAGCCCCCCTGGCCTCGCTGACACCCACCAGGTGCTCCCCAGCCACATCCTCTCCTGGCACAAGGGGCCTGGCTACCACCTGGTACCCTTGATACTCCCCAAATCTTTCATTTACACCCACTGTAAAGGCTGCCAGGACCCAGCCAAATCGGAACTGTGGAGGGGGCAGCTGGAGCCGTATACTGGTGACTGGGGCAGCACTGGCGGTGAAGGACCTGTCTCAAAACTTTCCACCCAGGATGGCGTGGGTAGTGGGGCTCGGCCCTGGCGGAGACCCCCAGAGCCATGGTGCAGCCTCTCCTTGTGGTGCCAGTGAGTGCCAGGGCTTGGGGACCCGTGCAGGGGACTGGGGGCTGCCTGGCCACACACACAGGCGAGTGGCACATGGTGATGAGGCTGGGGCAAGTGCGGTCCTGATGGGACACCCGTGGGGCTGGGGATGGACTGGCATGTGGCTCCCACATGATCCCACGTGGGCCAGGATATGGAATGGGGGGACAGGCAGCCATGGGCGTGGGAGGATGCGGCTGAGTCTGGAAATGAGCAGCACTGAGGGAGCTGGTCTGGGGACTATGGCCATGGGCACTGCAGCAGTGGGGCACCAGTGCCATGGGACAACACAACCAGGGCAGACTGGGGCTGTGGGGCACCACGGCCACGGGGCACCATGACCACGAAGCACCGTGGCCATGGGGCCTGGTGTGTCCCGACCCCACAGGACCTTTGTGTTGGACCCATGGGGACATGCCAGCTGCATCCTGGCGGTGCAGCCGCCCCAGCGCAGGGGGACGCAGGGCAGGAATGCGGCTGGGGCTGGCGCCCGCCGGGGTGCAGGGCCATGCGGCTGCAGCTGGATGCCGGTGCTGTCTCACTGCCAGCCCCATCCCCTCCCCGGCCTCTCCCTCGCCAGCCCCCCGCCGGCCTCTCCTCCTTCCCCTGCTCCCCCTCCGTGGCCTCTTCCTGCCTTGGCTGCTGCCGGGATCTTCTGGGGCTCAGGTGAAGCCGTCCCCGCGCCACGCCGCGGCCCCACGCGCCCCTTGCCCCACCTCGTCCCCCCGCCGTGCCACGTGGGACCCCCGAGCGGGGTGCGGCTCCCCGGCACGCCATGGTGCTCGGGCACGGCCGCGGCCTCGCTGTGGGAGCAGGTTCATTTCCCGGGGCCACGTTCCTGCTCCGCCGCCATGCCGGCGTGTTTGCACGGCCAGCGCCCTGGGCCGGGGCACGGCACTGGGGAGGGGGCACGCTGTGGGGCACTGCCAGCTGCTCTGGGCACGGCATGGTCCCCACAGCTGGCAGCTGCCTGCTCCCAGGGCACCCGGCTCCTGCCGCCGTCCCTTGTCCCCAGGGAGCTTCGTGGCTGCCTGCAGGCCCGTGATGTGCCATGCCATTGGCACATGGGGTGGATCAGTGCAGCCTTTCCCGTGTTCCGTGGGGCAGGAGACCCCCAGCCCCACACACGCAGGGCTCCACTGGGTTGCAGCGGTGGGCACATGCCCCTGGGCCAGCCATGGTGCAGTGGCACAGGGTGGGAGGGTCACCTGGTGAGACCCCCAGCCCTATGGTGGCCCGTGCCACAGCCCAAGCCTGGCAGGAGCCACTGTCACCCTTCTAAGTGTCCTTGTGCCGCTGTCCTGGCAATGCCACTGTGCTCCCACATTGCCAGACAGGCGACCGTCCCCCTGCAGTGCCGGCAGTGCCAGCGATGCCAGCGCCGAGCAGGAGCGGCTCCGTGCCCGTGCCCGTGCCCGGCTGCCGGGCGGTGTAACCATCCTCTCTGTCTCCGGCTCGCAGGGGGAAGAGGAGCCCGAGGAGAACGCGAGCAAGGAGGAGAAGCAGGAGCCGGGGACGCCCATGAGGAAAGCGGGGCGGCCCGGGCGGAAGCGCAAGCATGCCCAGGTGAGCCAGGTGGGGGGCGGCAGGGGGTCCCCTGTGGTGGGACACCTTGGCTCCCGCTGTGCCGTGGGCTGTCCCACCTGCCCTCTGTGCCGTGGTACCCGCTCAGAGGGGATGCCAAGAGCGGCAGGAGGGGGGTGTCCCCCCCAGCCCCCAGCACTGCCCCCGCGCTGTGGCTCCCATGACACTGTCCTTGCATTCGCTCCCTGCCTGGGGGGCTGGGACCCCAGACCTGTGCCCTGGGGCCACTGGGCATGGAGAGGAGCCCCCAGCTTGGCCAGATCCCTGCTGGCTTCCCCGGCTCCTGCAGCACAGGCAGTGACCCCCAGCACAGGGGGCTTGGTCAGATCGTGGCTCCCCAGCCCAGCCATGCCATGCCCACAGGGGATGGCTGCAGGGTGACCCAGTGCTCAGGGGTTGGGGCAGCAGCCAGGTCTGGGATAGGGCACCTGGGGCTTTGGACACTCGTGGGGGTGGTGGCTGAGACCTCCTGAGGGGTGAAGTGTCATGGTGCCATCAGAGAACCATTGAATTGAGTGTGAGGAGGAGGAGTAGGTTCCTCTGGACGCTGAAGGCTCAGAGGGAAGGTACCCATCAACTCCTGGGCTCAGGCTGTGTCCCGAGTTCCCATCGCCACGGGAGGGGACAGAGGGATGACAAATGGGGCCAGAGTGGTGAGTGGGATGGGGGATGAGCAGGGCCGGGGGGACAAACTGAACTGAGGTGCCTTTGCTGCTAGAAAGTTGCAAATCCTTTTTGGAAAAATTTCTGGCTGCAGAAAGGGTTAATCCCATGCTGGGACAGCTCCAGGTCCACACTGCCTGTCCGGATGATCCTTGGTCCCTGCCATTGTGGTGCTGGGGTGCCAGGGAAGCTGGGACAGCTCACCTGGGGTGGACAGGGGTGCTCTGGGGCGCAGGGCTGGAGCACACAGCCCTGGACCCAGCGGGGCGGGAGGTGCTGCTGGGGCCGGGGCAGCCCCCGCAGTGGAAGAACAATGCTGGCATGGGAACAAGTCGGGAACGTCGTCAGCAGCAGCCAGAGCCTGGGAGACAGGAGGGCTCCGGCCAGCAGAGCCGGTGGCCCCAGGAGCCCCCCAGCAGGGCGGAGGGATGGGGCAGTGCCAGGGACCTCCTGCCCCAGAGCTGGCTGGTGGGTGCCCATCCCTGTGTGCCCATCCCTGTGTGCCCGTCCCTGTGTGCCCATCCCTGTGTGCCCGTCCCTGTGTGCTCCGGCACACCTGCCCGTGCCGCTGCCGGCCCATCGGCTCCTCGTGCCAAGGGAGTGGAGCTGGCATGGCCCGGCCCAGGCACTGCCAGGAGGCCGGGGAAGCCCCAGCCGGGTGCGAGCTGCTAAAAATACCCTCCCTGTGGAGAGCCTGCCACGATGCTGGGGGAGCCAGAACGGGGCGAGGGGAGCTGGGACATGGAGTGGGCACTGGGCTGACTCTGTGGGGACCGGCTGGGGTGCCCCAGCACTCCTCTCAGAAGGCTGCAGTGGGCAGGTCATGGCAGGAGGGGCTGAGCACCCGCCTCACCCCACACCTGGGCAGGATGTGAGCCTGCCTTGGGCACAGGGGACTGGAGGGGGAATGAGCAGGGGGCTGGCAGGGGACAGCCCTGTAGGGGCAAAGGCCATGGTGTCAGTGAGCCATGCTGTGCCACACTGAGCTATGCTGTCCTGAGCTGTGCCAGGCTGTACCGTGCTGTCCTGTGGTGTGCTCTGCCGTGCTGACTCGTGCCATACCATTCTGAGCCATGCCATGCTGATCTGTGCCATGCCATGCGGTCCCAAGCCATGGCTCCAAGACCAGTGCCCCATTCCCAGCCGGGGCCGGCAGTGGGACACCCCTCTGTGGGTGGTGCCATGGGTGGCAGTAGCTCTGCTGGCACCTTCCCCTGGCAGAGCAGGCACCATCCTGCATGTCTGGAGCTGCTCTGGGCTGGGGTGGGCATAAGGGACCCTGAGGCCTGTCCCTTGTCATCCCTCTGGGGGGAGTGTCCCCAGTGTCACCCCATGTCCCCAGGGCAGTGGGGTGGGCACGGGGCCGCTCAGCCCGGCAGTCTCCTGGTGGAGCAGCCTCCTTGGCAGGGACCCAGCAGAGGGGAGGGAGCTGGAGAAAGGCAGCACTTGTTCCCAGGGCCCAGCGGCCAGAGGAAGCGGGTGGGTGGGTGGGCAGGAAGGCTCCTGCCGCCAGCCCTCCTTGGAGACAGGAATGGGCGCCGGGGCAGATGGGGAGGGGACAGGCCATGGGCTGGGTCCTGGTCTCCCCTTCCCTGCACCTCCTTGGCCCAGTGTCTGAACAGCAGCACCAGGACGTGCCGGTGGCACAGAGGGCCTGGTGAGCCAGGGTCTGCTTCCGACCCAAGTGGAGAAGCTGAGATGCCAGGTTAGGCCAGGATGGCTGTGGAGGGGCTGGAAGCATGAGGAGGCAGGTTTTGGATGGGTGGGATAGCATGGCATGGCATGGCATAGCATGGCATGGCAGGGCATGGCATGGGGATTGTCCTAGACATACCAGCTGTGGTGCTGGGTGGGCTGGGTCGGCTGTGTGTCCCTGTCCTGGCATTGTGCAATGAGCCACTGTGCCTGTCCCATCCCAGGGTTAATGTCCCACGTGTCCCCATCCTGGCATGACTTCCTGGCATTGTCTGGTGGCACCGCATGGCCAGTGGTGACAGTCAGTCCTGGTGCCACTGACAGAGCCTTGCAGCACTGAGGGGAGCTGCTCAGGCACCAGCACCCACACTGGCTGAGCTCCCTGGGACCCATCCTGCCAACCCCTGCTGGGCTGAGCCCCCACAGCCTCCCTGAGCCCCCAGCCACCCTGAGCGCTCCACTGCTGCCCTGAGCCCTCACAGCCACCCTGAACCACTGCAGGCCCCCCAGACCCCACAGCCAGGCCTCCACCAGCCCCTGCACCGCCCGAGCCGGAGCACATCATCAGCCTTCCCATTTCCTCCCGGGAAGCCCCATGGCCCCTGCGATTGTTCTCGGCGCAGTGTGCAGGATACGGCCCCGAGCGGGCGTGGGAGCGAGGCGGGGGCGGCTGGGACCCCCACAGAATGCTCTGGGGTGATGGCAGCTGGGGACCCCTCGGGGTGAGCTGGGTGTGCTGGAGTGGCAGGAACGGGGGACACAGTGGGAAGCAGGTTCCCTCCCACTCATCATGGGACCAGCGGGGACTTTGCTCCCTGGCGTCCATCTTGCTGCCCGCTCCAGCTCGCTGTGCTGCTCCCAGGCCCCACCGCGGTGTCCCCGCAGCCATCCCCCCTCTCTGCTGCTCTCCGGCCTTCCTGGCACTGCACTGTCCCTAGGACAGGCGTGCCGAGGTCTGGGCTACAGCCTTTGGTCACCCTGTGTGTGCCCTCGCCCGTGGCCAGGCGTGCCCATGCCTTGGCCTGGCAGGACACTTCCACCCTCCCAATGGCACTGGAGGGGGCACTTGGGGGACTGTTCCCTCTCTGGGGGACTGTGCCCTCCCTGGGAACTGGGCCTGAGGCAGCCAGGATGGGGAGAGACCCCCGCCAGTGCTGCCGGACACCCTGCGAGGGTCCCCTGATCCCCAACGCGCCCTGGCCCCCAACACCCCCTCCCCAGCCCCTGCTCGTGCCCTCCCTCCTGGCTGCGGAGGAAGTGACAGTGGCAGTGACAGTGCCAGCACCGGGGCCGGGGTGAGCAGGAAGCAGCAGAGGCGCCTGCGCGGGCGGCAGCGGCCGGGGGTCTGCGTGGCAGCCGGGGGGTGCACCATGGTAAGTGCACATGGCCCTGGGGCACACGGGCAAGGGGGTCCTGAGCCCCATGGCACGAATCTGGGGAACCTTGGGGAGCAAAGACCCCTGTCCCTGCCACCTGCCATCCCCCTTGAGCTTGTGCCTTGTCCTTGACGTCCCCTCCCCAGCCCCCTCCTGGGGGGCAGCACCGTGACCCCTGGCATACACGAAGCCCCCTGACTGTGTGCCATTCCCTGCCTGGCACCCAGCCACCAAACGGGGTGTCCTGGGACCTGCAGCTCGGTGGGCATGAGCAGGAGGGTCCCTGTGGCCAGGCCCCCTCTGTGCCCCCCCTGTGCCACCTGTGCCACCCCAGCACCTTGTGTGCTGCAGGAGGACACTGGTGGCACCAGGAGGGAGCAGCGGTGCCTCCATGGGATGTCTGTCCATGGGGTGCTCAGGGCCGGTGCTGGGGGTGACACATGTGGGGGTGGCATTATGTGGGGTCTCCAGGGGGGATGCTGATTGCTCCACAATGCCAGGCTGAGGAGGGCCAGGCCCCGGGGATGGGGTGTCCCAGCATGGGGGGTCTGCACCCCCTGGGAGGGCACCGACAGGGGTGACAGTGGGGCTGGAGGGGCTGGCGAGTGGTGGTGGCCATGCCCACCCTGCCAGGGCTGCACCTCTGGCAGCTCTGCAGAGCCACAGCAGCACTTTCACTCTCCTTGGCCACGGAAACCACTGAGCTGGGCTGTGCCTCTCACTCTGACTCCTGCTCCCACTGCTGAGCCACACTGTGCCGAGCTGTGCTGAGCTGTGCCGTTCTGTGCTGAGCTATGCCAAGCTGTGCCATGTCACTCCCCAGGCTGGCAGCATGGCAGGGTCCCACGATGCCTTCCCCAGCCCCAGGCCCTTTTCCCACGCTCGGCTCCGCCGTCTCCTGCATTCCCACCAGCACCATCTGTCCCGTGGCACGTGCCAGGGCTGGAGCATGTGAGTGATGGCACAGCCGCCCCTGGGGCTTATGGTCGGGCTTTATCCTTGCTCCATTCCCCTCTGAGTCACTGCACACACCAGCCAGGAATGTCTGTACTGTCCTGTGGTGTTGGCACTACCCATGACACACCCCTCTGTCACACACCCCCCTATCACACACATATACCTGTCACACACATCTCTGTCACACATACACATCCCTGCCACACACACACACACACACCTGTCACACACAAATCCCTGTCACACACACACTCCTGTCACACACACACTCCTGTCACACACATACACCTGTCACACACACCCCTGTTACACACGCCCCTGCCCCTGTCACACACACCCATCATACGCACACACATACCCTTGTCACACACCCTTGTCACACACACCTGTCACACACACCTGTCACACACATCCCAGTCACACACATAAACCTGTCATATGCACTTCTGTCACACACACCTCTGTCACACACATACACCTGTCACACACACCCCCCATCACACAAACCTCTGTCATGCACACACACAAACACACACCGTGTCACACACCCCCATCACACACACGTGTCACACACATACACCTGTCACACATGCCCCTGTCACACACATACACCTGTCACACACACACACACCTGTCACACAAACCCCTGTCACACAACACCTGGTGTTGTGTCCTGGTCCTGATTGTGTCATGGTGTTGTGTCCTGGTCCTAAAGGTGTCACGGCAGTACACCCAGGTTCCCATAGCGTTACATCCTTGTGTCTTGGTCCTGAGGATGCCATGGATGTGTGTCCTGTTTCCTGAGGGTGTCATGACAGTGTGTCCTAGTCCTGAAGTTGCCATGATGGTGTATTCAGGTCCTCCTGGTATCACCTACTTCCATCCTGGTGCTGTGGGTGTCCTGTCCCTCTGTCTGTGTCCCAGGAATGCCATGTCATTGTGTTGTGGTCTGAGGGTGTTGCTGGAACATGTCCTGGTTCTGAGCAGGCCATGGAAATGCGTCAGGGTCCTGAGGATGTTATGACAGTGTGTCCTGGTAAATGAGGGTATCGCATCTGTGTGTCTTGGTCCAGAGGGTGCTATGGTGGAGTGTTCTGGTCCTGTCATTGACATTGCATTTGGCGCTAGTCCTGAGGGTGCCGTGGTGGTGTGTCCTAGTCCTTTGGGTGACGCAGTAGTGTGTCCTGGGCATGAGGGTGCCGTGGCAGCCCCAGCACCCCAGTAGGCAGCAACAGCTGTCACCCCTGGGATGCAGGAGGTAGGACTTGGACTTTTTGTCGTGATGTGCTGTTGTCCCCAGGTTGTCACTGCATTGTGGAGCCATGTCTGTGGGGGTTTATGGGCTGTGGTCCTGGAGATGACTATCATGCTGTGATCTCTGTAGTGTGGAAGTGGGGTCAGGGCAGGAGACAGGGACAGGGTCCACACGGGGCCAGCCACCTCGAGGTGGTGCAGGATCTGCCCCCGTGGGGTCTGGTGGTGGCTGTTGGGGCACAGGTGAGCAGGACTGTGTCCCCCCTGCCAGCACCCCTCGCAGCTCCTTCCTCTCCCTCTCGGCAGGTGGAAAGCAGTGACACCCCCAAAGACACCGCGGCTGTCCCCAAGTGCCCCCCGCCCTGCCCAGAGGCCAGTCCTGCCGAGCTGCTGCCCAACGGGGACGTGGAGGGGGACGCAGAGGAGGGCGGCGCGAGCCCCAAGGGCGGCCGGCCCGAGGAGGACGACACGGAGAGCATTCCCGACGGAGAGACCGGCCGGGCGCTGGAGAACGGCCGCTGCACCCCCAAGGAGGGCCTGGATGCCCCGGCCGATGAGGGTGAGCTGGCCCCTTCCGACCCCCAGAAGAAACGCGGGAGGAGGAAACTCCTGGAGGCCACAGAGAAAAGTAAGAGCTCAGCGTTGGGGGCTCCCCAGGGCTCGGCCCCCCGGGACCCCCCGGCCCTGCTGTCCTGCCCTGCGGGGGCTCTGGGCTGGGGAGCACTGCCACAGGACGAGGAGCAAGGGCTGAACCCCCAGTGCCATGCGGGATCTGGGGTGGGGGCAGCAGGTCAGAGCAGGGGCTGCACCTGCATGCTCATCCCATCAGCATTCATCGCCCCTTCCAATGGCAGGAACAGGGATGTCAGTCCTTGGGTTCCTGCCCACACATAAGACCACCTGGGTGTGGTTACAGTGGGTCCCTGCCCGCACGTGAGACCACTCTGGCATGTCTGCTCACCCTGCATGGCAGCCCTGCACGTACTGGGGACACGAGGGGCACATTCCCTGTCCTGGGACCGTGGTGCCAAGGAGGTGACAGCTCTGGTGCCAGGAAGCAGGTGGGATGGAGGCATCAATTCCACATTGAGAGTCATCCCCATCACCCAGCTGGTGGGGCAGCTCAGCACAGGAGGCCCTGCGGGTCTCGGGAGATTCCTGGGCTGCATCAGGAGGTGCCCAGGTGGTGCCCATGGGGTGAGGCCACCCCAGAGTGCCAGACCTAGCTCTGGCTCCCTAAGATGTGAGGGACAGGGCCGGGCAGGGGAGAGCCCAGTGAGGGCTCTGGGATGCTGCAGGGCTGGAGTGTCTGTGCTGGGGAAAGGCTGTGGGAACCAGGGCTGCTCAGCCAGGAGCAGAGTGGGCTCAGGGGATCCATGGCTGTGGCACCTGCAGGGAGGTGCCCCAAGGTGAGCCAGGCACTCCCAGGGGTGCCCAGGGACAGGACCAGAGGCCACGACATGGGCTGGACTCCAGAGGGTCCCTCTGGATCCTGGGACACCCCCCTCAGGGTTCTGAGCTCTGGTGCATGGGGGCTTCCCAAGTCAGATCAGCAGAGATGACTGCCAGCCATGCTGAGCCAGGGATGGGGGCAAGGAAGGGCTGGGATGGAGCTGGGAGAGACTGAGATGGCTGAGGCAGGCTGGAATGGATAAGGCAGGCTGGGATGGCTGAAACAGCCTGGAATGTAGCTGGTAGAGGCTGGGATGGCTGAAGCAGGCAGGGATAGTTCTGAGAAGCTGGGAGGGATAAGGCAGACTGGGATGGGGCTGGGAGAAGCTGGGATGGCTGAAGGAGGCAGGGATGGGGCTGAGAAAGGCTGGGATGGCTGAGGCAGTCAGGGATGGATAAGGCAGGCTGGGATGGCTGAGGCAGGCAGGGATGGATAAGGCAGGCTGGGATGGCTGAGGCAGGCAGGGATGGATGAGCCGTGCTGCAGATGCTGCCGCAGTCACGAGGCGCAGCCGCGAGAGCGCTGCAGCCGAGCTGGGAGCGGGGGGAGCGGGTGGGCCTGGGCCGTGGCCGTGGGGCCATGGGGCCGTGGGGCCGTGGGGCTGTGGCTGTGGGGCCGTGGCTGTGGGGCCATGGCTGTGGGGTTGTGGCCATGGGGCCGTGGGGCCGTGGCCATGGCCGTGGGGCTGTGGCCATGGGGCTGTGGCCGTGGGGCTGTGGGGCCGTGGCCGTGGGGCCGTGGCCGTGGGTCACCCTGTGCTGGGCTGGCAGGGTGGCTGGGAGCAGTGGGACACTGCTGTGGGGCTGGAGTGGTGTCAGCGTGGTTCCCGGTGGTCCCCAGGAGGGCTGGGGCAGCCACGACGCTGCCCGGAGCTCACTGCCTCCCTCAGGAGCCATTCTCAGCGCCCTGGCCGTGCCTGTGCCGGGGTCACTGGTGGCACCAGCACCGTCCAGCCCCGGGCTCTGCTCTGGCTGGACCATCATCTGTTCCTCCTGGGCCAGACAGGGCTTCCTGAGCGTCCTGTGCCCAGCACAAGCTGCAGCCCCAGGAAATCCCACTTCAGTCAGTGCCCCCAGTTTGACCAGTCCCAGTGACAGAGGGGACCAGCGTCTTGTAACAGGCCATGTCCCCTCTCCTGTGCCTCAGTTTCCCCAGCTGAGATCCTCAGGCCTGCAGGCAGCACCAGGAGCATGGGATGCCTGGGCACCCCTGGGGAACACACACAGTCCAGCCTCCACACAGCCGGACAGGCTCCTGTCCCCCAGTGTCCTCCAGTGTGCCCCACTGTCCCCCAGTGTCCTGCAGTGTCCCCCACTGTCCCCAGTGTCCTGCAGTGTGCCCC
>JAWWEE010000116.1:0-14722 GCA_035221455.1 Xenops minutus
GGCACCGGGGGCACGGCGGGGCAGGGGGCACCGGCATCGGCGGGACAGCGGGCGGACAGCGGGCGAGCGGGGCCGGGGCTGGGCCCGGGTCCGGGTCCGGGCTGAGCCGGCCGCGCTCGGGGCCGTCCCGGGGCCGGTTGGGCCTGTCGGTTCTCCCGGCCCGGTCGGGCCCGGCGGGCCCGGACACGGCACCGTTCGGGTCCCTTCGGCTGCACTCGGGCCCCTTCGTGTCTGATCGGGTCCGTTCGGCACCGCTCGGTTCCTTTCGGGGCCCTTCGGGTCCGGCCCGGTCCGTGCCCCCGGCGCGCGCCCCCCTCCTCAGCCAACCAGCCGGGCCGGGAGGTACCACGTGACCCGGAGCCCAGACAAAGGGCCGCCGGGCTGACCCGCACCGGCCCGGCCGGGCACGCGCGTTCCGGCTCCGTGCGTTCCGCCCCGGCCCGGCTCCCCCGGCCCCCGCGGGTACGTGACGGCCAACCGGGGCCACCGCGGGCTGGGGGGCTCGGCGGGCACAGCGGGCACCCGGGAGGGCGGCACGGACCGCCACGATGGGCCGGGATGGGTCGCGGGGTCCCGGGGCCGTGCTCGGGGCAGGCAGGGGAGCGGGGACAGCGGGGCCCGGGCAGGGCCGACCCCTCGAGCCCCGCGCTGGCCCCGAGCTGGCGGTCCCTGTGTGGGGCTGGGGGGGCTGCGCTGCCCCGGGACCCTCCCGTGTCCGGGGAACCGGGGGGCGGCGGCCCGGCCACCCTGGGTTAACGGGGGCGATGCCCTGACCCCCCCCCGGGGTTAACGGGGGCGATGCCCTGACCCACCCCCGTGGTTAACGGGGGCGATGCCCTGACCCCCCCGTGGTTAATGGGGGCGATGCCCCGACTCCCCCGCAGGCGGAGAAGAAGGCGAAGGTGATCGCCGTGATGAACGTGGTGGAGGAGCCGGCGCGGGCCGAGGCGCAGAAGGAGGAGGAGGCGAGCCCCCCGCCCGCCCCACAGCAGCCCACCGACCCCGCCTCGCCCAGCGTGGCCACCACCCCCGAGCCCGCGGTGGCCGACGCCGGCGACAAGAACACCTCCAAATCTGCCGACGACGAGCCCGAGTACGAGGTGAGGGCCGGGCCGGGCAGAGCGGGGGGCGCGGCGGGGCAGAGCCCCCCGTGTGCCCCCCCCGACCCCCCGTGTGCCCCGCAGGACGGGCGCGGGTTCGGCATCGGGGAGCTGGTGTGGGGGAAGCTGCGCGGGTTCTCCTGGTGGCCCGGGCGCATCGTGTCCTGGTGGATGACGGGCCGGAGCCGTGCGGCCGAGGGCACCCGCTGGGTCATGTGGTTCGGGGACGGCAAGTTCTCGGTGGTAAGTGGCCCCCGGGGGGCTGGGGGTGGCGGAGCCCCCCTCTCGGTGTCCCCGGGTGTCCCCACAGCCGCGTCCCGTCCCCAGGTGTGTGTGGAGAAGCTGCTGCCCCTGAGCTCCTTCGCCAGCGCCTTCCACCAGGCCACCTACAACAAACAGCCCATGTACCGCAAGGCCATCTACGAGGTGCTGCAGGTGAGCGAGGACGGCGGGGGACACCAGCCCCCAGCACGGGGAGGGTGGGGGACAGCAGTGCTCTGTCCATGGGGAGCAGCTGCCACCTCCACACCCTGCCAGGACCTGCTCCTGCCTCCCCTCCAGCACCCCGGGGGACTCTGAAAAGTGTGGGTGGCCTGGGGAAGCCCCAAAGGAGGTTTTGGAGATGTCTGGGAATCTCTTGTACCAGCCAGGGGTGTGCAGGACACTGGGCCCTATGAGGGGATGCTGGGAGGATGCTGGCTGTGTGGGGTGTCTCAGCAGTGCTGGGGAGGGGTCCTGGCATTTGGGAGGGGGTGTCTCAGCAGTGCTGGGGGTCTCTCTTGGGGGCCTCAGACTGATTCAGCCTCTCTGGAGCTGGGGGTGTCCCTGGCTGGGAAGGAGCAGCTGGGAGGGTCTGTGGATGGGGCACCCCTCGTGGGTGGGTGACAGCTGGACCCTCGGGCAGGTGGCCAGCAGCCGGGCCGGGAAGATCTTCCCTGCATGCCCCGAGAACGACGAGACAGACACGTCCAAGGTGGTGGAGATCCAGAACAAGCAGATGATCGAGTGGGCCCTGGGTGGCTTCCAGCCATCAGGCCCCAAGGGGCTGGAGCCCCCCGAAGGTGAGGGGGGTGTGGGGCCCTGTGTGGGGCAAGGACCTGCCCAGAGGTTCTGGGGGACATGTCACCAGAATGTGAGGCTGGCTTGGGCAGGGGAAGGGCTGTGGGGTGACAGCTCAGGGGGCTGGGACCCTGCTGAGGGGACCCCCCTGATGGCCCCCCCGGCCCCACAGAGGAGCGGAACCCCTACAAAGAAGTTTACACGGAGATGTGGGTCGAGCCCGAAGCCGCTGCCTACGCCCCGCCCCCACCCGCCAAAAAACCCCGCAAAAGCACAACCCAGGAGAAGCCCAAGGTCAAGGAGATCATCGATGAGCGCACCCGAGGTACTGCGGGTGGGGGTGCCCCTGTGCCCACCCCCCTCTGCAGGGGTTGGTTTGACCATGTTCAGTGGGGGGGAACTGGGGGCTGAGAGCTGCTCCTGGGTGTCCCCTCCCTTCACCCCCTGGCACAAGGGGCCGTGGCTGGGGCCGGACCCCCCTGACCCCCCTCTCTCCCCAGAGCGGTTGGTGTACGAGGTCCGGCAGAAGTGCAGGAACATCGAAGGTGAGTGTGGGGCTGGGGCACATCCTGCCTCCAGGGTGGGCTGGGGTGAGGGTCCCTCCCTGCCTGGGCACCCCAGAGCAGAGCAGAGGGGGCTCAGAGCGGGAGGCCCAAGGGGTTGAGTATGAATTTACCACACTCCTGAGCCTGGCTGGCAGCAGGGACAGCAGCAGTAATGTGGCAGTGGCCCACCCTGGATGGTGGCAGGGACTCCTGGGACACTGCCTGTGGCTGGGGTGCTGTTTGGGTCTAGGATGGGAATGGGGGGCAGTGGGGAACCATTCCTGGTGTCCCCAGGGTTTGTTCCCAGCGCTGGTGTGACCCTGACACAGGGTAGTATGTACAGGGGGTGACAGCAGGATGGGGGTCGGGGTCAGGATGCCACACATGTTGGGCTGTGCTGGTGTGAGGTGCTGGGGGTGATGTGTCCCCTCCTGCCCCCCCCAGACATCTGCATCTCCTGTGGGAGCCTCAACGTGACCCTGGAGCATCCTCTGTTCATCGGAGGGATGTGCCAAAATTGCAAGGTATGGCGTGGTGCCAGACCACCCTGCCCAGGAGTCTCACGGGGTGCCCGGCCCTGTTCTGGGGTCCCTGGAGTCCCTGGGGCCACTCTGACATCGCCACTGTCCCCAGAACTGCTTCCTGGAGTGTGCATACCAGTACGATGATGACGGGTACCAGTCCTACTGCACCATCTGCTGCGGCGGCCGGGAGGTGCTCATGTGTGGGAACAACAACTGCTGCAGGTACAGGGGCCTGGGGGTCTTGGGGGTGCCACTGTGGCACCTGAGGAGGGTTCGGGGCTGCCCCAGTCCTGTCGTTGGGCTGGGGAGCTTTCAGTGGTGCCCCACTTCTGTCTGGTGTGAGGCTGGGGTGGTTTTGGTGGTTTTGGTGATGTCAGTCCTGGGGTTTTTTGGTGATGTCCCAGTCTCAGTAAGGGACTGGGAAGTTTTGTTGATGCCATAGTGTTGACATGGGAGTTCAGTGATGCCAGTCCTGGTTTTGGCCTGGGAAGTTTTGGTGGTGCCACTGTCCCAGTGGGGGGTTCTGGTGATGCCCCGGTCCTGGCATGTGGTGTTAGTGATACCAGTCCTGGTGTGGGACTGTGAGGTTTTAGTGGTGCCCAGATGTGGGAATTCGGTGGTGCCAGTTGTTACAGAAACTTCCCAGTCTGACCATTCCCAAGTCTCCCTGGCAGTCACACTCCCACCACCAGAGGCTGTCACTGCTGGCAGAAGAGTCCCCTCACAGCAGCAGCTCCAGTGACCCAGCGGGGTCTGCTGGACTCTCCACCCCCCACTCGCAGTCACACCACATTTCCTCGGTGCCATCCCGGGTTTCCCATGGTGGAGTCTCAGATGTCTCATTCCATAAAGCCATTGATTCCCAGCACAGTAACACAGAAACAGCTCACACTGGTGCCTCTGAGGAGGGACCCCCAACAAAGGACCCCTGGGTTTTTGTACCTTCACAGGCTCCCTGTGTACAAATCTCCCTCTTTCTCCAGAGTCTTCGGCTCCTGCCCCCCTCTCCCTGTCCATCCACCTTGCTGTCTTTGTCTCCTTTGTTCTCCAAAAGGTCAGCAACTCCCAGTTCCTGCTGTGTCTCTCAGTGTCCTTTCAGCTGGCTCAACCATCCTCGTGGCCTTCGTTATCCCAGAGGTTGGGTTGGGCTGGGTATCCCACTCAGAGCTTAATCTGCAGCTCAGTCAGCACCTGGACTAGATTAATTCCTCAACACCACTCCGGGTTTGGAGCTGAAACATTTTGTGATGCCTCAGTCCTGGTGGGAGGCTGGAGAGGTTTTGGTGTTGCCACAATCCTGGTGCAATGTTCTGGTGATGCCACAGGCCTAGTGTTAAAATTCAAGGGTGCCAGTCCTGGTTTGGGGCTGGGATGTTTTGTGATGTGTCGGTGTGAGGCTGGGGAGGTTTTGGTGGTGCCACAGTCCTGCCGTGGGCTTTTGGTGATGCCAGTGATGGTTTGGGGATGGGATGTTTGGGTGATCCTTCAGTCCCACTGTGGGCCTGGAGAGGTTTCAATGATGCCATAGGGTTTTGGTGCTGCCAGTGCAGGTGTGGAGCTGTAAGGTCTTGGTGATGCCCTAGTGCCAGTCTGGGACTGGGGGGAGTTTTGGCGAAGCCCCAGTACCAGCACAGAGCTGGGAAATTCTGGTGATGCCCTAGTCCTGGTTTGGTAGTGGGAGGTTTTGGTGGTGCCCCAGTACTGGTGGGGGGCTGGGGAAATCCTGGTGGTGCCCTGGTCGTGGCATGGGAATTGGGTGATGCCAGTCCTGGTGTGGGGCTGGCAAGTTCTGGTAATGCCACAGTTTTGGCATGGAGATGGAGAGATTTCAGTTTTGGGTGGTCCCACTGTGGGGTTTTTTTGGGTGATGCCAGACCAGGTGTGGAACTGGGGAGGTTTTGGTGGTGCCTCAGCCATGTGTGGGGTTTTGGTAATGCCAGTCCAAGCATGGGATTTGCTGATGCCAGTCCAGGTTTGGGGTGGAGGAGGTTTTGTTGGTGCCTCGCTCCTGGCATGAAGGTGGGGAGGGTTTGGTGCCCTGGTCTTGCTGTAGGGTTGGGGGAGACTTTGGCAGTCCTGGCACAGAGCTGGAAGTGCTGGTGATGTCCCTGCAGTGGGGTTTTGGTGATGGATGCAAGTCCTGGTGTGGTGTTGGGTAGATTTTGGTGGTGCCACCGCCCTGGCATGAGCCCCACCACTGACCCCAGCTGCTCCTGTGCCAGGTGCTTCTGTGTGGAGTGTGTGGACCTGCTGGTGGGCCCGGGGGCGGCACAGGCTGCCATCAAGGAGGACCCCTGGAACTGCTACATGTGCGGCCATAAGGGGGTGTACGGGCTGCTGCGGCGGCGAGAGGACTGGCCCTCACGCCTCCAGATGTTCTTCGCCAACAACCACGACCAGGAGTTTGTGAGTGACCCTCCCATCCTCCCCCAGCCCCCTCCCACCCTAGCCCACTCCTCACTGACCCTCCCATGGCTCTCAGGACCCACCGAAGGTGTACCCACCTGTGCCAGCCGAGAAGAGGAAGCCCATCCGGGTGCTCTCACTCTTCGATGGCATTGCCACAGGTAGGTGGGGGTCCCTGGCCTGGCAGACCCTCCCTGGGATGTGTCTGGGATTGGGGCGGGCAGGGAGCAGCCTGCCTGCACCCCACAGCTAGCCAGCCTCAGGGCACAGAGTGTGGACAGGTGGGTGTCCCTGTGGGCCCCCACTGTCTCCTCTGCCCCAGGAGCCCACACTGGTGGGGATCCACAGGAAGGGGGTTGGCCCAGGGGTGGTGGGATGGGTGGGGGCAGGGTTAGGGTTGGGGCCTATTTTCTGTCCTTGTCACCCATTCCTTGCTGCTCCCACAGGGCTGCTGGTGCTGAAGGACCTGGGCATCCAGGTGGACAGGTACATCGCCTCTGAGGTGTGTGAGGACTCCATCACCGTGGGCATGGTGAGGCACCAGGGCAAGATCATGTACGTCGGGGACGTCCGCAATGTCACCCAGAAACACGTACGTCCTGTCCTGCCCCCTACAAACCCCCAGGACCCTCCAGCCCTGCAGGCACAAACATCCCTGTCCCCACACAGGGCTGGTCCTTTGTGTTCAGGAGGCTGAGGGCAGCATACTCAGGGGTCTGCAGCTTCCTCCCAAAGGGCAGCACCAATCTCTGCTCTCTGTGAGCAGGGACAGGACTCAGGGAATGGCTGGAGCTGTGCCAGGGCAGGGTTAGGCTGGATCTCAGGGAAAGGTCCTTCCCCCTGAGGGTGGTGGGCGCTGAACAGGCTCCCCAGGGCGGTGGGCACAGCCCCAAGGCTGCCAGAGCTCCAGGAGCATTTAAACAACATTCTCAGGGACAGGGTGGGATTGTTGGGGTGTCTGTGCAGGGCCAGGGGTTGGATTGGTGATCCTTGTGGGTCCCTCCCAACCCAGGATATTCCATGATTCTCTCATCCAGTCGGGAGCTTGGCCACAATCATCCCCCATGTCCTCCTGGGCCGTGGCAGTGCCCAACTCACCAGGGGTCTCCTCTCCCTCTTGCAGATACAGGAGTGGGGCCCCTTTGACCTGGTGATCGGGGGGAGCCCCTGCAACGACCTCTCCATCGTCAACCCAGCCAGAAAGGGGCTCTATGGTAGGAATGTGCCCACAGGGCTGGGGCTGGACCCCACTGCCGGCCCCCAGGGCTGACGTGAGCCCCACACAGGTGACATGGACCCCCAACCCTGACCTCGGTCCCCTCCTCTCTCCTCCCAGAGGGCACTGGGCGCCTCTTCTTCGAGTTCTACCGCCTGCTCCACGAAGCCCGGCCCAAGGAGGGTGACGACCGGCCCTTCTTCTGGCTCTTCGAGAACGTGGTGGCCATGGGGGTGAGCGACAAGAGGGACATCTCGCGCTTCCTGGAGGTCAGTGCCTGCCTGGGGTCATCCCCTGCTCCAGTCCCAGGGACCTCTGGGGTCCTGCTGCTGTGCTGAGGGGCTGCCGAGCCCCTCTGACCTCCCGCTCCCCCTCTCACAGTCCAACCCCGTCATGATTGATGCCAAAGAAGTGTCTGCAGCGCACCGGGCACGGTACTTCTGGGGGAACCTGCCCGGGATGAACAGGTTGGTGAGAGCCCCCCAAAACTGAGCCCCTCGCCTGACTTCAGGAGGGTAGGAGGGTGGGCTGCACCCCTGAGTCCTGCCCCACCCCAGACATGGTTCTGGAGGTCCCCTGACCCGGTCAGTGCTGCACAAGAGCAGGAGTCTCAAAAAGAGGTGATGGCACACCCCAGAAACCCAGCATGGTACCCCCATAGAGGGGTGGCACTATACTGCCCTTTGTGTCCCTCCTGGATGGTGACTGTTGTGGCCCACAGCTGGTGGCCACAGATGGGTCCTTGTGGGAATCAGCTGCTTCTTGCCATTGCCTCAAAGAGCCATGGCCACCCCATGCCCCCCACAAGCCCCAGCCAGCGACCTGCCCTGCGCCCACAGGGGACAGTGTGGGAACACTGCCATCCCCTGCCCACCGTCTCTTCCCCTACAGGCCACTCGCCTCCACTGTCAATGATAAGCTGGAGCTGCAGGAGTGCCTGGAGCACGGCAGGATAGCAAAGGTCAGCTGGGGGTGGGCCAATGAGGGGGTGGGGGTCCCAGGGAGATGGAGAAGGGACACAGTGGTGGCACCTTGGGCTGGTGGGAGTCACCTGCCTGTGAGTGCCTGGCAGGTGGATTGAGTGGCTCTGATGGGATGGGGGGCTCTCTTCTGCCCCACAGCTTGACAAACCTGTGCCTGTGAATGCCCAGCTGACATTCTGGGGTGTCCAGTGTGTAGGGGGGGCTCTGGGGGGCTGGGGGCCTCCAGTGTGTCAGAGAGCTCCATCCCACCCCCCAGCGTGACCATCCTGTGCCTCTTGCAGTTCAGCAAAGTGCGAACCATCACCACTCGCTCCAACTCCATCAAGCAGGGCAAGGACCAGCACTTCCCCGTGTTCATGAACGAGAAGGAGGACATCCTGTGGTGCACGGAGATGGAGAGGTACTGGGGGCTCCAGGGGGCTCTGGGGCCACAGTGCGGCCTCCCACCCGCACTCCTGACCCTTCCTGTCCCCCCCTTGTCCCACAGGGTCTTCGGCTTCCCGGTGCACTACACGGATGTGTCCAACATGAGCCGCCTGGCCCGGCAGAGACTGCTCGGCAGGTCCTGGAGCGTGCCGGTGATCCGCCACCTCTTCGCGCCCCTGAAGGAATACTTTGCCTGCGTTTAGAGATGGGCAGGAACTGGTGACACGGAGCGAGTCGGAAACAAACCCATCCACGCCAAGAGAAGTGAACACATGGAATGAGAGAAGAGTCAGCACCCAGAAGAGAGACGGGATTTCGCAGCCCAACGGGAACCCAGCACACGTCTCCCCGAGCGAAAGGGGTCGGTGTCCTCTCCTGAATTTCCAAGGATCAGCTTTAGCCTATTGAAAAAAACAAACAAAAACCACAAAAAAGCAAACAAACAACGAAAAAATGTCGAAAAGAAACAAAAATGAAACGGAAAAAAGAAAAAAGAAGAAAAAGAAAAGAAACAAAAACCAAAACCATTTTTTTGGGGGTAACCTTTTAATTTTCCGCTCTTTTCTGGCTGGGTTTTCCTGTCAGTTTGTTTTCCGCTTCTCGGAGCAGCGGGCGAGACGAGACGCCGTCGCCAGCGCCGCTCTCGGAGGAGGGGAAATGGCAGCGGGAAAGCCCAGCCGGGAGGGAGGCGGAGGCGAAGGAGACCCGCTCTGCTCCGAGACCCGCTCCGTCCGCGCCCAGCGCCCGCCGGCCCGGCCCCGGCAGCGCCCGGCGGCTCCAGCGCCCGACGGCTGCGCCTCGCTCTGTTCCACCAGCACCGCTCTCCGGTGACATGGAGCCAACCCGCCCGGCAGGGAGGCCGGGAACACACACACCACACACACACCTTTTCTACAGTATTTTGGGTGCCTACCACATGGAAACCTTGAAGAGAGCAGATCCTAGAAGCCGCTGTTACCTCTTGTTTACAGTTTATATATATATGATAGATATGAGATATAGATATATATATATATAAAAGGTACTGTTACTACTGTACAACCTGACTTCATAATGGTGCTTTACACAGCGGGGTGAGTCGAGACATCAGCTTCCACATTGCCTTACGTGCCGGGCCTTTCCAAGCGAGCGGCAGGGCCGGGGCGGCCGGGCGGAAGCGTCTCCATCCCGAGTCATGCAATAACCTTTTTCTGTCCCAAACGGAAGCGCCTCGGCGGTGCCCCCTGCCCTGCCGGCGCCCGCGCCCCGCGCCCCCACAGCGTACTGGTGCTCTTCTGCGTACGTGGCGTCCGGCAGAGCCGGTGCTGGGTGTCCCCCGGTGCCCCGGCAGGAGCGGGGGGTCCTGCCCCCGGCCTGCCCCTTCCCACGGGCGCTGCCTGCCGGGGCGGCGCGGGGCACGGGTGCTGCCAATGGGCTCTCGCCAAGGGCGGGGGCGCCGGCAGGGCAGGGGGGACAGAGCGGTGCCGGTGCCGGAGCGCGGCCGGGGCGCTTCTGGCATGGCACAGGGATGGCTGCGGGCCCCGGACCCTGGTGCTACATCCACGGGGCCAGGCTGGCGGCAGGAGGGCGATGCCCTGGTGAGCCAGGATGGGGCCCCTGCGGTGTCACCGCGGGCGCTGGGGCATCACTCCTCTGCCCACGCATGGTTTGGAGCGAGCGCGTGCCCCTGGTGCCCCGTGCCCTGCTGGGGCTGACGGGTGCCCGTGGGGACGTGGCGGTGGCAGTGTTGGTGTCAGGCAGCTCCGGCCGCAGGGGCCGGGAGCCACGGTGGCAGGAGCCGTGGTGCTGTGAGCGGGCAGGGCGCGGGCAGGTGCTGGCAGTGCGGTGGATGGTGCTACTGGTCTGGCAGCTGTGGTGCCACGGGGTCCGGCGCGGTGCAGCCCCTGTGCCCGCGGGGCGGCCGGACCCGGTGGGGCAGGGACTGGTGCTATGGCGCGGGGAGGCTCCCGGAGGGTCTCGGCCCGTCGCCGTCTCTTCTCTAACTGTGAAAGGTGCGGGGCCGCGGCGCTCGCTGCCGGGTGCTGGCTATGGCAGCGAGCCGGGGCTGCGGCCCGGGGTGCTCTGAGGTGCTGGGACCGACGGCGACGAGGCAGGCGGGGGCTGTCCTTGAGCCCCCCCACCTTCCCACCCCGTCTGGTGCTACCGGGGGCCCGGGGGCCCCTCTGTGGGTGCTGGGGGCACAGGGAGCTGAGCCAGCATGGGCGGCTGTGCTGGGGGCACAGCGGGGCCTGGCTTCACTGGGAGGTGAAGTCAGTGGAACTGCTCTGGGCTCTGGCTCACTCCTGGGGCTTGGATCCCAGTGTCGAGGGATCGGATGGCACAGGACCACTGCACCGGGCACAGGTCCTGCCTGGTGTGGTGTGAGCCTCACACAGCCTTGTTTGCAGGGCTGGTGTGGCCCCAGCCGTCCTGTGTCGGGGCACAGTAGGCACTGCAGGTCCTGCGTGGCCCTGCAGCACCGCCTGAGTCTTGCATGGCCCTGCAGCACTGCTTGCAGGTCCTGCACAGCTCCATGCCACTGGCTGTGGGTCCTGCCTAGCCCCACAGCCCCAGGTGCAAGTGCTGCATGGCCCTGCAGTGCAGTTTGCAGGTCCTGCACGGCCCCGCAACATCATTTGCGGGTCTTGCATGGCCTTGAGGTGCTGGGTGCCGATCCTGCATGGCCTTGAGGTGCTGGGTGCTGATCCTGCATGGCCTTGAGGTGCTGGGTGCTGATCCTGCATCGCCTTGAGGTGCTGGGTGCTGGTCCTGCACAGCCCTGCAACGTTTCTGGCAGGTCCTGCATGGCCCTGTGGCACTGGGTGCTGGTCCTGTGTGACCCACAGCTCTGGGTGCTGGTCCTTTGTGGCCCTGCAGCTCTGGGTGCTGGTGCTGCACCATCCTGTGGTGCCGTCGGTGGGTTCTGCATGGCCTGTGCCGGGTTTGGGGGTCCTGGTGGACCCCCCAGCCCAGCCCAGCCCTGCCCTGCGGCGCTTTCTGGGACCCTCTTGGTCCTGCTGCACCTTTGGGGCGTGCCGGGTCCCAGTGGGTGCTGTGGTGGGGGCCGGCCCGGTGCGGTGTTGGCACATCCCAGGCAAGCTGGTGCCAGAGCCGGTGCCGGTGGGAAGCAGGTTCCTGCTGGGAACAGGTGCCGGCGGCGGTGGGGACCCGGTGGGAACCATGGGGATGCCTGGGGCAAAGAGTTCAGTTTTTAACGTACCCGACTCACGTCTTTTTTTAAAAACAACCAGACAAATTCTGTTGCACAGCCCTAGATGAAAACTCAAAACAACACAGAAAGGCCTAAATTCCTTAAGATCCGCCGAGGGAGTGGGGACAAACACGGTGCTAAAACATTTTATTAAAAATATATATTGTTAAATTAAGTCTGCTGTCTGGACAATGACTGTTTTGTTTCTCGTAGTGGAGTTTCAAAGAGCACTATTATTTTACTCTTATATATTATTATTAAAAAAAAAAAACAAAAAAGAAAAAGGCATTTTAACTTTGTACTTGAAAACTAAACGAGAGATTTCATGTGTTTTAGCCTAGACATTGAAGTAGCTGACGCTTAACTATTTGTGGGAATCATGTACTCATCATCCCGAGGAATACGCGCGTAGAGCTGGTACCCTCCTTCCTCCCTTTGATTTGGCTCCGCCGCCACATTCCCGGCGCCGCCGCGGCCGCCCCGGCTGCTCTCCCTCCCCTTTTCCCACCCCAAGCCCGAAACCCCCCGGTTTATTTTCTACTTCTCTCTCGGTTCGTTGCCCCTGTTTTTTGTTGGTTTGTTTTTTTAGGGTCGCTTCTCTATTTATTGCCGCTGAACTGTGCATTTCACGGCCGGAGGTGCCGCGGGCGCCCGGCGCTGTTGTATCTGTG
The DNA here is from genome assembly GCA_035221455.1 of Xenops minutus. NCBI lineage: Eukaryota > Metazoa > Chordata > Aves > Passeriformes > Furnariidae > Xenops > Xenops minutus. The sequence continues at coordinate 12,121 of JAWWEE010000116.1, forward strand.
TGAGTATTGCTCGTGACATAGCTGTTCTGAACTAATAAAGGTCAATGCGTGCAGCAGATGTAGAAAGTCTGTCCGTCCCGCTTCCATCCCATCCTCCTTTTCTTTTTCTTTGGTGCCCAGAAGACTATAATACAGACGAGCTCCTTTCTAATGTACTTGTGCTGGAGAACACTTGAATAAATGTCCTGTTTTGTGCAAAAAAAAAAAAAGAGAAAAAAAGAGGAAAAAAAAAAAGACAGAAAAAAAACCCTTTACGTGTGCTTGTGTGGTCTGTGGCCAGCGGGGTTGGGGGACAATTCCAGCAGTGGTGGTGGGACCCAGATGATGGTGGGGCCCTGGCAGGTGGTGGGATTCTGGTGGCTTTGGGGTCCTGGTGGTAGTGGGATCCCAGCACTATTGCTAGGACCCCATGATCCTGGTGGGCAGGGGCGTCCTAGTGCAGATGGTGAAGTCCAGGTGCTGGTGAGGTGCCAGGGGGTGGTAGGATCTCAGAATGAGTGATCTGAGCGGGCAGTGGGGTTCCCAGTGCATGTGGTGGGGTCCCAGTGGGTGGGGGCATCCCAGCACCAGTGATGGGATCCAGATGGGGCCCTGGCAGGTGGTGGGATCCAGGTGACTGGGTTTCCAGTGGGCAGTGAATGGAGTCCTGGCAGATGGTGGGGTCCTGGTTGGCACTTGGGTCTCGGTGCATGGTGGGGTTCTAGTGGGTGGTGGGGTCCAGGAGACTGGGGTATCGGTGCACAGTGGGGTTTCAGCAGTTGTTAGGGTTCCAGCCCAGAATGGTGGGGTCCTAATGGGGTCTCGGGGGGGTAGTGAGTCCCAGTCCTGGGTGCAGGGGCTGTGGGCTGAGCACAGCTCCCCAAGGTACTGGAGGCTTTGCTTGTGCAGCCCCAGGCCAGGGTGTGGGGGTGCAGAGGCCCCAGCAGAGTGGGATCCCCCATTTCTGCCCTGTGCAGCTCCTTCCTCAGTTTCCCCTCCACCAGGCAGTGCCAGGTGGACTGTGAGACTCCCGGGGACCCCTCAGTCCCTGTGCCAGCCCCCGAGGCAGTGGGGGCTGGACCATGGCCCAGGGCACCTCCTGGGTCGGTGGGGGGACATGGGGTGGGCGAGCAGCGGGTGTGACAGGGGTGGTGGGTACAACAGGGGGCTCGGGGACCTGTGCTGTGCCCGGGGCTGGGGTGAGCCGGTGCCACAGGGCACTGCACTGGGGTGCCCAGGCTGTCAAAGGACAAGGGCAAGTGCTGGTGCTGCATCTGGGTCAGGACAGGACCAATCCAGAATGGGGATGAGCAGATGGAGCAGCCCTGGGGAGAAGGACTTGGGGGTGCTGGTGGGTGAGAGGCTGGACATGACCCAGCCCAGAACCCCCCTGTGTGCTGGGCTGATCCCCCACCATGGGCAGCAGGGAGGGGGGTATTCTGGCCCTCTGTCCCGCTCAGGTGAGACCCCACCTGCAGAGCTGCCTCCAGATCTGGAGCCTGTTAGGAGTTAAAGAGCACAGTTACCTCTCTCAAACACTCCTAAGGCCACAGGAGGGAGGAATTTGCGACAGGAAGATGCTAATTCCAGGCCTGGCAGGGGAAGATCTGATTGGCGCATCCTGGTTAATGCATCTGGACAAAATTTCCCCACTGTGACAGACTGTGTGGAAAGAAGCAATGGCTCCTGTGCAGATCACCAGTCAAACGAAGATCCAAGCCAGCATCTGTGACCACCAGCAGCCACTGAAGCCCCCAAATACCCCCCCATGGATACCCAGAACTGGGGCTGTGTAAAGGGGGTTCTGTTGCCTGGGCGTTAGGAAAATAAATTCAGTGATCTTGGATCTAGAAGGAAGTTAAGAAAGCTTGGGAAGAAGGATGTGTCACTGAGAGTGGATACAAAGAATACAGGGTTAATGGACCCAAGGACATTTGTCAGAACCCCCAATATAAGGAAGAAATTGCTAAAACCAACTGAGCAATTGTGTTGAAATCAGCTCCAAATGAGTAAAAGGTAATTCCAGCAGGGGCATATCACGACCCTCTCATGGACCACTGATACAAGAAACCCACGAACTCAAGGGAAGAGAAAGACTGAGCATTCTGAGTAATTATCATTAAAAGAGGTAGAATCATTTAACCAATAAAAGATATAATACTAATTAATAAGAGAACTATGTTAGTTGTAGCCAATGAGAACTAATTTTTTTGTTTGCTAAAATGTATAAATAATGACAAAAATTCAAAAGTTGGGGGTTGGCTTTGTGGATTGCCACCCAATCCCTCTTCTGCACAGAACCTCTGAGAAGGCTGGGGTGAAGAAGGACCAAAGGGACATGGCTGGATCTACAGGTGGGACTTTCTCTGTGTCTCTGTCTCTCTCTCTCTCTGTCCGCCTCCTTCTCCCCTTTTCTCCTTCTTTCTATCTGTCTGCTTTATATTTATTGTTAAATAAAATCCATATTGTTGACTTCGGCTCATGTTTTCATTTGCACCTGAATTCAGGCAGAGGCATCTCTAATCACTGGATCCTAACAAGGCTCCCAACAGCACAAGGACCTGGAGCTGCTGCAGAGAGTCCAGAGGAGGGACTGGAGATGCTGCAGGGCTGGAGCCCCTCT
>JAWWEE010000122.1:0-76222 GCA_035221455.1 Xenops minutus
TGATAATTATTGGGGTGTGGGAAAAAATATTGTATAGTAATTAATTACTGTGATTATTGAATTCTTGCTATTTATGTGAATTTTTTTTTTGTGGTGATATTTTAATTATTCTGTCAATTAGGGGCAGTGTGAAAAAAATTTTGGTTTTCATTACTTTAATTACCTGCTCATTGTGGACTAGAAATAATTTTTTTTTTGCTGGTAGCTGTTCTCATTGGTATGTTAATTGGCGATGGGGTTAAAAAAAATTGGGGTTTGACTAATTGACTCTAATTCATGGGGATTAATTTAACTAATTCTGGTTTTGATATTGGCTAATTTGTATCATGAATTATGATGTCACTAGGGGGTGGGTCTGTTAATTGGGTGTTAATTAGGTATGAACTCATTGGTATAATGATGTGATAGTGACGTGGACCATTATGGTAACTGGGAGAAGGGGAGTGCTAATTAGTAGGAGGGGCTAAATCTGCGGGTGTGGATTGACTATTGGGAGTGGGGTTACTTCACCATGCTCTCCCTCCTTTCTTGCACTCCAGTCAGTGCCAGATGTCTCATCCCTTCCCTACGATGCTGCCGCAGGGAGGTCACCCCGTGAGGCTGCAGGGCATGGCTGCACCGGGATCTGAAACTGCGCTCACAGCCCTGCCTTGAACAAAAACCACAGTACCCGCACCCTGGCCCCCATGCACTGTGGTCTGTAGAGACAACCTCTGCAAAAGGGCCTTGGGAACGAGCCCAGGACACAGTTCCAGAATGCTGAATGCAGGGAAAACTTCAGTGTTCTTGGAAAGATCTGAATACCACACAGGAAAGAGAGGATTTTCATTTAAAGAGTGATTTTATTTTATATTTACTACAGAGTTCCTAGCAAAAGTTTCCCATTACTGAAAGGAAAAAATACAGATCAGGGAAGTTTATCCATCAGTAGTGAATCATGCCCTTCACAGTGCAGTTGCACCTGTCCTTAGAACTCCACTATCGTCCTGGCATTTCATCTTTGCACTGCCAGAGAAAACTGCACGGTTGAAAGAGCTTTGAGGATACATTAAGAGGACAAGAGAGACACACATATAAAATAAATTAAAAGCATCTGTAAAAGTTTCTTTCCATATACAAAATAACTTTGTTTTTTGAGGGGTGTTTGTTTTTTTTTTGACAGCCTGTACAAAGATAAACTTTTCACCAGAAATCATTTGAAAATGCTGTTTTTACAAGCAAAAATGGGGCACTGAACAAACCATCAGTCTTCTGCAAAGTGCTGAGCCTCTCCCGAGAGTCGAGGGTGCCAAGCTTTGGACCCAGCCCTGCTGCAGAGCACAGCCAAAGGTGGCCCCGGCGCTGCTCGGCACCCCAGGAGTGACATTCTGCTCCTGAGTTCAGCAGCCCCAGAGTAGGGAAAAATCAGTCACCGCCTCATCAACTAGACCAGAACACTGCGTGCCCCACCCAGTCGTTTACAGAACATCTCCAGGAATGGTGACTCCACCACGGCTCGGAGCAGCCCCTTCCAATGCCTGACCCGGACCCTCTCCATGAAGAAATTTGTCCTGATGTGCAGCCTGAACCTGCATCCTGCTGCAGCTTGAGGCTACGACCTCTATGACCTCTATGCTTGTTATGTGGGAGAAGAGGCTAATCCACACCTGGCTACAACCTCTTTTCAGGCAGACAACCCACGATTATTTGCAACTATGTTCTAGAATGTTAGTAACGAGTCACTCAGACGCTTCACTGAATGTGGTACTTTCATACCCCTGGCCTGCTGAGTTTCCACAGCAGGAAAAATTGTCCATGAAAGAAAAGTCTGCTTTTGAGGAATCACAGTTATGCACTCAGCAGTCAAATTTTGTGTTCTTACAACCGAGGGCATTGAGCTCCAATAAGCTGAATTACAAAGAATGTGCCAGTGAAAACAAATATGAGGTGAGTGGTATGTCGTATCGAGGAGATGCACTTCTAAGTTGGATTATCTGCAGCTTTTAGGATGTTGGATTTATTTTGCCTCCTGGCTGCACTACTCAATAACCTAAGGCAAGAAGCTTAGCTTTAAAAGGAAGGATATTATATTTCTAACCTCCCCCCTTCATCAGTCACCAGTAAGGACGGAGATAAGAATTAACAGCTTATGCTGCTTCCAAAATCTTGTATAAAAATAGGTAAGTATGTCCCTTCTGGCAGTCTCCAAAATCTGCAAATTCCTCTTTCATCTCTCTGTTTCAACAGAAACAGTCAGGTCCCATTCCCAAGACTTGTACCTCGGTCAACTTCACAGAGGAATGAATTTCGTATTCTCTTTCCTTAGAACCGATTTCACTTCCATCCTCATTGTTTGGATTTGTTTACATTTTCTCTTTTTTGTCCAAAGGAAATGCACTGGCGTGCAATGTACCTATGATGAGAGCCCTGCCCACCCCCCTTCCCCAAACAGCAAGCGACCTCAGCATTGCAGAAAGGCCTCATGAGGTGTTATCTGCATGCACATGACTCCACTGTCATGTTAGGGTACACCTTCAGAACCACATTTTTGTTTTCATCGAAGAATAAGATACTAAGAGAAGACATTTTGTCAGGAACACAGCAAGGCTCGGGAATGCCAGGGACGACTCCAACCGCTCTCACTATGCTCTGAATGGTGGCATGGTTGGATGGCTTCAAGGCCTGCAAGAGAAACAGGGCAGAACATGTTACTGCACCCACATTCCAATGGACTCATGAACTCTTGAAGGAGGGCCCTGTGGGGACCCATCAGCTGTAACATCTGTCTTCTCCACTCTTTCCAGCTGCCACCGTAGCTGCCCTGAGCCAGCAGTAGGGACTGAGAATCTGGGCTGGTTACTTTTCGACTCCTGTCAGGACTTAAAGAATGCAGTTAATTATCTCCAAACACTGTCGAAGAAGGAAATTCTCATAAGGTAAGCCACTACGACAGGAACTTGTGCTAAGAACAGATGGCAACAAGAGGAATCAGACCTCTTGTTTGGGTAACCTACCTGAACAAAGATTCCCACCCTGGAAAACTGTGAGAAAGGAAAGCATTAATTCCAGACCTAAATGAAGGTAAGGGTTTGAAATTAGCACACTGGACAAAATTCCACTGTGAAAGCTGTGGGAAAGAAAGTAACTGCTTATACCCCTGCCATCCCAAGTTGTGGGAACATCTGAGATGCCCCATGAATATCTGGAATAAAAGTGGTATCCCAGAAACACAGCTTTGGGACCTTCACCACTGAGACCAGAAGAAGGAGTGGCAGGACGTTGTTGGAGTCCATGTGCTATCTTTTATCTTTTCACTTAATCTGTCTCTCTCATTCTCTCCCTCTCTCTCTCTTTCTACCTCATATTTACTGTTAGATAAAATCCGTACTATTGACTTTCGCATATGGTCTTGTTTGCACCCTTAATGCAAGCAGAGTCATCTTTTAATAACTGGACCCCTAACACCCCTGGATGAGAATGTGCCTCTGCCATATTCAGCTTCAGCATCCTGCTGGGGACAGGACTTCATGTTGCCTGGGATCTGCCTGCCTAAGGGATACCTATAGGTCCAGGTGGTCTCCCCTGAGTGATTTCAGTTACACATGGGCTGCCATTCAGTCATACAGTTAGTCTGGCTGGGAGGGAGGCTGTCCATGTGGTGGCAGGCTGAGTCAGAGGGGGAGCCACAGAAACATAACACGTGGGCTGAGAAGTTTGACTGATGGAGCATAAGTACGTCAGGAAAAAACACCATCGGGTAAAATGCATGTGAAGGAGAGAATGGAAGCACCTCAGGCCCTGAAGCCAGCTGTTCTAGTTAGTGCTCACACAAGGCTCAGCTCTTCTGTCTTCCATCCTAATCTCTTCTCATCCACAGTATCCATCTGTAGTCAGTGGCACTGCTCAGGAACTGAGCCCCAAAGTCAGTTGTAACTCAGTTGTAAGGTGACACCTTCCTTCAAAGGAGAAACTCCTAGTGACAAATTTCATGGATTCATATTGATGTAAAAAGGAATGCACCTGGGTTTGCTCTGAACAAAAATCAAATCTGACCAGTAAGAACTGTTTGGTAAAAAACCAAAATATATTACGATGCTCATAAAAATAAAAATAAAAACAAGCACATAGAAACGAAAAATACAGTTTTACCTCTGAACCACCAAACCCTTTCAGATCCAAGTACCTGTAGAAAAGATAAGTGGGCATGAAAACAAGACGCAGCTTTTAGCCAGACTTTCGGTTTGCTTTTTAGAGCTGTTCTTACACACAGAACCTGGGAATTAACACAGCTCCCTGTGCTGCTCCATCACAAGCCACAGCAAAATAGATGGAACACGGTCACTTGGGCCAAACGTACAATTTGCAGTTTTCCTGCAACAAGAGATGATTTGTTACTGGGAAGAAAATCAGTCTTTAAGAGTTAGATATGTACTAACCTGAGGAGCTGGTCTCAGTGACCTTGCAAGCAAAAAGCACAGGAATAACTGAGATTCAAACTCGCTATACCATTTGCGTAACATGTTAGTACATCTAGTAGTAAGTCTCCATTTGGCAGCTAATTTCAAGAAAGACGTTTCTGTTGAACTGTCTTGAATTCAAGAGTATAGATACTCTTCAGCAGTAGCAGCCAGGGATATAAAAACATGTCTTAGATTATCATACAGTTCCAATTTCTGTATCATTTCTGCCTGTAAAAGGAAGTGAAAGCTTCGGTAGCACCCAGGCTTGTTTACTTACTCAGCTGCAGTGCAGCATTCTCCACAGAAACAGCTGGGAGCCAAACTGATGTCCTGAGCCTGCTGATCACATGCCAAAAGGGTGAGACCCTACTTCCTGTAGCCAGTAGTACTGGAAATAAAATCAGGCCTCCAAATATGAAACGTGACATCATAAATCCTTTTCTCCAGATACGGAATATTGATACGGAGTACTGCCAAAATGCTAAATTGCACTGAACCCACTTCAAGCAAAGCAGCACCAAATGAATTTCAAGTATGGCCTCATCCATCAGCAGGAACAGCCCAGACACATTCTGTCCTAAAAGAAGCGTCTCTGTTTGACGTGGGTCTCATCCAACACAGAACACCTTCCTTACTGACACAAGCATGTGCTGAGCACTCAGCTACAGCCCTTCAGACACACCCTCGTGGATAACTAGCTTTGGCTCAACTCTGCCTCCACTGGTAGCAATTTAACTGTGACCAGAGGAAAATTCAGAGGCGTGTGCTTCTAGGGAAACCCAAATTCCCTTGGGAGTACTGAACCGAATAATACCCTGCACAAGGCAGGGTGAGTCAGGCCACTGCCTGTGGGCTGCCTACACTCCATCCAGCACATGGCCAAGAAAGGCAGGCAGAGGTTCCCTTTTAGAAGGGAAGAAGCAAGGAGGCCAAGAGCAGCAGCAGGAGTTAAAAAAGCCCGGCTGCCTCCAAACCACCAAACCTGTGAGTGAGTCGGGCTGTGGTCAGGCCGCACCTGCTGAGTTCCTGCACTCTGGGGAAAGCGGCTGCCCTGTGGAATGTCTTTACAGCTGGGTTATGAGCAGGGCACACGACAGCAGTTACGAGCTCGCATTCCGGATCGCCAGAGTGTCTGCCTGGCCCGCATGCTCTGAGCACGGCACATCCCCAACACATGGGGGTTTGACAGCAGCCAAACCAGTTACTGGAACCGGGGAACGGGTAAGGCCAGAAAATCTGGAGGTGAGAAGGGGGGGGCACATCTGTTCTTAATTACCCAACAGGTTGTCAACTCTAAGAGATCACCCTCAGCCAGGAAACATTAGGCACAGATTAGTCTGTTAGTGCCTGATGGCCAGAGAATCGTTTTACAAACATGGTCTTAGTAGTAGCACCAGGCATTACGCACCACTCAAGAATAACACACAGCTCTAGAAGACACCTCTGTGTGTAGCTTAGCTTTTCCTTCTCTTTGGAAAACAAGGACACTTTGTTTTTTGCGATTAACAAAGTGCAAGAAACGAACCATTTGAATTTCAACAGTGGACTGAAATCTACTAATGGTTTCAGGGAACCTAGGTCACAGTGGGGATCAGTAAGGTGCTCTCTTACCGATCCAGATCTCTCTGCTATACACAGCTTTGCAGTGTCAAAATAGCTGCAATCTTCTGCTGCTGTAGTTCTTGAATCACGTTTTTATAACTAACACTGCAACTGGAAATGCTAACCCAGTCTTAAGTAGAGGGATACAGCATGCCTTTTTACAATTTATGTGCCCTTCAAGTTAGAATAGTAGTCCAGGTCTGGCACCGTTAACATTTCTAATCTGTACACTCACTCACTAGTTTGACAGAGCATCATTTCCAGAAACAAAGCAAAAGGCGCATTGCAATGTATTCTGAGGTAATAACTCTAACCTTTCCTGTTCCCTTTCATTTCTTCCCTTGATTTGACACTTGAAAGCCTGCCATTGCAGATGGAGGTCGTCAGGCAAGTCATCTCCTCCTTCAAGGAGAGGCTCCTGCCTTCCTCAGCTGCTTTCTCTGGGCTCCATCCCCTTTGACACAGTTCATCCTCCCCTGGTTCCTTAAGCCACAGAAATGCCACATATATTTTAGAACTAGCTGCTCAGGCTTTACTGTGGCAGGAATGAAGACTCTGGAATGCGATGCTGCAGTGAGTCCAACAGCCTCACCTTTACTGATGCTTCCTGCAGGCGTTACTTACCCATACCCCTCATTTTAGGCCAACGTCGAAACCCACATCCTACTCTCAAGTTTTGGTTGCCTCCAGGGAGTCCATGCTGCTAAGAATGGCACAGGACATTTGCAGCTGAGTTCATCCACCTAGGTCACAAGGCTAGGAGCACATCAGCCTTTCCAGCTACTCACATGCAAACTCATAGAAACCAGAGGGCATTTTGAAAGTCAATGGCCCAGAATCCATTGATTTTGGATCCCCTTGGTCTGTCATAGAAGTGACTCGCTCGACTCTTCTGTTTACAGGCATCCCAACCACTACTGCAGCTGGCATGGAGCTCTCTGCCCTTGTGACAGCCCTACGTCACGAGGCACACACTTTTCCTAGAGCGTGCTGTGCCGACCGACTGCAGTGTGGGTCTGGCAGCACAGGCTCCTTCGGGGCACAACAAGTGCTGCCTAGTAAGTAATTTTCCAGATCTGGCTTGTATTATGTTTATTAAACAGGTTAATACCAGGCTCACACATCATAAGCACCACTCAGGAAATGTTTTATGGCAATTTGGGTTCTGGACAAAAAACTAATACCAAGTCATATTTTTTTTAATTACCATGCAAGCCTGTCTTTTTACTACATGTTCTAACCACTGCCCCTTGCAGCATGAGACAAAGATACCACTTACATACTAGACCCAAACACATAAAGGGACCAGCTGCCTTTACTGACACAGGAAAGAAAATGCACAGTTTACAGTAAGAGACAGTGCAAAAGAATCAATAAAAACCGTACCTTTGGAATAGGAAATTGGCATTCTCCTGAGCAGTAATAGGCATCAAAGGACTTAGGGGAAATAATCCACTCGCTCCAGCCAATGTCTGCAAAATCCACCTTGAGATAGCGCCGGGCACAATACCTTGGCTCATTCCACTGTCTCCTTCTTGCTTTCTTCAGCGTTTGCTCATCGAACTGGAGAGTCTGGCTCTTCTGAGGATGATTCTTCCTTTGCTTTTTCTTACTTTTGGCCCTCTCTGCTAACTGTGGCTGGAAGGTTTTGTAGGGTTTTCTGTCTTCCCATCTGTCCTTCTCACCATACTGATACTCGGCTCCTGGCAACTCATTATTCTGCAGTGGCAACAGGATGCTTGTGGAGCGTTTCCTCCGCTGCTTCCCGAGGCTGCTCCTCACGTGTTTTTCAGTCTTGGGAAAGACTCTTGCCAGAGGATGACGGTGTCCTCGCAAAGTTGAGACGACACTCTCTGGCTCTGAGATAGCGGAATCATTGGCATAAATCAGGATGTAGGGTTCACAGCAAGAAGATGCCCTTTCCCAGGAGTGATGGCCTGTCAGAGCCATTTTGACACTGATCAGCAGTTCATTGTTTTGCTTTGCTTCATGCAAGAGCTGCGTGATATCCTTCCACTGCCAGGCAAGGATGTCCTGGTAAGCAGTGGAGACATTTATTAGGAAATGTCCCAGGCTCCGAGTCTGGTTCCCAGCAGAAGGAAAGGTCCAAACTGAAAGACATATCTGAATGTCAGGTCTCCGGTGCCTGTGATGAGAGCAGCCGCTGGACTGGGAACAGTTCCACCTGGCGTGCAGCAAGTCACCAATATAGTAATACACTGAAGCTGACAGGACATTTTCAGACTCTGTGAGTGACGTCAAGTTAAAAACATACATTTCCTGGCCTTCTGGTCTCCCTAAAGAAATAAATACTTAGATAAGAATATGAACATTTAAAAAAGTCATTGAGAAGACTCAGGCTAGTCTGACAGCCTTCTGGACAAGTCAGAAACAAATCACGCCTGAAGCTTCCCTCGAGAATAATCAATGACACGAGGTACATTAAATCTTTCCACCTAGGACACTTCTTCAGTTTTTATGCCAGAGGTAGAAGGTATTTACTAAGACAGCTGAAAGCAGGCAGAACGTACCAGAGTATCCCTGATAACCAAAAGCAAGCCAACCCAAAATCAGGTTGGGAGTGGTGGGAGTGGCACACCCCCTTGCCTCTGTGCAGATAAACAAGCCAAAGACAACCCTTTTTCACAGCTAGGATGTGCCCATACCAGTTAAGAGGGACGGGGTAGGGGGGGGTGGGGGGGGACAGTGCGGTTTCCGCAGCTATGAAATTCAGGAAGTCAATCCAGCTGCAGGTATCATGCCCAAACTCAGGGAGAGGCTCCTGACACAGGCTGGGCTGGGAAAGAGATGGAGGATTCCTTTAAACCCCACTGAGGGCAATAGAAAGGCTTTGGGGGAAGATTTAATTTTTGTTTTAAGATGTCTTGGTTGGGCTGCAGTTACATCCATCCTTCAGAAAAATATAGACCCAAATGGTAAGCTGCAAAACCAGGCTGCACGGAAAAGTCATATGTAGTATAGCTAAAGGACAGTCTGCAGCACCCCAAGGGGCTGGAAACGGCCCAATGCATTAGGAAAACAAGGGGGTGCACAATTAAATGCTTTTTTGACACCATGGCATGTCAAAGCCCTCTCTGGAGGCCAGAAAGAAGTTACAGTTTACAGAATTTTGCAAGAGAGTATCTATCTTTTTTTATTCTTTTTTTTTTTATTATTATTCCAAGCAATGACAAGCATAGAGATGGCCATGGACTAGGGAAGAACAGCCTCACCTCTCTCACCCTTAAAACAGTGGGGGAAGTCCTGCGCATGTTCTGGGTAACATTCTGTGTGACATCCCAACTGTTGATGCCATTCAGGTAAGTCCAACAAAAGCCCATATTCTCCCTGTCTTGCCCCATTCCCACTCCAACAATTCAAGAATCCTCCTCTTCTAAACACTTTTTTGTCATGAATATTTCAACTGATACATTAAAAAAGCAAGAACCAGTCCCACTAGAAAGACAGAATCCAACATATCAGATGCATTGCTTCATGGATTATGGAAAAAACAACATACACTTTCCTCAGTGAAACAGAGCTAAATCAGTGAAAAGGACAAATCATTTACAGCAGACACCATTGTTTACACATTCAACCCAACCTGATGGTAGAGCACAAAGTTCCCAAGAACTGAAAACTTATGTACCAAACCCATCCAATTTTCAGCTATTACTTATGCCTAGGGAGCTAGACTTTCTTCAAATTTGATCCTGTTTTTAATTCCTCAAACGAAAACTGGCTGAAGATGATACTTGTGCTAAGCACACAAGAGAACCTGACCTCTGTTTTGTTTATGATCACTAATGGAATAAGGTTAATACTTAATTTGTCAGAGCACTGAGTACATCAGCCTTAGAAACCAGAATTTATGTTGTCTCATGAGCACCTGTCAAAGAAGTTATTATTTAAATCATTGCTGTAAGTTGAATGACAAGTCTGGATTTGGATTTTACTAAGAATTCCACTTAACAAATCCTGCCTGTTCTGAAGTGGAATATAGTAGCAGAAAACAAAACAAACTGCTTTTCTTTATAAAGAGATTCTACACAGCCTCGGACAGACACAGGAGGAATCTACAGTTTTGGTTAAAACCCAAACTCCAGCAGCCACTCCCAGCCTGTAACTCCATGTCAAGAGAAAGTATCTGCAGTAGATGGTGCTATTTTCCTACAAAATTACCTCCAAGCTCCAGCGGCTCACAAAATCATCTAGTGACCAGCACAGACATCCATGGATTCAACAGTTTAAGTCTCAAAAAACCCAACTGCATGACCTAGGTTTCCACCACAACTTGGGAATACTGTGTTGAGTACGTCCTTTGTGAGACAAGAGTACCAGATGTGAGCAATGCACTGAAATAAGCATTTCCCAGGCTAGAAGTTACCCTTAAAAATTGCACACATGCCAATGAAGATTCAGCTTTAAAGTATCTACAAATGCACCCTTTCCTCAGGAAACTTTCCTTTCATTTAAATGAAACTTTGTCCTTGAACTCCGAGGACAGACTCTGCTGGAAATCTTTCTAAAGCATAAGATTTAAGAAGAAACAAGAAAAGAAAAAAGTACGTGCGACAGAGCTATATGCTGCTACCTTCCAGATACCATGGGGCCAGATTTGAACAGCAATCTCTGCTCCCCTCCACTGGATGTTGCTGCCAGCCCAATGAGGACCTTCTGAGACCAAGCTCTGTTTGGAGCACCAGAGATGCCAGATTATTTACTGACAACTCAAACCCACCTCACGGCACTGCAGCTGAAGCACTTGTACCTGCTGGATCTTCAGGGGCACAGCCCATGCTTCCTCACTCCCTGCATCAACCCACAGCTGCAAGGAAAGCCCATGACTGGCACTAAAAGGGCATTTTTAAAGAAGTGCAGTGGATCTGTGGAGACCGACATGGCTGGCACGAACAGATTCATTTCACAAGGGGCACTTCCAGTCATCAATAAGTTGGAACAAGTCTGTCAACATGTGGTGTGTTTATCTTTATAGAGGATGCCTTGACACTTTTATAGACTGCCAAATTCATCCCAAGGGTGAAAAAGGATGCAGTAACGAGAATTATTTAGTTATACAGTCACCATGAGCCATCATTTAAATAAGATATTAAAGTGGTGCCCTTGTGCTACGACACAATTAAGAACATATCAGTGTTTCCGTTGTAAAACTTTGTTTTCATGGGTTCACAATCCAGCTACAAAAGTTCACTGAGAGCTGGAAATGCGAACAAGTTCATGAACAGGAACACAAATTTGGAAGCCAGATTTTCTCTTTTCTCTTCTCCCACCTTCATTCTTACTCGACTGCTGCTTTCCAGTAACTTTTGGTGTACTGTGCAAAAGAAGAATATAGGATGCGGTTCTCTCTTTTGAAAGAGCATAGGATCCGGCGCCAAACTTGGTTTTACTAATTCTTTTAGCAAAGCAGGTAAGGTCACATCAGCTAAAAACTTTTTATAAAACAGCAGGAAGTTCACGACTTTGATTAAAGCTATCAGCTACTCAAATAAAGAACTTTTCTAGAAGCAGCAACGGTGCACACTCAGGATCTAACGTACATGTGGATTTTGTAATGTGAAAACCACAAATCTGCACACTGCACACGTAAGTGTGCTGCACAGTGGGCACAGGATCTGTCTTCTATATATTTTAAGCAAAAAGACCGCAGCAAGTGTGAAAAACTAAATACACCAGCTAACTGGAAGCTAGCACAAGCCGAGCAAGTTAAGGGAGTGCATGCACACAGAACACAAATCTGGGCAGGGAAAGAGCCAACTGCATTCCCCCTCATAGCCACGAGTCATTCCACTGCAGCTGGTGGTAGCAGGCCGGATGTGTGAAAACCAAATTGTGCACAGCCTGTCTCTTTGAGGCCAGAGCTCTTCGTGCTGAAGCACCATGCTCTAGAAACTCTGACTGGCTGGGCACTGTGAGCACAGGTCACCCACATGCACAGCACCACTCCGAAACAGGTGGTGACAGAAGCCAGAAAATTCAGCTTCTGGGTCTGCTCCTGAGAGGCTGAACCTTCATATCCTGCCCATTTGCCTCAGACAAAGTCTGCAGATTTGGGTCCATCTGCCCAAATCACAGCTTAATGCTTTTCAAGTTCCTTTTCAAGTGCCTAAAAACTACCAGGGTGCTGCTGCTTGCATTTTATTTATAGGAGTACAGCAAAACACCCAAAACCAAATTAAAACTCAGCCAAAAAAAAGCCCCCCCTCCAAAAAACCCCCCCTCTCACCATCTCCTGACTGAATGCTTTTAGCTGTCATTGCAAAGGACCCCTGATGTTACTGGCGCGCAGAGGGGCCGGCGTTTGGCCTGGACTGGTTTCTGCAGGCTGATGGCAGCTGCTGAGGTGCTGCTTTCCCTGTGCAGCGTTCCGTTTCCCCACTTTGCGTGGGCCCTTCACACCACAATAAAGCAAAGAAAGGCTTTTTGAAAGGGAGGAGAACATAGTTTTAGAACCACAAGAATTGGCCTAAGGGCAGGTGTAATACCTGAAATTACTTGAAATTCAGTCAATAAAAAAGAGTTTAAAGTAATTTCTCTTACTATAACATCATTAGAGAGACCTTCCAATTCAAGTTTTCTTAATGA
Organism: Xenops minutus; assembly: GCA_035221455.1. Lineage (NCBI taxonomy): Eukaryota > Metazoa > Chordata > Aves > Passeriformes > Furnariidae > Xenops > Xenops minutus. The sequence goes on from JAWWEE010000122.1 coordinate 12,648, forward strand.
CTCATTTGCAAGACATGTTCCTTAAGCGATGCTAGGATTAAAAGTGCTTTCAGAAGCAAACCTAGTCTGCTTTTGAGGCTTTTATCTTTCTTCTCTCTTATTTTTTCGTGCTGTATCTTTGCTTCTGAGCCTGGGCAGCCATCAGCACACCTCCAAAGGAAGTGCTGAAGGTAAGCAGATTTCTGTCAACCAGAGGTCAGGTCACAGGACTGCAGTTTCAGGGTTCCCTTGCCAGAATCGTCTGAGCATTCCACTCTAACACCAAAAGGGATGACAACCACTCACTGCTGCGGCACCTGAAGGTACCTGCAGGAACTGGAAAAGGCCTGCCAGAAGCAACACAAAGGCTGCTACTGTCATCCCAGAAATGTCCTACAATAATGACAAGAGCTGTCACAAAAATCATGAGCTGAACATCCCTTGACTCTGATACACAGAAACAAATTAGGGAGGTTAAGTCCATGAGAGACAACGGTGTAACTAAGTGCCCGTGAAAGAGGAACATCCTTACTTCACTCCTCTGGGTTTGGGGCCTGGGGTTTCTTTTCAGCTTTGTCACAGACAGCAAAGGTTCCTCTTTTGAGCAATTAACAGTTATGCTATAAGATGATTTAGCAAGATTAATGAAAAACAAATTTGCCTGAATAGATGATGGCATGAACATTCATCAAAATCAAAGGCCAAAATCCCCAGGCCAAACAAGCAAACACTGATACTCCAACCTAGTCATGAAATCTGGTGCACAAGAGATTTCAGGGCAGCGTGGGATGGAAGTTTCAGAGGTGTCACGCAGGGCTGAAGCTCTCATGCCTTCCCCTGGGAGGACTGAGCCACAGAAAGAGAAACTTACATTTAAAAGTTTTTAGGGTGCTTAATTTGATTAATTGGTCTTAGTTGTTTTTTGTTGGCTGTCTGTTACAAGGCTGCAGCTGCCATGTGTGACACCACTCTTCTTTGACTAGAAACAGGGATGACTTTCAACAAATCCTACAAGCTCTTGGTCTCATCACACAACACTCCACCTTACAGGGTCTCAAAAATTTTCCTCGTGGGTTACCTGGAAGATCTGGGAAAGGCCTTTCCCATGTGCCGCAGAAGAACCAGAAGCTCTGCAGAGGTAAAAGTGAGGACAGAAAGCTTCCATAGTCACATTTGAGAGTTGTGTTTCAGAAAAGCAAGTTTCTCTGCTGAAAATGCCAGCTTTAATTGCAATGTTAAACTGAAAATGACACCACTAAAAATTTGCTTCAAGGCCTCTTGCTGTAGATGCAGAAAAAATAGGCAGATTCTTGGAGAACTTTGGCTCATGGCACCACAAAAAGCTGAGTCCTGAGGGGGCCGCCAGCAGGGATGGTAAAACAAGAAGGAGTACCAGCAACACAATGTATTAAATTAACTGATGCAGTCCCATTAAGGGCAAGGGGAAGCCCAAGTGAGACTGAAATTTGGAACCAAAGAGGGCAAAAATTAAGGTAGAGGATCTGGAGATGAAGTGCCTCAAAAGGGGAATACCAGTGGATATTTCTTTTCCTTCTCACGGCTGGCCAGACAGTCAGGCACAAGAAAGAAGCCAGAAACCAGAAAAAGCCTTTCCACTCCACCCACCACCCCGAGGAATATCTGATCTAAGGGTTTTCTCGAAATGTGCTTTTCTGCCATCAGTAACCACACAAAACGAGCTGCTGCTGCCTACAGCAAGAGAAAGACAACAGCTAAAGGGTTAAATCTCTTGCATAAATACTTATTAAGCATCAAAAAACTTATAACCAATGTATTGCTTTGCCATTTGATCTGCAGAAGTACTGAAGGAAAAGGAAAGGGATTAGCGAGCAGTGTGTTTACAGGACTGCTGGCACCCAATGTCAAATGAAAGTATAATCAGAAATACCACAGAGATAGACTTAAACCAACAGCCTTCTAAGTTTAGAACAATATATGATTCTAATCAGATATTTGTAAAGGGGAAAATATTGCTTTGCTTGAATTATTAGCACCCCTCCCTTTTTTTTGGGAGGGTGGGAGGAATATTATACCTTCCCCTCTTTTGGTAAGGAAGTTGCTTGCTTCAGAAGAAAGTAATGTACCTTAGACTTCATATAGCAAGGAAGTCATGTTAGAAAGGCCAGAGAGTTCCTCTGCAGGAGCAGCAGCTCTCCGTCCTCCAAACCATGACTGTTTACACCGCTGAAGCCTCTCCTGTGGGCAGAAATACTTGCAGAAGCACAGGATGGAGAGCACTTACAGGGCTGAACCCTAAGACACCAAAGCCACTCAGTACCTCATGGTATTTGATTTCCATGCAAAGATCAATTGCTGCCTTTGAAAAAGCAGAAGCAACGACCCACAAAGGAACTTAAAGAAAGCCTGGCACCCAGCATTCCTTCCAGGGAGAGGAAAGAATCGAGGCAGGTCACTGAAACTCCCAGACAACTCCTGGTTTCACTGGTAGATGCTTGCCTATGAAAAAGCCACTGGGTCAGTCCACTGCTGCAATGAAAAGCAAGAGACTGGCAAATGGGGCTGCTGTGCATGGCATGATGGCTGTCGTACATGCTCCAAGGGTTTGGGATGCAGTGGATTTGGAAAGGACATTCCAGTGATAGTCACATTTGGGTTCTGGCAATTCCATTTAGCCCTCGTGGAACTCAGATGGACAAAAAGCAGAACAGAGTGAGGGGACGCAATGCTAAGACAGTGATATCTTCCCTTTCTGCTAAGACAGAGCTCTTTTGGGATCCTGGCATGTTAAACACCACCCCTGGTCCATTACGGAAATGATTTTACATTTTCACCAATCTACCTGTGCATGTCCGTCTGTAATCACAGAGATACCTTAGTGCCACTGCCAAAGATGCCAAGATGAAGTATTTACCATGCTCAAATCATGCTTCGACTGAACTCATCTGTCGCTGCAACTAATTGCCAATACTATCAACACTTCTCAATGTGAGAACGCTGCAGACAGTCTGAAGGGTCACTAAGCTATGCCATAGTTCCCTCAAGTGCAAATCAGTCCTTGGTCAACAGAAGCTACAGATGCAAAACACCAGGAACAGCAGACTCCGGAGACAATACGTTAATCACTCTGCCTCCCTCATACTGTACCGTATGGCAGCACTGCTACAGGCACAGCTGAAGCAGCAAGGCAATAACTAAAATACGTGACACAACGTAAATAGAACATCTTAAAATACACAACAGTCCCCGCAGGAAGAGAGACTTCTCCAACCCTTTCTTGTCCTGTTCCCTCCACCGCGCTCCCCGGGTACCACCCCTGCGATGCTCTGACGAGGTAGTTCCAGGGGCACAGCACGGGCACGGCCGAGGTGTTCGACCGCCCCGTGGCCGAGCGCTCCCTGCCAGGAGCCGAGCCCTGCCCGGCCGAGCCATCCCCTCCTCTCCCACCAACTCACCTGCCGGCAGCGGGCGGAACCCGCGCACCGTGTTGCCCCGGCGGAGCGGCGGCCCGGCCGGTGCCGGCGTGTCCCGGCTCCCACGGTACTGCTCGTAGAGCCGCAGCATGTGCTCCGCCACCCTGTCGGGCCGCCGCAGCCCGTCCCCCAGCGCCAGGCACAGCCAGCCCCAGCCCAGGCACAGGCACAGCACCCAGCGAGCCGGCGAGCCCATCCCGCCCCCGTGCCCCGCAGAGCGGCCCCCGGGCGGGCAGGCGCTGACGCGGCCGACGGGAGAGCCGCGGACGGGGCGTCCCCTTTCTGGGGAAGGAAAAAACGGGAAAAAAGGGTCAAAAGCGGGGCGGAGGAAACCCTCCCGGTCTGACCCGGCCGCCCGGCCGCTCTCCCTCCCTCCCTTCGCGGCGTGGAGCGAGGGGCTTTTATTCCCGGCAGCGCAGGTTGTCGCCGGGAGGGAGGCGGCGGAGCTGCTCCCAGCGCGGCCGGGGCTCCCTCCCCGCTCCCGGCTCCCCGCTCCCCGCTCCCGGTGCAGCGAAGGTGGAACCGCGGCTATCGCCCCGCCCGCCCTCGCTCCGGCTGCGGCGGGGGCGAAGCGGGGGGAGCCGCCACCCCGGGGCAGAGCAGCGACGGGACGGAGGGAGGGGACGCTCTGCAAACTCCATGCCCCTTGGGCGGACGGGGAATGAGGCGGGGGCCGTTCCCCCTGCCCGCCTCCACCCAGCACCTCCCAAAGGTCGTACAAATAACGTGATTGCAATAAAACAGCTTACGAGTCACACCGCACTCACCCTGCTCTCTTGGAACGTCTCACGGCTTGGCCGGGCGGAGAGCGCACTCCGCCGCGGGCAGGTAGAAGGGATGCTCACCGGGCTGTGCTGGGGCTCTGCCTGCCTCTCCTGGGTACCAGGAGTACCAGGTCACGCTCAGTGACCCTCGGCTTCCTCCTCTGTCACCCTCCGACTCAGATGGGGCTGGCATAGGTGTACCCTGCAGCCTGGAGCCCACGGGAAGCCCATGAACCCAAGGAAATCCTGTATGTGAAGACTCCTCCACTACAGCAAGGCACAGCAAGGCGTTCCTTGCTCGGCTCAGAACGATTCCATGTGCCTCCTGTATTTGCTGCTTTTCAGCACCAAAAGCACATAAATGTCTCAACCCCCTTGCCAGTGCCACAGCATCACACAACACCCCATCAGATACACCACCGTCTCTTCCAAAATCCCCTTTGCAACACAAAGGGTGCCTCACCTGTACATCTGGCCGGGAACACACGGGAGGTAGAAGAGGAGCTTTGTTATCTTCTCATGGTTTATAAATGTCATAGTTCACAAGATCAACTTGGTTTCTAACTCAAAGAAGGGAAATGATGTTAGCCTGCAGTTAGGTACATGGAGCTTAGCACATAGTATTTCCAGCACAGGGCATTCACATTTTCAACGGGCTACAGCAAGTGTATCATTATCCAGCCCCAAATACAACACTACAACATGTGTATTGCCCCTCAAATTACACTGAATCTCAGGATCAGTAGTATGTATTGTTATGCAGTTGCGATAAGCCCATCCGTAACTACAAGAGGCAAGTGCTCACCCAGGAAACAGAAGATTCTCAACAGCAGAGTAATGATTTTTATATGCTTCGACATTTGAGAACTCAAATACAACCCATGGCAGTGACTCATTTTCAAACAGTTCTGAGGCTCCAAAGCTGCCATATGCATCTCAAAATATTATCCAGAGATATGCAAGTATGCACAATGCCAGTATCAATGCTAATAGTACAATTAACTATACCTTTCACTTCCCTGTGTAAGAAATTTACATCAGTACAATACGGAAAAGAAACCATACAAGTGAACGTTCATAATTAAAATATTAAAGCGTGGCTGATTGTTTGAACACAAGTAATATAACCAATGCAAATCCTTTCAGAAAGAAACCAAAATTATTTGAACTGATAGCTACAAAATTCAGCACAAGCAGCAGTCTCTGGCTTATATCCGTGGCATAACTCTCAATCCCAAAGAAGAATCTTTATGCAAATGAAATACTGGAATTGCCATTTCAGCTTTGTCATGTTATTTCCTACTGTCCAGAAAAGCGATATTAAAAAAAAATCAACCTACAACACACCACAACTCTTTAAATAAAACAGGCATAAGCAAATCCTCTTCTATACCTACTGTGCCAAAGAATGTGCTGTAAGAATGCAAAGTTTTGCATATCTCCAACACATCTTCCAAACTTCAGCCTGATTCTTGAGATCAGACCATTGTAAACTGAGAATAACTTTTAAAAAAAAGAAAATTAACCCTCAGAAACACTGTGTATCTAACATCATGGTCGGGCAAAGAGGGATTAGTCAAGAGGTAACGTAAGTTCAGCGGGGAAGCTCAAGCACTCTATGGCTGAGCTTTTAATTAAAATCTTTTATGTGTTAGCAGAAAGCCCTGTTTATGCAAAATTCAATCCGAATTTGGCTCTCAGAGCCTCGCCCCACCACCTGACTGCAGTTAAGTGTCTAAACCAGAAAGTTAGCCCTATACAACCCTGTTACAGCCAGAGAGGAGAGAGAAAGAGGACACTGGGTGTGAGGCGGAGAGGAAAGAGTGAGTTCTTGGGGCATTAGGAGCCTTCTCTGAATCCCCCTTGTCAGATGGCTGCTGCAGTTTTCCGAGTCTGCTGCGTAAGAACACCCTCAGTTTATGGATTGTCCCTGTAACATGGCAGGACGCTCATTACATGGAGTTCTGCAGCTCTCAAAATCTAAAAATATCCCCCATTCTGTGAAATTTTTACATGCCAGAGCCCTGTGAGTGTAGAAACCAAACCAAACCAAAGCACATAGGGAGTGATGGCTGACAAACCTCAGACCTGACCTCTGAGGGAACAGCGCTTTTGCACATCTTGCTATTCCTTTTCTGCTTCTTCCACAAAAGTGCTGCAAACCACAGTTATCCACATGACATTCTCCCTCCCAGCTACAGCCAGTGCAGCTCCAGGTGGGTCTGCAGGCCCTGCTGCCTCCCTGCCAGGCCCAAACAGCTTCATGCTAGCACAGCTCCATCCTGATCCACCATGGAGTCTCTGGTCAGTGAAGCAACCTGGCTTTTCAATACCTTAGTCACAGATACACAGTAGGCTTCAATCTAAATTAAGTTTATTTAAATGGTGAGCAAGTCTTGTGCCATTACTAGGGCCAGCCTCACCATCCTCCAGTAGTCCCTTTAAACCTGATATTTTAAAACTTCCACCAAAACCTTCCAGGTTTCTACTTTTTCAGAGCTTGTCACATAATGCACAACCTGGTAACTTCACAGTTATTTGTTCCCTTTGCACAAGCACTCAGAAGTCCCAGGGAAGAGGAAACCACAAATACTCCTTCTAGGGGAAATGAAATAATTACATATTTGCATAACAAAGTGATATTAGCAAAATCTGTTCAGCATGTGAAGGCCAATCCCACACTCATGTTATTAGTTGCCTGGCTCTCAGCCTTTGCAGAATTCACTTACCAAAGCAATCTCCGCTGCTGCAGTTCCCACATCCAGCTCTCCTGGCTGTCATCTGAAGAATTCCCTGCTGCAGCTCTGCCTCGGCTGCCTCGCACCCTCTCTGCACATCTGCTTGGCTGTCTGAGATGGGCTTCTGTGTACTCTGCTCTGCCAGGGCTCCTGCCGAGTCTTTGAGTCAGTGACACCAGCTTTGTCGCAGCAGTGTATTCTCAGCCCCACAAAGTCACCCTCACTCTTAGCAGACTCAGAACCTCTGCCTAAGGTGCATCATTCTGCCTCCAGAGACTTCGTCTCTTCTCCCTGGGCTCGGTCTGCTCTGAGGGACCGCTGTACCCTGGCCCGTATCACTCCCCTGCATCCCCAACACACGTGTTCTGTGTGCACTCATGGCCCACACAGGAGAACACTGAGCAGCACGTCATTCCACGCTGCTTGGAACTGCACAAAACAGGCTGCAATGCACTGAAACGGCTCTCCCGTTATTGGGAAATGAGGCGGCGTGAGCTCCTTGGAATGCCCCTGCTCACAGCCCTAGAGTCGTGTACAGAAAATAGCCCTTTCACTAGACAGGGCATGGTGGGAAGCCTATAGCAAATGCCCTTATGTGCAGCCATTCCCTGTGTCTCCTGTGGTGGTACTTCAGGGCTCACGGGCCAGGCTGAGTATTTGCTCAGGTGGCCAGCACCAGCTATCCCACTGGAGGGGCCTTCTAGCAGAATTTCTTCTCTCAGGCCTCAGGATCACGTTTCTCTCATCACAGAGAACTTGTGCTGTGGGATCTGTAATAACTCTGCCTGGAGCTGAGCTGAAATAAAACACACCTCGAGTGAACAACAGCCAAACAACAGGAGTGATATTTCCCTCCGTGCAAAGCCATGTTCTGCACACATGGCTCGTCTGCGTGGCCGCAGTCAGTTCAGCACCTGTGTTTTTGTTTTCTTTGCAGTGGGAACTGTGTCTTGGCCTGCACTGCTTGTCCCTGCCTGCCTTACAGAGAACTGCCCAAAGGTTTTAGTCATGTGTAATCTGATTTCTGTATGTGGGGAGTCAGAGTTAATGGTGCATTTTCCCCTAGCGCCTCTTTCACTGATGGCCACAACGAGAATACCTAATGACTTTAGTATTTTATACTAAATAACTTTTCTGTGATTCTGCTGGTGGCCCAGGATGGAGCTGTTCACCACCAATCTTGTGCTACTTTACAGCTTCGTTCTATGATCCAAAACAACCACCACAACAAGAACTCTCAAAGTGTATGCAAGACCAAAGACTCCACTTAAAAAGAACAAAACTATGATTGTGGTGGGGTGCTAAAGAAATATAAAAGAATCCAAAACACATACAGGCTAATAAAATCTGTAGCCCCTAACTCATGCACACAGTTCAGATGTGCTGGAAAAACACCCACAAGTCTCCCTGCTGGGCCAAAATCTAGAGATGCAGGGATCCACTTTCCCATCAGTGCTCAAAATCGATTCCCTTAGGGCAGCGTGCAAACTCTGTACCTGCAGTAAATGTCACAGTCAGCAATGATATCAGAATCTCCTTTCAGAAGAGAATGGAGACACTTCCATTCACCTTATGTTTACAGAAAGCAGTAATTTCTGACAGGACAGTTAGCATTTGTTTCTGCTAAAAAGCCACAGGGCATAAGAACATACCAGGAAGCATTCATGTGGTTATTGGTCCTTGGAATGCCTCTCTCTTGATTACCATGTGTTTTGCATGTCTACTTTACTTGTGTCTATTCAGGGCTGAGCAGTGACAAAGTGTTGGGAGCAACTCCCAGTGACGTTTCAGGGAAATGTCGTGTAACATCATTTAGTTGCTTTTACACACTGTCCTGTTTGTTTAAGAAAACTAACCTTTCCTTTAGAATGCAAGCCAGCCCACAGCAGGGTTTGGGGACAGAGTTCCACTTATGGCAGAGGCTGGAGCTTCCTCCAGTTAGTACTGGCAAAGGATTATAGCACGTAACCCGGGAGCTTTCATTTGTGATAACGGTCGGGGGTCCTCAGTGTTGGATGTCAGAAGGCACACAACACCAGGACAGCAGCTCAGAGGAAAGCACGGATGGGAAAGAAGCAGATGGGTTTCCTGAGCAGCCAGCACTCCTGTGAGTTACTGCCTGAATACCATTCCTTCATTGTAGACACCACAGTTCACATTTTGTCTCAGATGGTGTTCATTGCCCAAGTCAGCAATGATCAGTTAGATTTGAGGCTTCCAGGTGCTGGGACAAGGTGGCCTGGAGAAGTGACACTGTCTGTGTACACTGCTTATAAAGCATGGCATCCTCCCAAGACTGCATGCAGAAGCAAACTGAACATGACTGCAGTTACACTAACTATTGTTGATGAAGCATCTTTGACTAGACCAGTGAGGCCAGAAAAGATGATCCATGGATGATTTTTATGTAAATACTATCTTTTCACGGATGAAATCTAAGGATGAGCAGTGAAAAGATTCATCACAAGACATTTCCTTGCAAAGGAAGATTAACTGGCATCACACAGGAGAAAAGATCAATATGTGGCACCACAATAATCCAAAAAAAAGGGAAAACAGTGATACTGAACAAGAACTTTTACTGAAATACTGTTTTGTATGTAATCAAATTACTTGCAGGCCTCTGTTGCAGCACAGGAGATGAGCAGATTTAGCTCATAGTACTGAGGAATTTTTCAACCAAATGTTTACTTCAAGAGCCTGATTGCTTAGACCTCACCAAGGATGTGGGAAATGCAGTTGCATATCCATCCTTCACTGGATCTTTTAATTATTGACATAGCTCAGACAGCAGAGCTTGGAAAATGCAGCCACAAAAGCCAGTAATCATGGAGTCACCCTGAGCTCATTAGGGGCTGTTCTCCGCCTCTCCTCACTCCTTCCCCCCATAAAATTTTAAAGATACCAAGTCTCTTCTAAGTAACAGTTTTGCAAGTTTTCAAGAAAGTTTTTCCAAGGAGATAAAGCAGATCCCTCCCTCACTATTAGCTCTGGTTCCTGCAAGTTAGCCATCAAGAAACAGCCTCTGCTCTTTTCAGCCAGGCACTGGCATGGGCTCTCTCTCACAGGGCTCAGGGCTGTACCCTGCTAAGCATTAAGCACCATCTCTGCTTATGGCAAGAGGTGGCTCTCCAGAGAAACTGTCACTTTGCCTGCCACAATGCCAGCTGTACCTGCAGCAGCTGGCAGCACGTGCAATTCTGGCGCTTACCAGTGCCACACATGAGGAGTTTACCATCGTTTTCTCTAGGATATAGTTGGCAACTGAAGAAAGTACTAGTTATTCCATTTAACCATCCATTAAAAAATCTGGACCTATTTCCTGGTTGAACTCGGAGGCAAAAGCGATTCCTCAGACACCTGTGTGTGGCAGCAATCACAGGCTGCCCCAGGAGCAGCACACAGGGTTCTGGCTGACGTCTGTATGCCTGGACAGCAAACCCACAGCACAGAGTATCCCAAATGTACTCAGAAAACTATAGGATGCGGCAGCCTCATTAGAAATAGCCCTTTTGTGCCCATGACTAACTAGCAATGCCCAGACCAGCCACCACAACAAAAACCAGAGCCATGCATGCAGAGCCAGAGCAGATGTGCCCAGGTGCCCGGCCTTGGCTGATCATTGCCCTTGTCAAGTGATGTGCCACACTGAGCTCCATGCTGCCGCAGTCCCTTTCCCTCCATCCCTTGCACACTCGGTCACTTAACATAAATTTTAAATATACAGTGCAACTAATCACAGTATGTGACCCCACGACCTGCAGAGCTCCCTTGGAGTGAGCGAACACGCGGGGAACTACTGCAAAATCACTGCCTTTATTTTCAGGGAATCAGCAAGGGGAGAAGGAGTGACCATGTTTAGGTCCCACTGCCTTCTGCATCTGTCTGTGCATCGTAACACTGTCTTCATGCATAAACAGCCGTGAATAATTTCTGATTCCCAAACTGCACACAGAAGCTTAAACCCAATTCACATTCCAGACAAGCACTTGGCCAATTTCTGTTTTGTGAGAGACTTTTTTCCTTCTGTTCTGTTCTTTCTAGAGACAAGACAGGGAAGGCAGGTTAGCTTTTTTCCTAAGTTACAGCTTTTTCTCCCCTAGGATTTGAGTGATTTGTAGTTTCCATTTCCCAATTTCAAATGTATATGGTTAGTTTGTTCAAAGCTGTAAAAAAGCCCATCTTTCCCCTGAAAAGATTTTCAATCTTTCTTATGAGATCAAAGTTGGAATTGAAAAAAGGAGAGAAATTAAACGTGAAAAGTAATATTTGTTGCATTTAAATACAAGCCAGATGTGGAACCATACATCTCCAAATTAAACATTTAAGGATTTGGCAGCAATAGACTTTTCTCCTCACACATGCAAATGCCAAGTGTGAATGTACTCTCCTTCCTACCTACCCATCTATCCGACACTTGCTACCCTTGCATACTTAAGGATTATCCCCCAGACTCCTGCACAGCCACTCCTCACATCAGCACAGTGGCCTCGCTTCACTTCCAAAAGATGCGAGGACTATGACAAAAATCCTGGATGTCAAGTGTGAGACAGCAACACGCGTAATCAGGAGCCTATTTGGTGATTGACAGAGCCATAAATACTAAAAGGAACTATAGTGGAGGTATTGAAAAATCTTCAAAAATCAGGGCACGCTATCTCTGAGTGTGGACATCTAAAGTCTCATATATGGGAACACCCATATACAAGGCAAGGACTCTGAATCATATATAAATGGCAAGATGTTTCTCCCTTTATGGCTCCAGCCACACACCTGGAGTGAGAGCAGCCTTCCCTAGCTTCAGTCTCATGGGCCTCCCCAGCTTCAGCCCTTCACCACACATTTCTCTAAAGTCTCAGTAGCAATTGGCCTGGTACTATCAGTGTCTCAGCAAACCCAGAACTCAGTTGCAACCAAAGGCCCAGGTGGCTTTGTAAACATTAAGTAGATGACAAAAACCTGAAAATAACACATCTACTTCTTGTAAACTATAAAACAAAGTGCTACCCTCTTCACAATGTTAAAGGTCTTGTCTAAGAGATCTCGTGCGATTTATCAGCCACAGCAATGTCGTGACAAAACTGGGATATTGAAGAGAGGTATTTTTTCTCAGCCTTGAATTCTTTCACAATGCGATATTGCAAGCAACATGGTAATCCCTGCAAATTAGGGGCTGGAGTCTCTACAATCCTCTCCAATACTTGAGAGTTCACATTTTGAAAACTCAGGTTGTTTTGACCTTTTTTCGATCTCTTTTCTTGTACTCAAGTCATGGCCTATATGCATAGCATCCGATCATCAATGACACCAACAAGCCTCTGGTTTGCAGGCATTCAACAGTACTGACTTCTCTTGAGGTAGCTGGGGCAGTTGGAGAGTCTCACACCAATCTGGTGATGGATGGGGCCCACATACTTACAGTAAGAGTGAGGTACCATGGGGTTTCCCTTCTGGAGGCTACTTCAACAAATGGGCCACCAGGGGCCCTGGAGAAAGGGTCAATTTCAGATCCTCCAACACAAGCACAAACCCGTGTTAAATTTCCAAAAAGCCTTCTCCTGATAACAAAACAGAAAATGCCACAACCAACAGCCTTTTTATCCTCCAAACCCCCTGCAGATCCTGCACCCTGGAAGATGATCGATCACAGTGACAGCTGTCACCAGGCACACGCTGCCTGTTGCACATAACCCGCTCCAACCTCTGCCTGCTGTCACCAATTAACTTACAGGCACCCTCCGAGCATCCCACCCTTTCCGGAGTCTTTGGGCTGGATACTGGGGTTACCACCACACCTGCATGGGGGTCGCTGCTGCCTTGCTGCTCTGGAGGCACAGGTGCAGTTTGGTTCGTGCCCCACCACCCATGCCGCCTTCCCTCTCGGCTCTGGCCTGGGCATGGAGCAGCAGCAGAGCTCCTCTGTAAACTGCTCTTAAACCCATGAGGCACAAAGTACAGCAGGGAAGGGAGAAGTTGCCTCATGCCCCACAGTTGGGAGTGGGTTGCTGACCACTATTTGACCCATAGGTCTTTACAGATGAACACATGGTATCTGAATATACCCGACAATACAACAGGAGAGAACTCCAACCCCAGTGAAGGACTGTGTGCCCAGTGGTGACACACTTGCAGCCAACAGACCACAGCTGAACTACAAGAGAAGGGCAGAACCAGATAGGATGGTTCTTGTGATAACACCACCCAGCATGCCACTCCCACGTGCCCGCACATCCTGATGCGCTCCTATCCCAGATGGGCACAGTGCTGCACAGCCCTGCACGCAGGACCACCCACCCTCAGCCTGATGCATGCCGGGCCAAAACCAAGCAAGTTTCACTGGTGATGACATAAACAAGGGATTTCAGACCATCAGGGAAAATCTAGGACCCATGAGCTGCAGTAAATGGCTCCTTACTTGGCTCTGTTTTAGAAAAGAATATGCACATGAGTAAGAATAAATGAAAATACTGCAACCACAAGCCAAGTGTGAGGACAAAATGCTACACAGTGCACAGTATCAAAAATACCATATCTAGCACACTGCCATGGAAAACTACTAAACCAGGCAGGAGTTCACACAAAACCAAAACAGTACAATTCCACTGCAAGACCTTCCCTTCATCCCCCTTCACTAGGAGAGATGCTCCAAGTACATTCGATTCGACAAGAAGGGAACCCAAGTTTTCCCTTTTGCTGTGCTGCTTCATTCAGAGAACTTTTTTTTGGTATGGTTCCATAAAGTGAACATTCTCTATTTTCTTTGAACAAATTGTACTACACTTGTTTCTCATCAGATTACATAAATTAGCTGAGAGCGAATGGATTCAATTACAGTCCAGATTCCAGACCTCTTAAGAACTGACTGCCTAACACATTCCTTTCATTTAATAAACTGGAACCAAATGAGGATTATATCACATAAATAATACTCCCTTGATAGAACGATGCAATAAAATGGCAAAAATACTCAGAGGAACCATGCAGATCAAATACAAGAGCCTCTGATATTACCCTCTGGATTTAAAGTATGAACATCACATAAACTTAATTGTCCAGTATTTTTTACTTTGTATTGTGAACAAGAATTTGATTCAAAGACTATAACTTAAGACCAAGTTTCATATCTTCCGAGAGCTTCAGACAGCCAAGGGAAAAAAATGTGTTGCAGCAAAGCATGGATTTCCACATTGAAAAGATAATTTGATAGCTCTGCACACCATACGAACCTCTCCTGAAGCATCCAAGATTTATGGTCTCCCAAGTGACTCAGAGTAAGCATGACAGAGAGTAAGGGCTTCTCAACTCTCTGATCGAGGCAGTTTCCCAGACAGCCTTGTTCTTAGGGAAGGCAGAATTTTAGAACAACTGAAACTGCTACAACAGCTTTTAGGAACGACCCCTCTTGACAGATAAACTCCCCTGGCCCTTCAGCCTAAGAAGCAGACAGGCCACATGTAGGCAGAGCTTTTTATACCTGCCTAAACACATAAGTAACCAGGGAAGAAAAATGCAAGGAAAAGACTTGAATTTGTAGCTCGACAAAGGACTCAAAGCTGAAGGCACAAACATACAGTCAAGCTATTGCATTCGCAAACAGCATTTTTAAGGAGCTGGGTAGAAAACAGAGGCAGAGGACAACACCTCCAGAATGAGGGATGCTCATTAAATGCACAATTACCCGCAAGAAAATGCTTTTTAGATTACTGAAGAATGGCTGAAGACAGTTTTGATGACAGCCCAGGCAATTACGACTTGTCTAGTCCTCCAGTTTTATTTAACGTGGCATGCAACTACGAATCCAGGATCTAGTAGGGGCATTTCACATCTAAGACTTGATCCAAGAAACAGGATGGGTTTACCCACTTAATAAAAAGGTTTTCAGGTGACATGGTAAGTTCTCTGACAACAAGAATCCTTAAATCAGTACAGTACTAGTCAAGCCTTTCTTCCTGGGCTTCTCCATACCTGTTCCTCCGTCTGTCCAATAGCTTTTTCAATATTATATGAATCTCAGTGACTGTCCTGGTACTTGATCTGAACTTCCCTTTATGTTCAGCAGGAAGGTTCAAATGCAGTTTTACACATGCTACATTCCACCTATAATAAAACCCCAGATATGAATGATGTTCTACCCCCACTTCCCTCCGTTTTCTTATGAGAATCTCCTGCAGTATGACCAAAGAGGTCACAGGAACATCACCTGTAGCTACATTCTACCTCCAGAAGGAATGAATGTGCTGAGATGTTTGTGAAGTTTGCAGTGTGTCCTAGTTTTGACACAGGGAGCAGAAAAAGAGACTGAAGCATATATTAAATGAGACTTTTTAACTCAAGAGCTACCCGGACTAAACACACTTACTAGATACAACAGGGCTACTGCCTGTTCAA
Organism: Xenops minutus; assembly: GCA_035221455.1. Classification (NCBI taxonomy): domain Eukaryota; kingdom Metazoa; phylum Chordata; class Aves; order Passeriformes; family Furnariidae; genus Xenops; species Xenops minutus. The sequence continues at coordinate 27,969 of JAWWEE010000122.1, forward strand.
TGTGACAACAATGATTTAAAAAGGCTTATTTGTGAGTAATTAATAGAATCGTAATATATAGAAAGGACAAATTACACAAAGCATGTATAGTGTTACATTCACTCCTGTTCTTAACTGAGTCACGAACAGCAACTGTTTGGTCACCCATGCCATTTAAAAACATAAAATCAGGATTTCTGCTTCCCATCTTAGGTGTGCGGAGATATTTCAGTGTCTCTCCCTGGTGACTGACCCCTGAACAAAGCACCCAGACCCCCTCAACAGGTCCCTTGGCCCCTTCAGCCCTCGATCCTGCTTTTGGACTCCATAACACACACACCTGGGTTTGATGGAACAGGTTGGCAGTGATTTGCTTTACAGAAACCATTCTCAGAAAATGAAGTAAATGCATGAACTCCTTCTTAGCCAACACCTTGTCACCAGGAGACTGACTGTGCACGATGCCGCCGGCAGCTGTTGACAGTTCTTACCTTTTAACCCATGAGAAGAGGCAACTCCCATAAGGACACACTTGGGAAGGGTTTTCCCCCAGATCCCAGGCTGTATCTGCCATGCATGTGGTCCTCAAACACTCTAATGCCCTTGGACATCTGTTTTTAAGCAAGGGTGGTTTGTTTGCCCATCTGCAATGCTATAGTCCATGCACTTACCACCAGACAAACGTACGAAGAGAACATTATTTTATTTGGGACACACCCCAGCAAACAAAAATATACTTACTCAATGCAATATTCACAATGGATTTTTAGCTTTTCAGAGGTGTTGGACTGGGACCTGCTTACCACGCACCTCTGCTCCATGCCCTGACCAGAGAAAACGGCATGCTTCGCCAGCCCTCTCTCTTGAAAGACAACCCCTGTACTGCTCCAGTCTTAACAGCTAACGAGTTCCAGAGCAAAAACTCTAATAATTTAAACAAACAGCAGGGCAAAATCTGTGCTCAGAAGCAATGCTGACTGAGGCAAGGAAGCTAAACAGAGATAGGTTGGCAGAAGGCAATTCTTTATCTCACACTACCACCACTCAAAAAGCAAAAAGGACCAGTAGACAGAAGGGTCGTTGCATCCTGGGATCCACAGAAATGACCCTAAAAGCACAGAGGTCACTAGGCAGGTGAGGTATAACATTATCTGTTAGCTGCACATGTGTTTGTTTTTACTCAGCTGAAATCGAGTGATACTTCTTTTTTTGAACGTGGGGAAATGGATACAATACCACATGGAACTCTTTCAACAAACATTTTTTATTTTAACAGCAGCAAATTTCTAGAGTGTAATGGTTTATCTGGCAAGCCTTTGTTATACTTGAGACACATTTCCTTTTCCAATTTCACATTTAATTCCATCAAAACATGTGTTACTCATTTTGCAATTTTGTACTCTCAGTGCTGTTGATGGGAAGAGCCAGAAGAATCTCCTGCACTACATATGACCATCTGAAATACAAGTCTCCTCCCTATCCTCTGCCCTGCCCGTTTGGAACAACTGATTTATGCATCTGCAGAGCCAGGTACAGGCAGATACAAGGCCAGGACTAAAATAAGACCGTCTTGAGCACACAGCAAGGGCACTGCACACTGTGCCCACATTTAAGATACAACCCCAGGTGTGCATTGTGCATCTGAGAGGGATTAACAGCTTTCAATGAACGCCTTGACTCGCATAGTGTGGCCTGATCATTGAGAAAAGCTGTAGATGTTACAGTGCCACTTGCAATGTCAAACAGAAGGCTAGCTGACAAGGCTTTTCTGCTTATAAAATCAACTCCTAAAAACTGTTCAATCAGCTATAAATTGGCACGAAACTCAGGCAAGCATACAGACATTGCTTTACAGCCTCCAGGAGAGCAACCGGAATATCCAAAGTGCCGAATGTTATAGGTACACTTCTAAGGCCTCCTCCTCAACGCTAAAGGCTTTTGATTCTTCTCCTCTGTCAATATCACTTCTCTTCTTTCCTCAGCCATGATTCATTTTAATGACCCATTCACTCATGCCACTATGAAGCAGTTGAATTTTCTTTAGTTCTTCTAAACTTTGTGTTGTACCTTTTTGCCCCTGAGGAGACTTGCTCAAATTTGCACCCTTTCCTCCCAAAATGATAAAGCTGTTGACAGAAAAGTAACTGAGGGAATAAAAATACCATAAAACCCATGAACAGGGAAATCCTCTCCTAAAAATCTCCTCATTACCCTTCTGATTTATATCTCACACAATGAATTCTATTAAGTGATTTACATCTACCCGAGTTTTCAGAAATTTATATGGCAAAAGGTCTATGTACATAGACCTTTTGGGCTTAACAACTGAACCTATTTACAGCTGGAGTGAAGTGACTTGTACTAGCTACAATTTAGAGAGAAGTAGAGTAGAAGGAAACCCTTAAGCTGAAAGGAAGCTGTGCCAACCATCCAACAACGTGGAGCTCCCTTTCCCTCGTCAGAACCTAGAGGGACGCAGAAGTGAGGTTTCACCAAGGACTCAGGAGTTCTTGGAGTTTCAGTGGAGTAAATACTCTTTATTTATATTTAATTCTTTATGATATATTTATATAAATATAAATCTCTCCATGAGGGAGAGGCTGAGACAGCGGACAAAGTTCAAGACTGGCAAACTGCCATTTGGAACAGAACAGGATCCTACATTTCCCTGCCTATCTTTCTCACTTCCATCTCCACTGATATGTTTTTACAGTAGACAAATACTATGGGATGCCAATGTCCTGATTATTCCAAAACCATTTGCAGCTGCTGCTTCCTATAGACAAAAGCAGAGCATTTATAAAGGAGCTGCACTTGACTGTGCTAAACACAGGGGCATTTCTTCAGGACTGTATGCCCGTGATCCTTGAAGAAGCCTAACATCAACCTGTCATACCCCAAACCAGATTAAAGAAACCCAGCAAACCACTGTGAATAATCAGTTCATCCAGACATCTACTGATCTCCTTAACCACATGGGTTATTTGTACAATTCTATGGCCTTTCAGAACACAGCCCTACCAGAGCCTGCCACTAAGTGTGTTCTTCCACTCAATGATCTTCAAAATCAAGCAGAACTTGCACAGCTGCCAAATCAGGTTCTGTGTTATCAGTAAGGAACAGTGGAGTGCTGTGCCAAGCACATCACTCTTCCATGCCCTGATCTTCTCTTGGCAGAAGCTTGCCCTGCGTGGGCCACAGTGCAACAGCATTAGTCCGATCTGTGGCCTCACTCTGCTGCTGAGCAGTGCTGCTTATGAAAGAAAAGCTGTTGATACAGATCAGCCTTCCAAGAAAGACCTCAAACTTGTGCTAATTCCCATGTACCAGGGGGCTGTCTTCATTTGTTCATAAAATGATGCTGCAGGTGAGCTTTTCAGAGCTCACACCTTTGCTGTGTGCCAGCAAAGTGAGCAGTGAGGTTAGCACCAATTAATATCCCCAGCAGGGGAAAAACCCACAGATACCTTTTAGAGATTAAAAGGTATAGGTGTCAATTATCTCAGGAACTTTAAGCTCGCCCCAAACCCCTGCCTTGTCTCTCCTTAGAACACTCCAGCTCTGAAAATATACATTTTAATACAGACTTTTCTTTCAGTACCTCTCAGCACAGCTTTGGGCACATTCTACACACAAGGCAGTGTCAAATTCTAAATGTATCCAAAGGCTTTGCTGGACTGGGACCTACAAGATGGCAAACGAACTCAAGAGTTCCATGATTCCACTTTTCTTGACATCACTGCAGCGCACAAGTGCTCAAGTGCAGTGCAGCTGGGGATGGAAAATATAAGTGAATACGAAGAGACCAGCCTTCTAACTGGTGCAACCTTCTCAGAATGGGTCCGTTAACAGCACACAAGACCAAGGGTAGATGGCAGGAAAGCAGGGACAGACGATATTTAGGCGTCAAGTACTAATTCACAGAGGTGATACGGAAAAGCAGCAGAAACAAACTTCTTAACCCCAACTCGTAGGTGTTAAAAAAGGCTTTCTTTGTTCAGCACGTTGGACATTTGGAGGATAGCTCCTCTAATCAAATGTGCCAAATGACAGATAGACAGGCTTTCTATCACACATACTGTTTACAGATTCAATATATAGCCTCACGTAATACATATTCATTAGTTTGCTTTACATAGTCACACCTCTATTGAAAGTTCTTTTTCAGCCCTTCTGGGTCTTATTGGTCATCTTGACTTCAGTTCTTTAGTAGGTACAGCATCATAGTGTTTCACCACCAAAAACTATAACGTTTGTTCTTTATCTTATCTGGGTATACAGAGTTAGTTTACATCCTGTTTGTTTGAGTTACATCCCTTATCTAATTCTCTGGGACTTCTATAAGAGTATATTGTTCCTTATTTGGGCATTCTGGGGTACTGTGAATAATGTTTCTTTCTCCTATCAAATAGCTCTTTTCATGTGGACAATATCACAGGTGGACACCCAGGAGAACAAGCACAGTTGGGCTGAAAGGGACAGGTGTAAAACACATTACTGGTGGAAACACATGTTTAATAAGGAGCAATTTAATTTTGTTGCACTGTGTTTGGCCTTATTTGCCACCTGCAGATCAGGTTACATCCAACAGAAATACCAGTGGGTAACAGTAGTCAGAGACAGGACCTCACCTCGGTATCTGTAATCCAGGTGCTCTGACCACGTCTGCTGTCCATGCAGAAATGAAGTGCTGATCTGTTCTTTTGGCTCGCTGGAGCTAAAACAGTACCAAGCATGGGTGTACAGGCTAGGATCTAGTTTCTGCTCAGTTTGGTTTGGGTGAGGGAGGCAGGGGAAGGCAGAAATATGCTCTCTTGAGCAGCCAGTGAACCTGCAGTGCAAGACACAGGTCCCACGGGACCCTGCTTGGTTTAACAGCTCCCTGTGCTTCCCGGTGTGAGCCTGGGCAGATTCCAGAAACACGGGCACTGAGACACATCCACACGCAATAACCCAACAAAGCTGTTTGAACTTGGGAAGCAATGTTTGTGGGAAAGAATGGCTGGCCAAGAAGCAGATGTTCTAGCTTTCAACTCTTCAGGAAAAGAAAAATAAAAAAGGAAAAAAATAAAAATAAAGTTAAAAAAAATGTTACCCTTCAGAAGAAGAACTGTTTGCTGTGCATGTGAACCATGTGCTGCCCTTACATGAAGGGTTCAGCAGCTGCTCTAACTGGAAGAAGCTCTGTGGACTGTGAATTTGCCTATCTATGTAAACAGGGTGTTGCCTCAGTTTGAAAACAATCTTCTGGCTGAGAACAGCATGCTGAGAGTGCAAGTTCAGATTAATTCTGTTAGCATGAAAATAAAGGAGCTTATTAAAACCAGAAACGCAGAGAGTGCTCAGAATTTGCTCAGACAGACAAGAAGCTGGCATTGGCAGAGATAAGGCAACCCCAGCCTTTGGGTCCAGCTAATGGGGAGCTGGGGAGCAGAGGAGTGTTTTCTCTCCAGGTCAATGAGGAGGAGCTGCCGCAGGTGACATTCTCAGTAGAATGAAGAGAGAGACACAAGAGGGAAAGAAGCAGAAATATGAAGGTAGTTGCCTGTATATAAGGAAATGTGGCGAGGAGAAGAAAAGAAAGTCAACAAGAAAGGCAAAAGAAAGTATAAAAATAACCAGTGGAGGACTCCCTACCCCACCTGAATTTAGGTGTAGGACTAGGAAGGGAGGAGTTGCTTTCTTTTTAACCAAGACCTATCAAAAAAGAGACCTGCAGATGCCTCCTGGGACTGTTTTGGGATGGAAGCTGTTCTTTACAGCCACTGAGGAACTACAAGCCATTTAGTAAACCCAGAAACACAAAGCCAAAGCAAAACTCCACACAAAGTGTAGAACTGGGGATTCTGGCTGCTCAGGATGGCACTTTATGCCTGCTACACAAACAGAGTTTCTGTGTGCTTTTTTCAAATCGCTCTGCCAAGCCCTGAGTACCATTTTTCTGTGGCATCCAGCTGAGAGGCAGGATGACAGATTTAGGGGACCCGTGGCCATTGTAGCTAGTAGGTTTTTTGACTAACTCTTCCCTGTGAGCTGCGGGATGTGCTGTGGGTCAGACCACAGAAGTTACTGCAAGTGTATCTGACCGTACTCAGGTCCCGGGCTGAGCCACAGTCAGTTCGCAGGTCACACAGGTTTGCAATCACAGGTTTGCCACTGGCCCATGGGGCCATAGGAAATGGCTGTGCAGAATGGAGCACAGCCATTTGTCACTTTGCTACCTGCTTCGCTGAAAACATACGCAACCTCTGTAATTATTAGATTTGTAAACCATTACACAAACCAGCAAAAGATTTCAGCCTAGAAGGAATGTGAGAAGAAATGCACCCTTTTGTTCCAGGAATGTCAACTTTCAAAAGTTGATAAATATTGCTCAAGGGTTTTGGGGTGGGATTTTTTTCAGCTTGATCTCCTGTTCCTGCCCCATCAGAAAGGCATCAAAGTATTTTCCCTGGCAAACACCTGATTTACAAATCTCTAAGTAGTGAGGCATGAGAAAATAGAATAATAAGAGTATGCCCAAGGTCAGTGAAAGAGACTGCTCAAAGCCTGCCCAAGTATTGTACGAACTGGATTTACACGGACAAGCCTCCCTCTGCACCAAAGGCAGGACTGCATGGAGGGCTCCTGCATTTGCATCCTGGTCATCCTTGTTCTTCCTCTGACAGAAAGAAAACAAATCCTGCATTTTCTATTAATTAGCCAAGGATCTTTTCAGGGCTCCAGACAAGCCCCGCTTGACTTCCTGTCCGGCTACGCATGCCTGGGCAGACACCCAGCCCAGAGCAGGCTCCCCAGTGTGCCAGGTCCTGGGGGATGGACAATCCTGCAGTGTTCAGGTGCTGCAGGTGGCCGGGGCTGCCAGCTGCCTGTATTCATCCCCAGCCTACATGCGCAGGGAGGCTAGCCAGGTCATCACTAACAGCTCCACAGAAATGGAGGGAAAGGAAAATAAAGGCTGTGCAGTGGAACATTGGGGCTGGGGCTCTGCTGGCAGGCCCTGGCCCTGCTCCTCTGCAGGTGCTACTGAAACATCACTGCTTGTTTGGCTTGGCAGCCACGGGACACGCGTGGCAGGGAGGCAGCTACAGGCAGGTGTGCAGCGTTTCCATTTCACCTCACACTGCAGCAACGCTGCCTCTGCCAAGTTCTGAGGGCTTGGCTTTTCACAAGTCCGTCTGTATAATTTGTTTTCCACTGGAGAAAAATTACTGTAAAAATAGTAAAGGATTAATTTGTGTATCTTTGAACTGGGGGAGAGATTGGTTTTTTGTTCTCACTTTCAAAGTGAGTCAATATCTGGGGAAGGAGGGGAGGAGAGTTACACAAAGGGAACAGATGCCCCTGCTCACGCTGCTGGGTGAGCAGAGGGCTCCCAGCCTGGCACTGAGGGTTTGACTGGGGCGGTGCATCCTCCCTGGGTCAGGGCTCTGCCTCCCAAGATGTGGAGTCCGTCTTGGCCCAGCAAATCTACAAAAGCTCAGCATTATTTTGTTCTCAACAGACACAACCTGTGCTAATTCCAGGATGTTCCACTGCCTTGGCAAACAGCATGTTTTGACAACCTCAGCTTCAGCCGTCGAGGCAAACCACAGGGCCATGGCTCTGCTGGACGTTCCCACTCTTTGGCAACAGCGCCCAGAGTGATGGACACTGAGAGACTGCTCTCTAGGCCAGTCCTCCCTAAGGAGATACATGCACACAACTCTGGTACCAGAAGCCAGACTACCTGGCTACATGGGAACCAAGAGACACCCAAAACCAGCAATAAGTTGTTCAGATTTTAAGAGTCTTCCTGCGGAACAGCAGGGACTGAAATGAGCACGTCACCCCCTGTGCACTGGGGTCGCCTGCACTTCCACAATAACAACTTCAAGGCAGTGATCCTGCCGACACATGTGTTTGCTTTTCCAAAGCCTCCCTCCCTGTACTCCTCCCTGGCCTCTGGGGCAGCTGGAAAGCTGGCTGTGCCTGGCAGGTGTAGAGGGGCCAACTGGTGCTAGCAGCTACAGACAAATTCTTCTCCAAAAGGAGCAGAGCAAGCTCTTTCCCCAGTTTATTCACACCAAGGTATAATTGGGTACAGCTTACTAGATGTCTCCTTCTCTTTTTTTTGATGCCAGTTCTGATGGAACCTAGGAGAACAAACAGGAATCAAACCACACAGCAAGAATGTACTCTGACACAAAACCCAGGAGAGCTGAACTAACTCCACATATGATGACAGCTGCTAGTAGCTGCTGTGGGCTTCACAGAAATTTTCTATGCAATCACACTTCAACTCTCCTCAAAACCAAGTTATGAGACCTGAAGGACCACAGCAAATATTTGTGCCAGACAGAACAGACACTCACCGATGGCTCAAGGTTTATACAGTTAAAAAACAGCTTTAGTCAGGTCAGTCAAAACATAACTAAGATCCCTAGCCCTAGATAGACTCACAAAACGTAACAAGCAGCTCAAATCCCCACCAGAGTCCTCGACCTGCCATGAAAGGGGGGGTGGGGAGAACCCAAAATGAACTACAAAGAGAAAGACAGGAAAGGAAGTAAATATCAAACAAAACAGAAATGTCTTGCTTTTAATGTACAAAAGCTCAAATTGTTTTGATCATTTAAGAGCATACTCGTTTTTTCTGTCACTAGGAACAGAAGTCAGTTGAGCTGTTCATTTTGAAACCCTAATTAAAAACAGGGCTTGATGTCCATCTGGCTAACTATGCGTGACGTGCTCAGGGGGTAAGACTCCTCAAAGGCACCTCGTCCATGACACAGAGTTTTCCCTGACCCGAGGGCAGGTCAAGCCCAACCCACGCTATGCTCCTGTCCTGCACCTGTAGCACCTCCCTGCAGCCATGCTGCTTCTCCCAGAGATAAAAAGGGATTGCAATCCTCACAGACTCGGTCTCCTTTTTTCTTTCATTTAGGGAGAGACCTTTTAAAACAACCCACCTGCTTAAAGAAGATCCTTTCCCGGTATTTGTCAAGGATATTTGAACAGATTGGACTGTAATGAAATGTCATGCCTTCCAACCACTGAACTGAGCAAGTTGTTCCCAGACTTCCTTTCCCCCTCCCTTTTTTAAAATTTTTGTTTACTGAAACATCTATAAAATCCGCTTAGCAGCCTTAGGGCCTGAACCTCATCTGTATCCCCGGTGTGTACTCAGTGCTGGCACTGCTGGAAGAGACCAGGGAGAAGCTTTCACTCTTGCATCTGGTTGGTTACAGATTTGTTCTCCAATTCAGGGGACAGGGATGGGCCAGAGACCACGAGCTCATGCTTCTGTGCAGATGCAGGGCAAGGATAGGAGGGCAGCAAGCTTTCACTAGTACCTCTTGGCAACTTGCAGAAGCTGTTTGCAGATTTTCATTAATAAATACCAGATTTAACACCCAGAGAAGCAGTACACTGAGCATCCAGCATATTTTTCCTACTGTTTTCCTCAGGAAGAGTGCCCCAATTTAACTCTGCTCTCAGCAGGCAAGGAAGGCACCTGCAAGCAAAGCGGCTTTCAGAGAAGTTAATTTCTCTCTTAGCATTCCTGGTCCTAAGACTTTTTAGTTATGTAGCATCTATATTTATAAAATAAGACTTCAGTTGCTTGCAGCACCACTGAAATGACCCTGCTTCTGTCACAGCAGGAGCAAAACCCGCCCATCAGTCCAAATGAGCAGTGGCAGAGGGTCAGAAGGGAGAGTACCTCGCAGAAGGCACAACTAGAGTATTAATAATTAACAAAAACACAAGACAAAATTGCAACTTAAAAAAGCAGCCTAAACTGACCTAAACAAACAAAACAAAAATCAAAGTAAAAAACCTCTGACTTTGGAAGATGGTAGCCTGACTTCTTAATTGCACTTGCAGAATGGATGCCCTTCACCTCATGGTAACCTTCTGTCTTAGACCTGTGGGGGTTTTTTAAAGATCATTTTAATTACTCCAGGAACAATTTCTCACATGGTAAAAGCAGTTCAAGTTGGATTTGTTTCACCAAACTCTTACTGTGGCCCAGGCCCTGTCCCTCCTGTTACATTCAGAATGCCCCACAAACAAATCTACCAGCACAAGAGGTCAGAGATCCCTCCCCATGTAATTACAGGGTGGTGCCACTGTGCAGATGGTTTTGTGCACAGCCCACAACCAGCCAGGAGAATCCAGCAGTAAATGTGGTTGGAAGGGAAAAAAAAAAAAAGACAAGTTTGCCCTAAATTTGACAGAACTGCCTATAAATAGCCATATGGGATTGTCAAGCACATCTTTGCTGGAATTTCTCTTCAAATACCATGTCAGTGGGATTTAATGCCAGGTGTATATTTTCAATTGGAAAACAGCCTCGCTAATACATCCTAAAGATGTCTTGCTGCTCTCTGCTTCACATCTGGAAGGTATGCATGTGGATTTATAAGCATACGTGAAGCATAACTCAGTGGTTAATCCATCTGATTGTAAATCACGTGACTGTGTGCTGTGACCACATGAAAACTCTGCCATCAATTAAAAAAGGGAAAACTATAGTTACCCTACAATTTTGGTTGACTGAATCAAGCCCATTCTGTGGACTCACACGCATTCGGTCCCAGATCCGTCATACAAAGGAGATGCTCGACAGCCACATCTTTAACAACTTACACATGTAGTAGCTCATGGGGCTGATGAGCTGGAGGCTTTTCTCCCCTAAACAGTTCTTGACTTGACAGGAGAAGAACAGAGAAAAGTGAACAGTCGCATCAACAAAGGTGCCAAAGAGGGAGAGGGGACTTCTCATAGCTGCAGCTTTGTCAGAGCTGCTCCTTCCACAGCCCTGCTAGCTGACCCTTCCTGCTGCTGGGATGGGAAAGCAGAGGGCAACACAGGGTTAAAGAGAATCGCACTGTGCTGCTCTCAGAAGGGAAAACTAGTTTTCCTAGGAAACCTGTGCACCACCACTTGCCTAGCTGTGGCTCAGAGGAGAGGATGTGTCAATGGCACCACTGGACTGTCCCATGCTCATCCCAGCTGAGCAACCTAAGCTGAAGTGCACCAGAAACGTAGACTGTCACAGCTGCCTCACACTGTTCAAACTTATTTATTCTTAGGTGTCTTTCTTAACTATTTCCTGTCCCCAGGCACGTTTCAGCGTTCCACCTCCTAAGAACATATATCTTCAGGAAAGCTACAACCAAAGCCAGCAACATGTGTTGTGCTGCCAACAGGTTTCACTGTAGACATGGAAAGCCAATTCCTGTTTGGAAGGGGCTGAGGAAGGCAAAGGATCTAGTTCTGAGGGCTTCTCCTTCCCATCTTGGAGATTTCCTCAGAGGCTCTTTGAAAGTAGCCAGTACTCCAATATCATAGCCAGAGGAAAAGCACTGCTGTGTTGCTGCTTGGTTCATTCACCAGAGCCATGTGGAGCCTTGTGCTAGTTAGACACCAGTGACATTGGGACAGAAAGCATTCCCCAAAACTGTTTATGGGACTGCTGCTGTTTCTTTGCAGACAAAACAGATGACCAGAGAGGAAAGAAAGAAAGAAGGGAAGGAGAAGAGGGAGATGCTGTCCTGTATCAGTCTCCCCCCAGGTGCCCAGCCTGCCTCTAATGGCTGTGAAGAAACAGACTTCTTAGGGGGAAACAGGCTTTCAAATGCAGAAACGGGCTACTCGGTCTCCCCAGTATGCTTCAGCTTTCTGTTCTGATCCCTTCTGTGATTCAGTCAAATACATCTGGATGTTTCAGACTCAGTTAACAGTCATCCTGCACACGGCCACGCTGCCTCGGCGCAGAGCAACGACGGGCCCATGTACGTCCAGGCTCAGCAGCAGCCAGCACTGCCCTCCTGTGATCCCTTCCGAGTGAGTTCACAGGGCTGGCCCTCTCTTCCATGCCTCCCCCTCATCTAAAAAGCTGTTGCTCTCCCCGTGCTTCTTTGCTGAGCCGTGCCTCCCTTTTGCTGTTGGTAGCTTTCATTTGCATTTCCTGGTCATCCACTTCATCTGGAGTACAGGAAATTGGATCCTGGCCCAACAGTGATATTTGCATAACACTGCTCTGCTCCTGTTTTCTGACTCCTTTAAGTTTCTGAATTTCCAGGACCTTTTGACAGCCCACTGGAGACGCCAAAGGAGATACAACCATGTGCAATCACAGTTTTGTGGAGAGGTCTGTGGTACTTCATGTTGCCCTGGCACCCACAGCACCGATTAATAAAACTCTCATGTTTCAAGCAAAGTCAATAACCCTCAGCTCTGGGAAGGACAGCTTGGAAACCTGATCTAATGTGTGCAATCAACAGCTAAACCATAATTACAGACCTGTCTTGACCACACTCCATTGGCGTGCCTCATCCCTGTGCTGTCTATATGGATGAAAGAACACGTTCAGCCTGTGTGAACTCCACACAGTTAATATCTTCCTAAGCTGTCCTGTGTGGTCCCCCGCCTTGTATGGGGAAAAAAAAACAAAAGTAGACCATAAACCTTCTTGATAAAATTATCTATCTGCGTTTCTAATGAAATTTGACTAGTAACTCCATTCAAGTCTCCCTGTCAGCAGGATTCCAAGGCACACCCTGCTTACTTGTATCAGTAAAACCCCTCAGTCATCTGCCTCGCCTGAAGTACAGATGGAAATAAAAGCCATGCATCTGAAAAGACAAGCAGATAAAAGATATCCTACTTGCAGTTTAAAAATTAGCCAACTTACTCAGAAATGTTTCCAACCATTTCCAAACAGCCCATAGAAACACACCTGAAACCACACAGGACACCTTCCCCTCTGGTACCTTACACCATTTGCTCTGGAGAGATAATTGTGACTTTGCTTTTATTTCTCATCTGAAAGCATAAGGTCGAGTGAATCCTGAGCGCTTCCCAAACATTTGGTTAGGAAGAAGTTCCATTTCCTCAGGTACCACTCCCGACTTAGAAAGTTTGCCCAAGGATGATGCTAACAGAGCCAGCTTAGCTGATCCCACTTTTCTATCTTGTAAGAGCCTCCTTAGTTCTTTGAAAAGCTCATTAACGGCTGTACCTGGACAGGCATTCCCAGCCATGCCAAAGACCAGGTGCAGCCCCATGGAGTAACAGCAGGAAATGCCTGCTGTGGAATTACACATGGGGATGGTCTTGATGCTGTTCTCTGATAGCGCCCTGGCACCTCCTGAATAGATTTTCACATCAAAGAATTGCTAATATAAACATACTTTGTTTACATTGCTCTTCAAAATTCGTTGTTCAACATCTTCTAAACATCCATAAATCACAGATCAGGCCAACTTCTACAACTCCTAACCCAGCCAGATGCCAAGTTCTGCTTCAAATTAAATCACTAACTCTCAAATCACTGCAATGCTCCAGCAGACATGCTGTTGAAGCTTTTCAAAAGTACCATGATAGCTTCAAAAGGATCTTAGTGAGGAGAAGGCCCAGCAGGTTACTCATTCCTCTGAGTTTCGGAGAGCAGAACTACGTTAAACAGCCCTTCAACACAGAACAAGACCTTCACAATCCTTTGATTTGAAAATACTGATGGTTTAACTAAATTGCATATTAATAAGAAAAACTATTGCAATGCAGACAGGGTAGGAACACATAACTTACTGAAAGCTGATTTCAGCCTGCTCAAACCAAACAGGTGACCTAAGCAGGCAACTCTCTGTTGCTAGTGTTTATATGTTCACTATCTGGGTACAAAGTGAAGCCTTAAATACAACCTGAGCTAGCCCTCTCTTTCAAGTACTGGTTGGATGTTGTACATGCAAATCTGTCAAAAAGTCCTAAAAAATTTCCTCTACAAAAGACTTGGAAATGTCCGTTACAGATCCCTACTCAAAATGCATTTCTTTCATGAAAGCCACAAACATTAACACACAACCTCACGAAAATCCTCATGGTGATGTCCTGCTGTGCGATGGGACCCATTCTCACATCAAAGACTTCATGCTCATTCCTCATGCACTGACTCCTTGCCACGAGCCCTATTTGCAAACACAACTCTCAACCTTGAAACCAAGGACAGACATGACCAAACTGCTTATGCAAAAGGAGAAGTGGGTTCCTCAGTTCCTGCTAAGCCATGTGGTAATCCTAACTAGCAGTATTTTCCAAGTAATTATAGTCTTAGAATAATGATGTTAACAAAAACAACAAATAGGAGGGCACCTGGGATAGTTCTGTCGTGTCTCAGTTGAAATTCCAGTAAACACTTCTGGAATTTATACCAGCAGACAGTCTGAAAAAAATAAATCTCGAACGTACTTCACAGTTCAGCTAAATCAAAGAAAATCTGATTCCCCTGAAGTCTGAGTCAATGTCAGTTGATGCAAATGAGCATTAGTTGAAGGAGTGAATCCCTAAATGCATTCAGCCTCGAAGCCAGAATCACACATGAACTACAGTCTTCAGCTGGCTCTATCTTTTGTTTTGGCAGCCCCTTAAGGAAAGGGGATTTTTAGCTACCTAAATAGACTAGTTTTCCTTGAACCCATACTTAAGGAAACTTGTTTCTTTTCAGCATTCCCTCAAACACATTCAATAAGCAAGTGTTGCAAAACACCCCAATACAGACTGCCATCTCCCCAGTATGCAGAGAAATCCAGAGTTCTTTCTTTGCCTTTTCCTTTTGTCTATTCTCTGGAGTTTTTCAAGAGTCAAAACCATGCCTCTCCAGCACAGCCATCGAATACCATCTGCCCTGTGATTTCCCAAGAAGCCAAAGCCACATGCTATCCTCACTGGCAACAAAGTGCTGTTCACCAAATGTACATAGGGTTCTCGAACATTCAAGAAATTCACCTTATCCTTTGACTGATCTAAAACTGCACCCAGAGTTACCACCAGATGCCTTGATAAGAATCTCTGAAGCTGGTGCCAGGGACCCATGTGCAGCGAGGAGGGCACTGAATACCAGGCAGCTGCACACTGGTTCTCCCTTTCTTCCCAGACAGCCGCATGCATGCCCTTCCTCGGGTCACCCTCTCCCGTCCAGATGAGTCTCAGCTCCCTGGAGCCTGTGTGACTCACCGTCTGACCCAGCAGCAGATGTGCTGCCTGCTGCAGCCCTCCAGTTCCACCGCTCACCCACAGAAAACAGACAGGAACCAGCAAGTTCCACAGTGCCCTACCCAAAGGATAGGGCAGGAGACTGAGGCATCTCTTTGCTATGCTGCTGCCGGAGCCAGAGGGAGGCTGTGCCCAGGCCTGCGCAGAGCAGGCTGCCCTGCAGTCCGCAGCCAGTGTGGCCCTGGCAGACAGGGGCAGCAGCAGGGCTATTCCCTGCCACGCAGCCAGCAAAGGGCCACCAGCTATGGGACACTGCGTCAGCGCTGGGCTGACAAACAGCAGGGCTGAGGGACAGATGGACCAGGTTTTCCTCCACACACTTTGCATTTACAGAGATCGAGTTACCATGGAGCTGAAACTGTCAGCATTTGCAAAGTCTGGGGACTGCACATACATGTGGCAACAGCTATGTTAGAAAGCAAGGGGCCAACGATGGATTTTATTCACTGTTCTGACTGCCACATCTGCCACTGGCCTATGGACCACAAGTGTAACTGTGAATCCACCGTGCCAAATCTTTAAAATTAGAAATACCTGAAATGCCTCTCCCATGATAAACATTTTTGGAGAGTTCTTCTATGTGCCAAATAAAGGTTCGGTTTTATCCTTTACAACTTCAATAAAGCTCCTGAATGCAGCTGAGAAGTCCAGCTAAGAACGTGACTTTACCCACTGCTCTAACCCCAATGCAATGCACCAGTCCTTGTGTCTGCCACCAATGCAACAGCTACAGATTCTGGATTTGCCCATTTTAAGCACTTCAGAATGTTTTTGTGAGGGTCTTGACAACCTTCCAGTAAAAAGCAGCTGTCAAAATGTATCATACAATATTCTAGCAGACCTCCTCCACACTGCTGCTATAATTATGTGGGGTTTTTTTATTTTGGCTTTAAGCAACTTGCAGAGAATATAATTTTCAGTTTGATGAAATAAAACGGTCAGAGTACATTGGGTCCATAATTATATTTCAATTTGAGAAGAATGTGTTTGGTTTAAAAGAAAGGAAACAGCAGAGTTGGTGGCAATTTACCTTTTAAAGCTTCTGAAATTTCTGAGATTTCTGGAAACCAAACCCTCAGAGTTAACTGCAGTTCACAGAGAACACGGCAACTGGGAAACTCCTTCCGAAGCGAGTGCAGTGTTCACACATCCCTTTCAGGGCAGGACTTCTTTGGGAGAAGCTCAGATGCTTTTATCCTCCAACTCTCTGCTGACACTTCCTTGACTTCAATGACTTAATGAATTCAAGTCCCCATCTTAAGGGCCATTGACCAATTACAGACAAGAGGGCACATCTGTCAGAGTCTGGCTGGTTGTGACACAAAATGCCAATAAATAAGGTTTAACTGCCTTTACGGATGCTCTGTTTCAATTCAACTATGCAAAACAGGCAGCATTTGAAGAGGAACCTGGCTCCAAAAACATTCACAAGCACATTTTTGACAGCTCTGTGTATGTAAACCAGAAGTCTGCATATATTAAAGAGCTGCCTGGACGGAGTAAATAGAGCCACAGGAAATTGCTGAGTCCCCTCTGTTTCCCAGGATGCTCTATTATTCAGACAATACCAAGGATGGCCAATAGTAAAGAATTTAATTCCCTGAATATTATCTCCCAGCTGTCCTAGCTGGGCAAGAAGCTAAATACTAAAGAAAAAGGAGTGGCCAGTAAATGCCCACCTATGAATCAAGAAGGTCAGCACCAAGTGACCAGCACTGCTTACTTTTTACCCCAGCTAATTTATTTAAACAAAGTGCCTGAAACAATGAACAACTCAGAAAATATACACAAAAAAATCTATCCCATCCCAGGTACACAAACATCTTGAAGCAGTCCATGGCCACTTTCAACCTCGGCCTGATCCTACCTAAAACATCAGCACTGTTCTAAGGTTCTATTTTTATGCTGAGAACTTGCCCTCTAATTATGTTCCCTTCATATCTATCCAGATATTTTTCTCCTCCATTTCTTCAGTTTATTTTTCATTTTGCTTTAAAAAAATCCTTTCTATCCGCACTTCGTCTTCTCTGAACTATTCCCACCCTTTCACTAGGCCAAACAGAAAATCAGTAACACATCAAGTAAACCACGCTCTAGTCCAACCCCTCCTGAGCTGAGAACTCCAGTATCCCTCTTCCTTTATTGCTCAACACGATCAACTGGAAATGCAGTTCTATTTACCATGGCTATGCTGTGAAGTAGATGTACCCTTAATCTTGATTTGGATTCATCACATGCTTTATCACTGTTTTCTGTCAATAGGATTCTGTACCCTTGGATACTTCTATTTAAAAGTCTGATACAGTTTTGAATCAGGTGGCTTCAAAAGTGATGCAAAGTCCTAACAGCAAGGAGACTCATGAACTTCTATGGCTTGCTTCAGTACTTGAACATACAAAAGCAGCATAATAAAGTATTTTGCTAGAAAGATAAGGAATGTTCAGGTGAGGCAGCAATATCACCATCTCTACAGAAGCCTTGTACATCTCTGACGTGCTCAGTTTGCAGAAGCCCAAGGCTGTGACATTATGATCTGCCCTGAGACATGAGGATGACCATGTACACCTGCATCAACAGGGACTTCCTCAATGCTGTCTCAAGACAGCCAGCAGCATCAAGGCTGTGTCTCTTGGGGAAACCGTGCACATGCCACACAACCAGGAGGCCCGGGTCAGAGCAACAGAGCACTGAGTACTGCAGGATCTGGCCAGACATTTCCTACCCTGTTTTCAGCGTGACAAAACACACACCCGCTGGGCCACATCTTTCACTGGACTGAGTCTGGCTTTTGTGATGCTCAGACTGGTGTCCCCACCTCACTGGACATGCACATCGCAGCCAGGCCTTTGGCTCCTTGTCTTGGGGGTGACTCAGCACAAAGCCAAACGTGTGTGCATGGGCATGCAAAGGAGCTGGCACAGGTCTCCTGGGGGCTAGGAGAGCCCTGTCACTCCAGGATCAGCTATTGTTTTCAAAGATGATTAAGATGTAAACGCCTAGAGAATATGCAATTACCAAGTGTGAAATTACATCTTCACACTTGGGCTCTTCGAAGGACTCCAGCAAGGTCCCAGAAATGGAGAGCTGGAAAGGCAGGAGTAGTTACACAAGCCTACAGGTTCAGATTAGTGCCTGTACAAACCTTGGAGATGCCCTACTTGCAGCTCAGAGCACAGCTGCTAGGCAGGAGCATCTGCCACGGGGAACTGGGATATGCTTTCTAAGAGGCTGGGTGTTAAACATATGAGCAGCTATGCTCTGCGGTAATTTATGTTTCTAAATGCTTAACTGCACAGTGTACAGTTAAATACTGTGAATGCCTACACTTACTGCATGTGCAGAGGACATTACAGTCATCTCCTCTGGAGGAGCAGAATGAGTAACTGCTGAAAGATCACATCAAAAGAAAAGGGTTTTCAGTCTAAGAGCAGCTGGAGAGAAGTGTTCCAGCAGAGCCCTTTCATAACCCTCTTGGTGCTGAAGAGAGCTCAGATCATGAACACACATCAAAAGTGGTAATGCACTTCCTCTGCCGAGGGTGGAGTTTAATGCTAGCCCATTCCTTGCTCATCTCCCCAGCCTGAACTCATTCTGGATGGAGCACTGTGTCAGCTGCAGCCCAGTCTTTCTGCACAGACATTGTGTCATTCAGTCTATGGCAGCAGTACAGATAAAGACAACACAGTATAAAAATAGAGTTGTTAATATCTACAATCAGTTAAAACCTTAACCTTTGAAGACATTAAGGCAATGCACTAAAATCATGCCCTGAAACAAGATGATCACAATCCATTAGGTATATTGTGTGCTGCAAAACAGATGTGAGACCAAATTCATATCCATCTCTCAGACTGAGACATATGCCATTCCTCTATCCCAGCACGCTGTCAGGACCAACAGCATCTCAAAACCTCTTCAAAAATGGATTTGATCTCACTGGGTCCAGCCCCGAGATTAAGAGCCCCTAAACCAAAATAGGGACAAGGAGGGGTTCACACCATGGCCCTTGAGGACACCTGCCAGGATGGATCTAGGAGGACTCATGGACCCTTCCACTACTTCAAACCCAAACAGCAAACGGCATTTCACAATGTGGCTTGGCAAACTTTTGGTATTTAGGCAAGTTGGGTTTTCATTAGAACCATTTGCATGGCACTGACCCAAACCAGTGTCTGAGTTTGGGAGTGCTGTCATTGCAGATTCTCTTTAAAAATGGCCAAGATTTTTCCAAGAACTACCTCTGAAGGAGCAGCAAGTCTGTCCAGCAGCTTCTATTGTTTTTGAACACGTCAGTTTTCTTCCCAGAGAAGCTTGTACTGCAGCATCTCTCTGCTCACAGGGATGCCCAAGGCGGAGCAAGCACGGAGGGATGTGGCAGCAGCATCTTTTAGGACAGTAACGTTGACAAGATGAGGAACAGCCTTGACTGTTTCACCCTGAAACAAAGCTTGACTCTGCCTATCTTGACAGAAATGAACTATGAAGGGCAAGGACTGGCAAGAAGTAAAAGGCATAATACAGCTTTCCAGGGATTTCCTTTCAGTATCAGAGGATTTAATACATAGTATTTGCCATCCGTGCTCAAATGCAGTGTTCTCAGCCCTCACAGAATGAATGTTTCCCCTTCCTTAAAGTAAAGCTTTTCTTGCTGTTCTGAAACACATCCCAAGCTATCCCTGTAACAACAAACCGACTTCCTTGCGCTGACCACAGGAAGAGATGGACGACTGCAGCAAGATAGTTCAAACGTCCTAATTGTAAACAGGATTCCATTGTATTCTCCTTTATACCACACAGCTCCCACTATATACCCGCTATAAAAACACCCCATAAGTGCAGTGACCACCCAGAAGTGAAGGACTGGATTCCAAGAGGTGGTGAGGAGAGACACAGCTCAGTTACACACGTGTTCTTGTTTATATAATTCTTTAGCAAAATTAAATTGAGCTTTAAGAAAATAAAATTAAATATTGATGGCTACAGAACACAAATTTCTGTAACATCTGTGTTGGAAAAATACAATCATGCTAATCAGAGCACTGGATTGGTTACAATTACAGCAGAAGGATTTAAACAGAAAGGAGACAATTTTTCCCCCCAAAGAAAGTCCTCTATAAAGTGTTGCAGAAGTAAAGCGTTCTGCTTCCATATGAGAGTAGCTCGGTCTGACCTCATTACTTCAACCCGTAAATGCACTCTGCTAAAGACAGCAATCCCCTCCGGTCTCAGAGGGAACAGCTACTCCCTGATGTTTGCAGCACAGGGCTGCACTAAGCACTGCACACAAGTGTTTGTAAAGTCTTATGGGTGCCACTGACAAACACTGCTCAGCCCATCCACCAGAAAAGCAGGTACACATCAACACCACCAAACTGAAATTGCTGTAAATTTCCAGAAATCCACTGCCTTGAGTGCAATGCGCTCACCTGAGAAAATCACCATCATCACCTGACTGTGAGAGCAGTACAAGTCTAAAATCTGCATCTAGACACTAACAGAGAATTGGTTATCCTGTGGCAAGAGGAGGGAATTGGACGTCAAGACCATTTTTTTTTTCCAGTCTGTTCCAGTGTGCCTTCTAATTGCATAAAGTAAGAATGCACACACACTTTTGTCTATCAATCACTTGGTCAAACAACAAAAAATCCTGCCTCTGAATTCCATTTGTCCTTGAACTCTCCGCACTTCTCTGGAATCATTCAAGATATCTTTATTTATGCCCTCCTCAGAGAGGCCTAGAACTTCTTATTCCTTAAGGTCTTTATTGTCAAAATCACCCTGGTAAAAACTCACCTAAGGCAGAGACAAGTTATTAATGTCTCATTTTACAGATTAGGAGCAGAAAATATAGCTCATATTAATGTTCCTAATTCTTTTACCCAGCACATCATTATGGGACACAAAACACCAGAGAGGGAGCTCAGTGCTTTTACAAAGTGGGAAATGCAGAGAGAATGAGCAAACAGCCAGACCAGTGGTTCCAGAAGGAACACACAACTTCCTATCACATGTTACTTGGCTAAAGGCTACATCCTCTTGTCAGTACTACCCAAAGTCATGGTGATAGATCAGTCCACAATTCTCTGCACACCAGGATACTGGAAATAAAAGGAAGTCCCTTCACTGTTTAGGTGTTTATCTGGAATTACCTTGGTCTCAGCACCCTTCCCCTCCCCACTCAGCAACTCTCCCCTCATCAACCCCTCAGACATTTCTATCCTAAGCCTACCAAGCAGTCAATCCAACCAAGAGTGCTAAGGCTCTGGTCAGTTTGAGTGCCATCTCTTCCCCCTAGCCACACAAAGCCATGTTTTCGCAACATACAGGTCTCCAGAGCCAAGCCCTCCATGGGGTGCCACAGAAACACACATAAAGAATAAGACACCGGCATCACTGATCCTCCACTGACCCCAGCATGTGACACTGTCCGGACAGTCACACCCTCATCCCACACCAGCAGCCATGGCCTTTACCTTGAGAAGGGCAGTGTCACAGGGCACACAGGGAACCCACGGTTTGGCAGGGTTCACCAAAAGCTGTTGTGACAGCAATTCCGCAGCCACGGCATCAGGCCCATGTGGAACACGGGGGCCTGGCTGCTGTGTACAAGGCTGCTCCCTGACACACGGAGCAGAGAACAGCTCGTTGGGTCTAATCCTACATTCAGGCAGTGTTCCCATTGACGTCAAACATAAATATTGGAGAGTTCAGCTGTGTAAGCCTCTGTGGTGTGGAAAACTGGTATATTTTCAGTACTTAAATGCTTGGCATGTTCTAAATAGAGTTCTGATGAAACCTTAAAGGCAGGTTCTTCCAAAGAAGAACTCGCTGCTGTCCCCACCTTTCGGCTGAGCAATGTTCCCACCTATGCTGCACAGCATCAGGCCAAGGCACTGCACTCCAGCCACGCAATCCTTCCCCAACCAGAGAACATGGCAGAATTGTAAGCTAGCGTGAATGCGCTGTGCACAACCAGTGCCTGCACCTCAGTCATGTCCCAAGCTCTGCACATGTGTGGACATGCCTGTAGCATCAGTCAGCTAGAGGAAAGCCCTTCCAGGCTCCCTTAGGAGCAATCCGTACAGACTGTCAACAGAGTCCAACTGATGTTTCATTCAGGAGCTAAACTCAGCACCAGAGGGGAGCTCCTCCATGACAGGAGGGATCCTGTCACTGGGCAGATAAAGGGCAACATAGCTCCACTCGCTTCTCTGGTGCGATGCAAACAGTGGTAGGACGGCACATGTCACTTCCAGCCAGGGTAGTTTATATTTATTAGAGCAGAAGTGTCAAAATATTTGGTGGAAAAATGAACCCAGCGGATGTTTTTGCTGGCAGGAGCCTGGGAGTGACAACTGCACTACTCATTGTGAAAGAGCAACAGCTGAGCATGTGCTGAGGTTGCTCTCACACTGACAGCAAGGCATCCCATGCTCTGGGATTAATCGGATTATAGTGGCTTTCCACTTCCCACCCAGATCAATTGGCATTTTAAGCAATTCACTTATCACCCTGGAGAGTGAAAGGCTCAAGTGAGTAATTTCAATACCAGGCTTTTCACGGGAGTTTAAGAGCCTTCTCCTCTCCCCCAGCCCCTGCTTTCAGTTCCTCTCTTCCCTGCTTTCCTATGTTTTCACTATGCTCAACTTCTTGGGCAAAACTATCAATTAACATGACACAAAAGAAAACCTTTTTGGCAAATTTCCACCTCCTCAGCAAAGACAAAGCAAGGAAAACATTTTAGACTTTGTTTTATAAAAAATCAGAAGGAACGTGGCCCACAAAACCAATTTCCAACCTAACTTGATGACCAATTTCAAGAGCAGTCCAGACAACCTTTCAGAGCTGGTAAAAGAGACACTACTGGGATTCAGCACAGCAAAACATGACTGAGGTAGATAAGAAGTTACTATACAGTTTTTCTTTTCCATACAAATACACAAAATAACACAGAATAACTTTGGGTTTTCCCTGTATAATAAGAGAAGGAAATGGAAGAGTAAGTGAGGAATAAAGTGGCAGTAGAGGATCCTGCCAGGAACTGAAGTGCCTGATATCCAAACCTTCACTAAGAAAGCAAATATGCTCTGTATACTTTACAGCACACACTTTCTACCTCAGGACTGTAAAACTTGTGGAGTCACTAAGGCATCAATGATGAGAAGAGAGATCACAATATGTAGAATATCAGATAGAGAATGTAATGAAACTAGGCCAAGTGCACATCAACTGCTTTGCTGGGATGCTATGAAACATTGCACTTCAATGGCGCATGTCCTTTGTAGGTAGAATGCTAATGCTCGTTTTCCCAAAGAAACCATAGTCTCAAAGCTTTGTCCTACAGCAGTTGATCCCAACTAGGGGAATCCTCCGCAGGTATGTTCGAAAAGGTGTTTAATATAGCCAAGATCTTCCCGCATTTTCAAAGCAAATCCCTGTGCAAATCCGCCATGCCACACATGGACAGAGCTCAGCCTCGGAGACAAGCTACACTCCATTAATCAGTCAGGTAGAAAAAATTATATCCCCATTCAAAATAATGGGGAAAGCAAGGTCAGGGCTTTCCTTTGTGTGACAAGCAACAACCTGCTTATTGTCCTGTTATGGGATCACAAGTTGTTACCTGCTGCACCGTTCCAGCCAAGCCCTACTCTCAGATAGGAAGGGCCTGACAATTCACACAGAAGTCTACAGCTTGCAGCTAAGTAAATATTTCACTATATTGCTGAACAGCTATATCATTTATACAAAATACTCTTTGTTATATCATCAAAAAACATCTACCTAGGGATCAACCCGCCATAAAACAGATGCTGTGGGCCATTCCCTATCCTTGGACCTTATCCACTGGCAAGAAGAGACTGAGGTTCTGGGTAGCACATGGTCTGGCACTTCTCTTCCACAGCCACACAAGCCATCGCTGTCTCCTGAGCTGTTCTCTGATGTAATTGCTTAGAATTTAATTAAATATACATGAGATCCAAGGGAGCCAAGCTTTGTGCAGAGCCCTGCATGAAATTCCAGGGCTGCTGGAGAAGCAAACTCTCCTCCTGACACCCCACAGCCGCGTTCCCCATGTGGATCAGAGTCCTTGTTTTGGGAACCATTGCCACCGTCAGATTTTCATGAGAATACAACTTCCACTTAAAGCAAATTCTCTACAGAAAAAAGTCTTGGCAACCTATGTTAAAAAAATATTAGAATGCTCTGGAAAAGAAACTCTCACAGAAATGCTTTTCAATGATTTTGAGGTGCAATATCTAAAACAAACATTCATATCAAGCCACAAATTTGCAGGACACAAAGTCCTTCTTAGTTATCATTACAGCAGCAAGTCAGTTGCTACAATACAACATAGAAGGTGGTAAACCCTTTCCTCCAGGCATCTTATTGTTTGCTGTTGCAGGATTTAATATGCTATTGATCATATCAAACTTACACAGACTTGACAAAAAAATGTCTGCTTTGCCACCTCTCCAGCAGGAAGGCTTGTGCCCTATTCTCACCAGAAAAGCCTGTGCCCCAGGTGATGCACAGTGTCAGGTGGACCTGGAATACATCCTAGGTGATAAGTTCCAGTCTCTGGGTGGCTGGAGGCTGGCACTGGCTGTATGGGGACCATGCCATTCCTCTGGCTGCAGCAGCAGCTCGGCAGAGACGTTGGCAGGGCAAGAGCAGGGAGAGCAGCCCCCCAAAACAGGGCAGGCCCTGCAGCATTTTCCCCCCAGCTGCCCAGCCACCAGTCCTCGCTGTGCCCCAAAAAGCCAGAGCCTTGGACATATATGGACTTTATAAGTGTTCCAATTATACAGCCAGGACAGAGCTCTAGCTGTTATTTCACCTTTTTATTATCTGAGTGTGTCAGAATCTTCCTTTTCTAAGATGTTTGCAAGGCAGGGGTGTGAGGCTGGTAATATTTTCCAGGAAACGCAGGGATACTCAGACATGGTGAACCCTACCTAGGCAGTGCTGAAGGGCTCAAGAATCTGCTTTTCCAGTCCCACGACTGATACCTCCCTTTCCACCTTCCCTTCTGACCCCTTTATATTTGACAAATTTCCCTGCAAGGATTTGAACCCTAAAAGGTGTAAAAACAAGTCAACAAAAAATGCCATGGAAAAAACCCAAGACTTTCCTTATCAAGGATTAGAGTAAAGCTACACAAATTAAGCTGCTCATGACAACTGCAATACTAAATCCTCTTAAAACATCCACAAAACATCCCAGGGACCAAGTGCAACCAGCTCAGGTCCTGAAACCTAATCATTTCCTTCAAGTCTTCTGCCTTTTTCTGTCCCTTTTCCAAGCAGAGGAGCCTCCTTCCCAACTTCCTGCTCCGTGTATCTGTGTGCCACACACAGTAACCAGGCACAGGGCTCCGATGGCCCGACACCGGGCACACCTGGAGAATCAGAACAGTGGGAATGAGGAGGGTACGAGAAGGAAACATGACGTGGAGGCTCTTGACGATACGTATCGGAACATGATTGTAAATCAAAGATTTAAAGTGTAATAATGAAGTTAAATCAGATGTTATCAACTGCACCAGCACACATGTCACCAAGAAGCGTCCTGGCTCACATACAAAAATATGGTTGACAGCACTAAAAAAAAAGGAAAAGAAAAAAATCCCAACCAAGCAAACAAAAAACCCCAAAAATGATACATGGTGAATACAAAAACTTGTGCTTCGTTCTGTCTTTTAAATCACCAAGCACACAAACCTAAAAATACAGCATAACAACCTGTCACTGTTTCCTTACTGCAAGTCCAGGGCTGTTGGTTTTATCCCAGCAGCTGCACAAAGAACAGCAGGATGACACAGAGCACATGAAAGGAGCTGGCATCTGGAAAAGCCAGTACTGAACATTTCCAGTCAGATTGAAAAAAGACTAGTCAGAAAAACCTCTAAGCCTGAAGGCCTTCAAGCTCAGGATGGTACATGGGTTACTCAACTGGGAGCCTAAAAGCCATTTTTTATAAGTCTTATAAACACATGGCTTTGCCTCTGGGACATATCCAAGTGCCAGTGAACATTCAGTTTACATTTCCTTTCTTCTTGTTTACATTTTTAAGAATTTATATTAGTCATGTTCATTTAATCACCTGCTTGAACTACATTTCACTGTGTGACATGGATTTTAACAATCAGAGCTATTAAATATTCCTTAGAGCACCGAACAGTAACCAGAGTTTACTTATTAAACCCAGAGTGACAACAAACATTGATTTCCACAAGGAAAGCAATTCGGGTATTTTTCCACACATATAAAAATGGGTGCATCTCTTCAAAGAGCAAACAGTCATAGGGAAAGGCTGGCAGATGGGAAAGTCAAAATTAGAACAAACTAAGATAAAAAGAAATTATGAAGCTGGAAAACTGTTGTGCAGGCTGCAGGGGACCTTTCCTAGAAAACCTCAGGGAGTTTGCTCTATGCAAGGGAAGGCCTCCAAGTTTCCAGGCATTCCCCATCTTCCAGCATTCACCTGTGGTTGATATTCTTCTTCCTGCAGGACTTTTTGAGACCAGTACTGATTTTTCTGTACTCTTTAGCAAAGCAGGCTCTGTGCCATTAGTTGGTTGTATGGAAAAGCAAATAAATAAATAAAACTTAACAAATGCTGAGAAGAAACATCCAGAGACATTGAGAGGGGAAAGAACCCTCATAAAGATAATGAAAAGTTCATTTTCAGACTACTCAACATGAAGCCAACACTCTTATTTCAACAACACCCACACAATCTTGAAGGAAAGGTGGAGGAACGCTCTGGAAAAGTCATATCTAAGGGGAGCATGTGCAACACATCTTTACAACTGAAAAGCATGACAAAGGACTGCCTTAGCCACAAGCTCAGAAGCACCTACCTTGGCCCCTACAATACTCTCCAGGAGCTTCCAAGGAAACATAGACAAAGAGAGGTGGTTCCCAAACTGAGCTGGGTCATCTTGACCAAAGCATTAAAAAAAGTTCTTTTCACCTCCACAAGGGACAAGCTCTCACCACAAAAAGCTAAAACCACAGGTGAACAATCCCTTCTGAATAGTCAGTTTTCAGCAAAAAATGCATAGATTTCTCTTAAGAGATTAAGGTTGATTTGTCTGGGGTTTTTTCTTAATAGACACCATTGAAACCAAGTTGTTCACGAACAAGCAGCAATTTGTGTTTCCTTGTCCTGGACTGTCTAACCGGTTCATGGAGTCAGGTTTCAAGGATGCCCTGTCTACAGACAGAATAAAGTTTAAAACATTCATGTCCTAATCTTAGCTGATCAGGACATCTCCAAAACATCTGCAAGTTTTGGTGCAGTGCCCAGGAATCATAATTATTTCTGAGGAGGAGAATTGCAGATTTATTGAGTAAGACAGGGCAATACCTGGGCAATTATGAATCTTAGGCAAGACATGGTATTGCTAACAGCATTTCAAAACTTGACGAGAGTCAGCAGTGTGGAATGGTGAACTCCAGGCATATTTTTAATGATGTTTTTGATTACAATCCATTTAAAAGAATCAGCTGTCAACACCAATCACTTCCTTTTGTATAATTCATGAAGTGGTTAATTTCAGAAGCAAAAATATTATGGGTTTGAGTAATTGACTCCTGAAGCACACTAGGTGCTCGCTCTCCACATCTGGTGGCTGGGAACATGTGCTTTGTGTGCGCCCAGCTCGCTCCCAAGTGTGCTGTGTGAAGGAACAGGAAGCGGGCACACCGCCTGCTGTGGGGCACGCAGAAACACACTGCTCCCTGTGCCACTGTCACGACAGCTCCGTGCTGCTCCAGAGACAACAAATCCACTCAGGCTTGAAACAGAGCACAGGAGAGGTTGTGTTAGGCTGAAGAGAACCCTACCTGTGCCCAGCCACAATGCTCAGGGCTAGCACTGGCCCTGCCCCACACCACCCCAAAGCAGCCATGCTCTGTCAGAGCATCCATCACCCCTGGATTACCACAATGCTGTTACATGACTCAGAAACTGGCCCATGGTCTCTGAGGCCTTGTACTGCCAATGACATGTAGGGCTAGTGTGATGCCAGCCCATTAACTTTTTCTATTAGCACATGTAAAACAAACACTTTTCCTCATTGCTAACTCTGTATATGCCTTGTGGGATCTGAAAATCAAACTGGGCCAATTTCATTGATCACCAGCAACAAAAATAAAGCAACCAACTCAGCCCTGCACAATTTCAACCATTCTGAATGGATAGCTGGGATTATGAGCAGAAGTTTGTCTTCCACATGTAATTTAGTTCACAGTTCAGCTGGACATCCAAGAGGGGGAACATTTTTCAAACCATTTTTTCACAGAATGCCTTTTGGAGGCTTACAAATAAACAGTACTTACAATTTATTTTAACTAAGGATGAACCCAAAGTTTCTTCCTCTGAACTCTAAAAAAGTTTTGATCTTTTCAGGAACTCACACATGGGATCTGACTTGTCCTCTGGACTCAGCTGGGAAGGAACCCACTATGTTTTCTCTAGAACAGGAAACAGAAACAGTGGCACTGCTCTCTTCATACAGCACAGAATGTCAAATGTTGTCCTATTGAGATTGGCTGTAAAGCCAGGCAGGAATTTCTAATACCTCTCTGTTCTGAGTCTCTGGATTTAAGCAATCAGAAAACGGCAATGAGTTAATTATATAGAGAAGTGTAACATTTACTGCCTGTCATCACTGGTTAGTGCAGAACAATTAATCTGCAGAGAAAATCACTGACCTCAATTCCCATGGGGAAGTGACAAACACACCCGGTCACAACAGCAGTAGCCCAAGAGAGTCTCCAGCCAAGTTCAGGGCCTTTGGAAAACAGTGCAGAACACACCAAGAGCTACCCAGCCACTGTAACTCTTTAGAACCCTACAATTACTTTTCCCTAGTAATTAGGAGCTTGGGGAGAGGCAGGCTGCTTTCCCTTTCAAGGATATTGGATTCGTGTCCAGCCATATTGCTGAGCTACAGAATCAGTGGCTGCACCGTTCTAAATCATTACCACCATGGGAAGAGACAGAAGTATTGAGCAGTAATCAATTGGAAGGAAACAAGTTACAGGCAGGACTGAAAAGAGACAGAGGCCACAAATTGTGCTTTTCTTGCGAAGTTCAGAATTTCTTTCACGAACGCTAATGTAGCCCTCCAATGGTGTCTCCTGGGGGGAAGAAACCAAAATAACAAAACCCAGTAGCTCTTTTTAGGGAAGGAATAGTTCATGCCAGAAGAACAACATCCTTTTGGAAGCACTGCCTGTTTGTTACCTGGCTGACGTGACATGAGTGACACTGGAGTGCCAGGAACATGCTCAGCAGCTCCAAGCCAGAGTAAGCCACAGAGATGGGCATTGAAGAGCTTGAGCTCTGAAGCAAGGACCTCAAACTGGGCATTCTCAAACACCTGGCACTGCATAAAATGCAGCAGAGAACTCAATGTGCATTCCTGGAAATCATTTGAAACTGCATATTTCCAAGCTATGCAAGCCTGCATCAAAATGTTAAGTGAAAAAATTCCTTGACCATTTAATTTTTCCAAATGAGCAGAGGGATTCACATGAACTTTCTCTGGTGGGAGGGGAAGGGGCAATGCAAACCTGACATTTTTAGCTGTAGAAGTCAGCAAGCAAATATGATGAAGCTGAGGTGAGAGCAAGGAAAACTTAGGGCCCTTGCTTCCTCCACCATAAATTACACTACAAGTAAATCAACTGCCAGGAAAACATGTTACAGTTTTCAGCCAGAGCAAGGGCAGAAGAAACCACTCTGCAAAAAAACCACATCACAGTGTAAAACAAAGCTTATTCCACCAGAGCTCTCAGTGGAAAGGGGTGGTAAAAAACCTCAGAGCTCTGGAGGAGTGCAGTTTCCAGCAGGGCCCCAGCAACTTTTCAAAGACTTGTCACTCATAGCGTGATACTCGTCAAGCTTGCAAGCAGAGCAGTCAGGAGAGCTGGAGTCCCCTTCTGCAGGTGCAATTTTACACATGGAAAATGAATTCCAGATGCAAAGCAAAGTACTTGTCCATCTCCAGAATACGAACTGCAGTTTGAGTGACGTTTGCCTGCTGAAATTCCCACATGCAGTTCAACTGTGGGTTAACATGGGGGGAGCCCTCTCCTCAAAACCTCTGCCAATCCATCTCGTTCTGTCCCACTGCCACATACACAGTGCCACGGGGGCACAAGGAAATGAACCTGTACCTTGGCCTTGGGCAGAGTATTTTAGGCATATAATTCATGTATGTCAATTATTTGTGTTTAGTAAAAATACTTCTTCAATTCTAAATTGAATTTAAAGAGAACAAAAAACATCTGGAAATGTCATTTGTGTACTTACAAACATGGAATTTTGAAGGAGTATGCAATCTTTGGGGATGTCAAACTCTTCTCAATTCTTGATAAACTACTTTTCCAATTACCATTTTTTTTCCCCCAGTATGCATAGCACTGGAATCTGAGGAAAGCTCAAGATACAGAACTTCTGTAGAAGCAATCAAATGCCACAGCTGGCCCTAAAGCAGAGCAACGAGCTATGGAGGATGCATCATGCCTAGTATCAGTCCAGTTAATCTCTATCACTGCTCAATATTCAACACTTGCTGAATTGATGCCTGACACGAGTAGAGGGATCCCAGCCAGGGACATACCAAGCATGCTCTGCTAGGCAGATGCATCACTGGAAGCTGCACGCTCAAAGGTGCACAAGCACCCTGATCCCAGCAGTCACAGCCCTGGGCAGCTTCCCAGGAAAGCTCCACACTCAGTCATGGAAGCTCAGAAAAAACATTTTTCCTAACAGTGTGCTGGTTTTGTCTGGGGCAGAGTTAATTTTCTTCACAGTGGCTGATATGGCGTTATATTTTGGATTTATGCTCAACACAGGGTTGATAATATAGAAATGTTCCTGTTATTACTGAGTAGAGCTTACACAGAGTCAAGGCCTTTACTGCTCCTCACACTGCCATGCTATCAAGGAAGCTGGAGCTGCATGGGAGGGTGGGAAGAGACATAGGTAGGGCAGGTGACTCAAACTGACTAAAGGGATATTCCAAGCCATATGACATCGTTCTCAGTATATAAAGCTGGAGAACGCATATAAAGAATGAGAAAGGGGGGGAATGTTCAGAGTGATGGCATTAGCTGCTACATGGGATGGGGTCCTGCTCCCCTGGAGATGGCTGAACAGCTGCCTGCCCATGGGTTTCCTTTGCTAGTGTGCACAGCTTTTGCTTTCCCTATTAAACTGTCTTTATCTCAACTCACAAGTTTTCCAGCTTTTACCCTTCCAATTCTGTCTCTGATCGTGCTGGTGGGGAAGTGGGAAAGCCACTGCGTGAGGCTTGGTTGCCAGCTGGGGTTACACCACAAACAGGTTAAACTTTTCTATTTAATTCTTCAAGGTGATGAGGAAATTATGAGAAAAATTTGTTACTAGCACTCGTAACTGCCAAAGAGTAAATGCAATCTAACTTTTGTTTTACACACAACACACTAGCAAAAAGATAAATCACTATAAAATGGGTCTTTATCTGCTGCTATCTGAGAATAAATGGCAATTGGCAGCACTAACAACTCCCACTCCCTGCAGTGCATGAAGCCTCACTTGCCATATTCCATGGTGCTCTCGAGAGCAGAGGCATGTTTCAAGGGGAGTCAGGCTAAAAATGACAGCAGTAACACAGAGAAGCAGATCCCCAGTTCCCCACAATGGAGCTCTTCCTGCCAGAAAGCTCTGTTTGCTCTAAGCATGGCAAGGAGTAAGGCAGACACACACAACCATTGCTGTCTGCATCTCCTTTTCCCACCTGTTTAAATGTGCTCCTGTCCAAGCACATCCCAGTCCAGCTATGCTTGACTACCTTCTAGCTGAAGAACAATACATCTATAGGGAATCAGATCCTGGTCACACACAAAGCAGGAAGAGGGGGTTTTCCCCATGGGGCAGCAGGTACCAGGCAGACCGACTCACAGCCCTTTGGAGCAGGATCACCCAGATCAGATCACTGTCTACTGTCACCATAGATCACGGACTTGGAAAAGCTGCAGCCCAGTCCTGGTGCTCTGGGAACCCAGCAGGACTTACTATGCATGTGCCACCCAAATACAGCCTAGTCAAGAAGAAGGTGGAAGACAGGTGTATATGGGAATTACGGAGGCTTTCTAGCCCACCAGCATAGCTACAGATACCAAGTTTCTGCCAACAGTTATTCACTCCATTAACCAGACTGGTTTCATGGACAAAAGGAAGCTGTATCAGCAAATCTCATGTTTCCTGGCCTGACTCTGTACTGATCAAAGAGGCTAATAGGTAATATCACACCACTTGGCATTTTGCAGTATCAAAAGCAGCATCCACATTATTTGATGCATATTGGGAAGGAAGCTGTGTAAAAACATCCTAAAAGACAGTTTTTACTCGAGTGAGCTCACTGTGTTGATAAGACAAGCAGAGGGTGGTGGTGAGGACTAGCATAAGCCTGTCCAATGACTTTCCCAAAAATCAGAGAACAGCTCAGCAAAAAAGTAAGAAAATCTTCATCTCCTGATTCCCAGCCCAATGTCATCTCTGCTAGACCATACTGCTTCCAGTCCTCTGGAAACACCGTGTCCACCCGTGGACCAACAAGTTTATTTATCATCAGAAATATCTGCAAGATCTGCCAGGCTGTATAGGTTTTAGGTTTATTATAAAGAGAGGCAGCACTTTTTAGGGTACTGTCCCACTAAGCAGTGCAGTGTTACCTAACAGGGAGCAGACTGTTCGTTTTCTCGTCTTTTCCATCAGCTTCAAGCTGTGAAATCCTGTAAGCTTTCTGTGCATCACTGTGCCAGGACAATAATATCTTCATGTCAGTTTTAAGCAGCAGTATGCCTGTAAATCAGTGCTGTAGTAAAAGCACT
Source organism: Xenops minutus (assembly GCA_035221455.1). Lineage (NCBI taxonomy): Eukaryota > Metazoa > Chordata > Aves > Passeriformes > Furnariidae > Xenops > Xenops minutus. Next base: position 60,881 of record JAWWEE010000122.1, read on the forward strand.
GAAAGTTCTCCAGAATTCAGATTCACAGCGTGCCGGCTCTCCAGCCCTCCCAGCTACTGCTGCCACCTGTGCCATGGGCAGCAGAGGGCTGGGAGCTCATGCCCTGGGGCGAGGCCGGACACATCTGGGAACTCACCCAGATCAGGCCGTGAGACACAGTCCCCAGTTCAAAAGCTGGGTGCCTCGGAATGCCCACAGCAAACCACCCAAGGAGACCAGGGGAGACCAAGGGTATTTCCAGCATGCTCAGACCATGTGCTGTAGATTTGTAAAGCCCAGGTAACATTTCCTCCACAGCCACCAACAACTGCAAACACCTACAGAGCAGCCACAGCCCCTATTTATACACAGGAGACTAATGCTGAAATCTCCCTGGCTTGAACACTGGGATCTGTAAAGGCTAAAGGGAAAGCTTTGCTTCCGCAGTTTGCAGCTACATTCTTTCCAAAGCCCATACAGCCAATTAAAAGCAATTTTCAAAAATTTCCTAGCCCTATTTCTGGTTAAAAAAAGAAAATTGCAACACAGAACCCCAGTTTTCAATTGGCATTAATAGGTTCAAAATGCATCCCTGAAACATTGCCGTTTGTGGCAGCAGAGCAGAATCCCACAGACACTAGCAGTAAATTAGCAATTCTCATCAATTACAGCCTTTCTGAAAGCATATAGCAGATATGCAGGCTTTTAAGGACGCAAATACCAAATAACCAGCCTTTGTCTGGAGATAAGGGCAGACTAAATAGCATGATCAAAGCCCATGTTTGAAAATTGGCAGATTATTTTTAGTAGCCTGTAACTCTAAAATAACATGAGCAATTTAAGATATATAATTTGCTCTAAGTGTAGCAATTTTCAAGCCAAGTCAATTTTTCAAGTTGATGTAGCAAGGCTGATCAGGGGGCACCTTCAGCCCAATGAAAGTGCTGCTGTTCACAATGTGCACGTCAGATTGTAGTGACACCACTAACTGCTTGTGCCTGGTCCTGGGTTCCAGAGGAGAACCCAGCACAGCTGTCCCTATGCTCTGTTCAACTGCTCGTGCTGCTTTTGTAAAGTGCTCCGCTTTGCCAAGTTTTCCCTAGACATACCTTTAAATCAACAATGACAGATGTCTCAAACAAAAACTGCAAGCCAACCATCTCCCATACAGTGGATTTCAACAGGATTCTCTCTTCACTCGGTAGTACAGATGCTAGAAACCACTTTTCAAAGCACATCGTGTCACTGGTGGCCAGAACTGGCCTCTCCTTCCCTCTCTGCCCTGGCTCAGCTCAGGACATCTCCTGGAAGGTCAGGGATTCACAGCCTTTTTTGCCTGCTAGCAGCACAGAGGTAAAACTACACTAGAACTTGCTCACAGTGAAAGGTATGAAGACTTTTAGTGATTATCAGGTGCTTTCACATGAGTTCAAATGAAAGTTCAGTATCTCAGAGGAAAAAAGAGCATCTGCTGTGCTGAGGAATATCCTCAGCAATAGCTCAATTAACAGTATTGTCTTTTATTCTAAGTGAGCTCTGATTAATGAAGATGCAAACCAGAAATTCCCACAGTTGCCATCTGGGAACTACAATGCCACATACAGTCTGCAGGTATCTTGGGGGGTCCAAATGGCCTGTGGGATCACAGAAAAGCTTTCCACATGAAGAGAGAGCAACCAGGAACTGCAGCTTCTTCCAAAAGCCCCTGTGTGCCTCAACCATCTATAGCAACCCCCTCCTGTCAGACACCTGGTCTCTATAAACATACCACTGACTGAGGCCGCCTCAACAACTGGCCAGCGGTTCCCTGACTTCTTGTAGCTCCTGTGTCTCAGGAGCCCTTGTCCCGAGCATGGGAATACCACTGGCACTCAGCTTGCATCCGGCTGCAGCGCTGCCTATCCAGCACAGACTGTCAACAGAAACCAGTATCTGGAACCCCAGGTCTTGTGTTGCTTTGATCAAAAGATGAATTCCACATTTATTCCCACAAAAATCACCTCCTCCAGCAAGGTTGGCAGACTGCCGAGTTTCACAGCTTCTAACACCAAGCTAAGCAGCCAAGTACCTGAACACACACTGCAGGTACCAGTGGCCCACCCTGGCCACAGCATCTCCCTTCTGCCTGTACCACCCTGGCAGTGTGCTCCTCCTTTGGAGGCTCTCTCCTTTGCACTCCTTCCCGGGAACCCCAGCCATGAGAAATTGGTTTTCCTTGTTATTTCATTCACGCTCCTCAACCTGCTCACCTGCTGGGAGCACTGATACAGTTTATAAAGAGAATTCTACACTGATCTCCAACCAAAAAAGGTTAGCAGAAAGCAAACAGCCATTAAAATGGCAACTCCCCAGCTCACAGCCACCTGAGTGAGCCAAAAGCCTGGCATCAGGGCACCTGTGGCCCCTCATCATCCTGTGAACATCCCCGCCCTCCTCCACGTGCCTGCTGCCCACCAGCCCTGGGAACTCCAGCTGTGCCAGGACCCAGGCTGTGGGTAGACACACTGTGCTGAGCCTTGTACATGCTGACTTTCCAACCTGAACCTCTGACCTGCCTCTCCCAACAAGAGAGTTGTGGCTGATCCTGACTGGTGCCACCAGGCCTGAGTGTCCACCGTCTTGGTCCCTGCCTTGGCATAGGCACTCCGGGCTCCTGTTGCTCCCTGACACCTATGGGAAATCATAAAGGGGAACTCATTAAGTAGCCCAGTGTTAAAGAACTAGTAACAGCTTTAAGTGAGTCACCGAAGGTGACAAGCAATACCTATAGCCAGACAGGTAAATCAAACCTGAGCCTTTTTACCTGAGACTCCAGCACATCCCTGTGCCCTCCCCACAGCTCCTGTGTCACCCTGATGCCTGTGGAACTGCTAGATAGAGGGCTGCATGGCTGCAGACTCACTCGGGATAATCACTTCATTGCAAAATAGTTTCATTGGATTTGAGATTGTGGATTGGAACAATTTGTGTATTGCATTGTGCTTTTTTCCTTTTTTTGGTATGAAATCCTTACACTTCATGTGTAAACACAGCACATTTTGTGCATTTCTTAAATAACTGTCTAAGTTGTGTCTTTCCCACAACAAACATCATTAGTTTGGTACCACCTGCTTAGCCAAGCAGTAGTTGACATACCTCTTGAAAAGAAAGGATTTCAGCAAGAAACTTTCCAGTACTAGGAGGTACCTATGAATGCCACGACTTAAAACTCTCAAAACTACATCAAGCCTCAAACCAGGCACCAGCAGAATCCACACATTCGGGCAGGTACGCTGAGACACGACTACTCCAGTTCACCATCTGCACCTCAATTCCCACTCCAGAGAAGATTTCTCCAAGCACAGAGACACATTTGCCACCACACAGCAGGTCCTCTCCCCATCTGATAACTGCCAGATGAGAAATGCCAAGGGCTGCAAGAGAAGGATGCTGGTGGGACAGTGGGGCAATGGTGTCCCCTCAGCAGGTTGCACACCAGCCCTGCCCCACAGGCAGAGAGCATCTCTGTGTCCTGGGAATAGCTCATGGCCTCTCCAGGTTCCCAAGCGAAGGATGAGACCAAACAGTCCAAATCCCCTTAACTTCCAGCTGATGGCAGTCATCTTGCTGGAAACTGATCTCCTGTCTCACTCCCCCTCAGCCAGGAATCCAGCATAAGCACCTTTCAGACCTGCACTTTTACTTTTTTCACTTAAAGAATGTAGTATTTGATGAAATACTAAGTTGTGTAAACAAAAGCCTTATCCCTAGCTATTAAAAGTAAAATCCCTTGTTTTGTTAAAGACATACCAAAGCCAAGTCCAAAGTCCCCAGATATGCCTGCAGGATACTAGGAGTGATTAACCCCTCTGTCAGAGTGCCCTGACCTCCAGATGGATCAGTAATTTTCTGCAAGTGTTTCTTCAGATGTTCTGGCAGCCCTAACGAGCTGTTCTCACCTGCAGCAGTGGAGGTGATGCCTGTCCCAGGACACACACACAGGTTGGATGGCAGGATAATAAAAGGCCCCTTAGCCTTGGAAAAGCCATGTTGCTTATCTCAATGCTGCCCACCTACTGCAGACAGCAATGCTGACCACAGCTATTTTACAAGCCTATTTTTAAGGTTGTTTAGAGGCGAACTCCGCCTGCAGCTCCCAGCACAGTCGTTCTGAAATGTTGCATATAAAAGGGATTATTCAGGAAACCTGAAAGAGCCCTCAGAAACTGAACATAAAGGCTCCAAATCCTTCCCCAAACACCAATACTGCAGAACATGTAAGAGAGAAATTCTGGGCTCTCCCTCTGGAGAAAGAATTGCTGAAAACTGTGTAAACTGCATTTCTGATTGACGAAATGCTGATGTTCATACTGCCCCAAAGCATAAGGCAGCAATGTCTTCATGTTAAAAACATGGAACCTAACATTCTAATCTTGGCAAATAAGAGAATAAGGGGACCACACCCTCAAAGAATATAAATCAGTAAAGCTTCTGGGCAACAGCTTTCAGGTCTGCATATATTTGCAGGCACAACCTGAGCTCCAAAACTGTGCTTGTACCCTCTTCTGCTGGGCTGAACCCACAGGCAGCACGGCGTAGGTCTGAGAACACATTTACTATCTTCCCCTGTCTCCCACGAGCATCTGACCTGGCAGAAGGCAGTCACTATGAGACTTCTTCCATAATATTAGTGTGCAGGAGGGCAATTCCATATTTTGGCAATATAGCCTGCCTAGTACAAATGTCTGGTCTGCATCAGAACAACGTAGAAAAAAGAAGCTTGGCTTCTAAACCAGACTTCAGTCCATCAGTAGTCAGACCATGTAAGCCCCAGAAGGCTCCACAGCCAAGACCAGGGAAATATGGGTTTTATGTCTGCTCAGACTTCAAAATTAAAGTATGCATTTGCAGAGCAGCCATCGTGGAACTACACGAGAAGTGCTTTTCACTGCAGTTTCAAAGAGTAAGTGACTCAAAAGGAGGGAAAAAAAAGTTTAAAAAAAAAATAACAGAGAGAGACCTGTAGTCAAGACCTTAGGAATTATATGGAAAACATATTTCCAAAGTAACACATTTCTTACCATTGTAGGCAGCTGAGAAGGATTTTCAGGGAAGGTGTTTTGCTCTAGCTAGTGACTACATGGAAATGCCAGCAACCCAACTCCAACTGTTCAGAGATGAAGCTAATGCACTTGCTATTAACCATTTCTATCTTAAAATATCAATTAAATACCATTCTTATTTTGCAAAGAATAATCCACTCACACAACCAGCAAGCAGAAACTGGCAACTACACTGTACACCTGTTATTATGCATTACAATGAAATTAAAGTATTTAGAGAATTTGGCAAGTCCATGCTGCTGAAACTATGCCGGTGGTTTTAACAGCAAACGCTCAGATGAACGCTGCTCCTGCCTGCTAGGCAAATACTGCTGCACAAAGAACTCCTGGTGGCCAGCAGCTGGCCTTTCAAGACGAGTATCCAAAACATGCCCTCTGTGACACCTGCTCAGGTGGCACCGGCACCAGGCTCCAGCGGTACAGCGGGAGCAGCAGGGAAGGGGCCCAGGAACAGCCCCTCACAAGTGCTGACCTCGGTGGGGGAAGTGCACAGCACTATTTATTCAGGTGCAATAATACAAATCTTTGTGGGTTGTTCCGCAATGATAAAACAAAGAGGATTCCAAAGAATGCGCTCCCTGTGCGACGTCCCGAGCCCCACTGTAAGCACATCGTGTTTGCAATATCCAGTGACGGCCAGAAGCAAAATTATTGTCTTTTGGGGCCACTGAGTACAGAGCACGAGCAGCTTTTCAAACTGGAAAAGTTTTATGGTGCTGCACAGTGTAACTGGGACATGGGGAATAAGACAGGGACATGGCGGAGATAGGCTTTTTCTCCTCCCCATGCTCATTTCAGCTGTCCTAACCTTTTCATGTGAAAATAAACAGGACAAGCCTGCAATAAAAGGCAATTTATGTGTTGTAGCTGCACTATGAGAGTCTAGGGAGCTGAGGGCATCCCAGCACAGTCAGGAAAAAGAGCTTGTGTCATTAATTACTGTTTTCATTTAAGATGAAAGAATTTGTGTTCAATATGAAACATCACGAGCAGAGGTGGAAATTAGAACTCTATAATTTACGGAAATGCTTTCCTCACCACAAACAACCAAGTAGGGCAGATACCTGGGCATCAACAATATACAACCATGGCAAATGAGTCCAAATGTGGGCTTCGTGCCTGGAGGCTTCAGCGGACACACACACCTGGGGCTACCTTTATGCAATCAATCACTCCTGCAGTCCTGGCACGACCACATGACTGCAGCTCACAGTGTTAATCAGGTTACTTTAACCTCATTCACATGTCCAATAACATCCTTTCAAACCCAGGAGTTTGAAAATAAAATGTCTAATGGACCTGTAACTTCTGAACAACATACTGGCTATTTCCTAATGAATACAGAGATGGAATGATCACTGACAGTTTCCAGGGAGACTTACATTCAGCAATCTCAGGCACACACTGGGTGCAGGTAAAATGCTGCACTACACGTGGCCTATTTCAGGGGCACAGAGAGGGACAAGGTGAGCTGAGGCCAAGATCAAGTCATGTTGCTATCCTGAAGAAAAAACATAAAAGAAACGTTGGCAGAGAAGCTATGTAAAATACTGCTAAAATACATTCTCCCACTTGTCTGTGTGAATTTGCTTTTTGCCTCTCAGCAACAGTTCTATTGCACTTCTGAGTAAAGCAGAGTTCAGGCACAGCCATCCATCCTCATGAGCAAGAAAACTGCAGAGGCATGGGACACAGCAGGACACTGTGATCCCGGTGCTGAGACAGAGTTTCTAGAAAAGCTGTCAGATGAACTCGACGTTCCTTTGTCAAAGCCAAGAGGCCTTGGTCATAGGAACAGATGTTCCCAGCTGGAAGACACTAAGAAAACTTGAGCCTTCCCCTGCCTCACCTTCTTGATGGCTGTCAGTGGTAAGGGCATTGGAAGAAAAGCACAGAGGATGCCTCTGCTATAAGGAATTTGTCAAGGAATCAATCTCTCTTTCATCAGAAAGTTTTCTCAATTTACCTGCTCTACTATCAGTCTTGATCACCAACACTAACATGGGTAGGTACCATCAGCACAGGACGGTTAACAGGTAGCCTTCAGCAACATGGGTTCCTGAGGCATTCCTCAGGCACAAAGAAGGTTTGGAAAATTATACCTATACTGTTTCTACTGGAGTCTGAGTTGAGCCATCAAATTAAAAATGTACTTGTACAAAAGATTAAGACAAAAGAGCAGAGCTAACAGAAAACTGATACACCAAGTTTAAAAATACACTTGTGTTTTGACTGATTTAATTCAATGTCCTCTAATAAAACAAGATAGCTCTTGAAAACACAGATCACTGGTTTCCATTGGGAAAGAAAGAAAGGCCCAAACTGCAATTCTCTAATGGTCCAAAAAAAGCCAAAAGAAACAGGAATGAAACATAACCTTTTCTTTCATTTAGACTGGTCACCTGTACGTGAAACAGGTTCATTATCACACCGTTGTTCAGACACCAACTGTGTGTACACACTGGAGAGCACACTGCAAAATCAACCCTGCTAAACAAGCCCACAACAAAGCAGGTTTTGAAAGAGAAGAACCTGTGCAAACCAGATAGATGCTGGGAAAAGATGACAAGAGTTGCTTGATATGAATCCAAAATGCAGATATTTTAACAAAGCTGTTTGGTAAAAGCTCACCTGATCCACTACATGGGCATTTAGACTTTATTTCTTTCAACTCTAGAGTGTTTAGGGTGAAAAATGATATGGATCAAGAAAGCAATTGAGCTGGCAGGATTCCAGAAGTGGATGTTACTGCTTCACAGCATTACTGGCCCAGGTGGAAGGCACTTTCTCCACATCTGGATACCTGAGGAGCAGTAAATCACAAAGTTGAAACACCCTCCCCCATTGATGGTTTGAATAAACACAACTCATATCAAGCTGGGCACATATTCTGTCTCCATTAACTGCATTGCTCTATATAAGCTAATTAAAAGCACTTGCATTGCCAGCTCTCACCTCATCGTTCAGCTTTTAGTTCTTTCAAGAATCACACTGAGCACATTTGACAGAAATAAAACTAGAAATTCCTCCTTATGAAAAATACTTCCTTTCACCTGCAGAAATGACAGCTTCTATAAAACGGATCTTCTTCACTGAACAAGAACAAAAAGGGCATTTGGGTTACAGCAACCCCATGTTTTCTCCTGGTGAAACTGATTTTCATACAGTAAAATCACAAATATTTTAAACAAGTCCTATAAAAACACCTGTGATTTGGCTAAATGCACTATTAGCAGCTCAGTTCCCAACTCTGCTGAGCTGGGCAAGTCAGACCCATGCTGGAAAGCAACCTTGCTATTTTTAATGATTCCAAGCCCCATAACAGACTCCCAAATGAGCACTGAGAATGGCTCAACAATATTTTGTGCAAGTATTAGAGCAGATCTTGCTATTACGTTACACAGTAACAGCAAAAGCACAACTCCAGAAAGCACAAATATTAAGTCAGAGAAAAAACAAAGATGAGCAGAAACCCGAGAAGCAAACTGCTCTTGATTTTGGAAGGTCAACATTCATTAAGAGCACAAAAACTTTCAAACTCACAAGTATGCAAAACCTCTTAACCTGTCTTAAGCCTGAGATGTAACCCGTCCACCCAGTCTCCATGTGAGAAAACACGGTTCAAAACAGTTATGTTGAAGTCTCACTCAGGAATTCTTGTTGATAAATAATCTGCAGGTTGAACGCTGCACTTGGGAAGGACGGAGCTGATCAAACACAACAAACCATAAACTTGGTTCAAAACGAAAATGCCAACCCGTGTGAGGCTTCCCAGGCCAACATGGAACAAGCACATCAATCATGGAACCTACAGCCTTCTTTGCCCCTCTGGCACAGTTGCACCACAGTGCCAGGCCTCATACCACCTTCAAAGCTCCAAGGTTTGGGCTGTCCAAGCACACCAGAGGTAACGGATCACTTAATGTCACCGTCTTATCCTACAATACTGACAGTTCCAACGAAAAGAAAGGAATTTCAATGCTGAGCATGGCATAACCCAAATGTGTGGCAATTGGTGGTCTTCTCGTTCATTCTGTGAGCCTGGAACATGTTAGGGTTCCTGGACTGGACACCCTTGCAGACTAAAGGCAACATGTAGCTTTCTGATGCAGCCTGCTGCCTCTTGCATACTGATTGAAATATGGCAAATTATGCAAATGCTCAGTTTATTTCCTGCTGTCTGAAGAGGAGAACAAGGGAGGCAAGAGAAAACACATTGTATGTGTGTGTGTATATATATATATATATAAAAATTCCTAAATGAAGCCCTCTGGTACTGCTGTGTATAAAGAAGCTCCATTTCACATGGGGTAGCCCTCTCAACATAAAATTCAGCTGCAGGTACACAGAAGGTGCACCTCTAATGCAGAAGCCTCTCTTCTGCACCAGCTGCCCCGCTCACATCTGTGCCTGTACCCTCCATGGTCTGGTGTTCACAGAGCTTCCCCTGGAAGGACCAGGGCAGCAGAGCCAGGACTATCTTGGCCCACAGATGGGCTCGCTGTTCCAGAACCTTTCTGCATGGCAAACGCTGCTGACTCGTGGGGGTGCGAGACCTGGTTCAGCCAATAACCTCGTGGGCTCTGATAACTAATTTGGCCGCTCCAGAAAGGTTTCCTCAAGTGCAGCAGCATCAAAGGGGCTTCTAATGGAGGAAGGAAATAGAGGAAACTAATTCTTCATGCAAAACTGAAATAAAGAATTCAAGCACAAGAATATATAGCTGCCTAAATGCTCCAGTAAATAAAAGACTGATCCAAAATCTCCTTCCAGTCCCAGAAACGCAAGGCCATCATTTCACTGTGGTGTAACAAACTTTGGCCTGACGCACATCTGGTTCAAATTAGCACCTGCATACCTCGGTTATTAAATATAAACCAGAGCTCTCCACATGACCTGCAGAGTCCTTGTTCACAAGAACTTATCCAACAGCATCATATCTTCCCTTATCAGATGTGTGTGGTATGACATAATGAACGCAGTGCTGCAGTGCGACCGGCACCAGTTCAATTCCCCAGTACCAGGTCACGTTTCCCATCATGCCATTTTAATGTGGACACTATGGGCTTGGTGGCTAATGGATGGAGTCCTGGAATTTCACTTCAGATCCCTCAATTTTTAACTTAAGTCTGATGAACTAAATGCAATCTCTAGGGAAAAATGCATCTGTCAAAACCACCACTTGTAGCATATGGCCAAACTAAGAGGTATGCATCAGCCATTTCTATCTTGATTTGTTGCACCTAGTTTTAAATGTCTGCTATGCAAACTGGATTTCAAATGAAAAGTTGCTGCTCTAGATATTTTTCCAAAACAGCACTTGGGGATTTGGATGGGGAAAGCAAATTGTTTTATTGTTAAAGCATACATCTTGGTAATTAGGGAGTCTTCGTTTCTTCTTCTGACTCCCCACATGTACTGTGTGAGCCAACACAACTGCTGTACTCCAGTCTCCACAACTCATCCCTAACCTGGTATACTGGTGCTCTTGGAGACAGAGGACTTGCACAACTGAGGGTAAAACTGTTCATTTCTAACTGCTCCCTTATTCAAACCACACTCAGCAGCTGTAGTCTCTCACAACTGTCAGCAGGTTCAAGAATTTGGGAAACTCCTGCAAGTGAGGTACCCACTGCTGGTGTCCCGAGTCTTCCGGTGCTGCTGCTGGGCACTGCACAGGTCCAGCCTTCTGCAGGCCTTTAAACATCAGGAAAAAACTAATTGCCCATAAGAAAAAAGACCTTCACTGAAAACAAGCTTTATGAGAAGGGGAAAAAAAAGGTGGGGAGCTTGTAACTGATTTTTTTTTGAGGGCATAGCAGAAACCATTGGGGCATAAAGGAACACAACACAACATATATTTATGCATTTAGCTGCCTATTAAGGCATTGAGTTAGGCTTGTCAATAACTGTCCATTTCCATACATTTCTCCAACTTTTTGAGAGGCTGCTGCCTAGTAGATTTTCCTAAAGACCAACTGTATTTCTCACAAGAGAACTGTGACAGTACATTTCTAGCACAGAGATGCATCCTTGCAGTCTGAAGTCCTTCCAGTGACCACCCCAAGCACAAGTAATTGAGAGGCACTTCCTTACAATTCTTAGGAACCTGAGTGACAGTCTATAGGTTGGGTCATGTCTTAAGCTGATGATACAAGCTGGATTTGGCCCCCCATGCCATGTTGTGAACTCACTTCCAGTCCGATCTGAGCGCCCTTCATGCCTCTATGTGAGCTTGAGTTATCAAAATTGACCTAACAAAACCTTTGGGTCTAGTTCTCATGTATTTCATGAGGTTGATGTTCAGGTCTAAAGCCCTGATTAGCAACAAGTTGAAGAAGCTCAGCACTGAATTCTCATGCATGAGTTTCCTCAGATCTGCTCAGACTGATGCTTAAATGCAGTTCTAGATAACAACTTTTTTTTTCCTACTTACTATAGCCCATGGCAAACAGCTCTTTGAGATATGTCTCAGCAGCTCCTGGCAGTAATCACACGCAAAGGGCAGTTGGTGTCAAACTGCAACATTAATTTGTTCTGCACTTGCCCGAAGACTGCAGAAAAGAAAACTTCCAAGTGCAAACACCCAGACACCCAAGGAGATTAGATGAAATGTCTCCCTTTTCATCTCCGCAGAGCACTGGCCAGTAAATACTCTTAACTGGTGTCGGACAATGTGGTGCAGCTGTTCGTTAGAGCAAACAAGAGGAAATCATTAAAGATAGAAACTTCCAGCCACTTGACTTCCACACCAAAATAGAAGAAGCAAGCGCACACATCCGTGACGCGATTTCACGCTCCCAAGCAAACTGCCGAGTGTGGTCTTGCCTCGCACCGCAAACGAGCATTTTTCTGCACCGTGACAGAGAGCTTTCCAGTTCCGCTCTCCTGGGCTCCCATGCTTACACATCCAGTAGCTGTGATTTACATAATTGCAATTTCACCTCGCAAATACTGTCGAGCTCTTTTTATGCCTCATTTTCTCAACAGCTGCCTCTTGGAGTTCAAGTCTTCATTACTTATTTCAAACATTTAACGGAAAAAATGCAAACCATAATTGATACAATTATTACACACTAAAAAAAAGAAAAAATTCTCATGGTTTGTAAGATGAGGGGACTGAAGGTTTTTGTGTTTTCTCCCCCTTTTGTTCTCCTTTTCTCTTTAAGAACAGCACATGCAAAACATTTGTGAAGCCAACACAGCTGCAGGGCCCGCTCACCAGACCAGGACTGTCTACTCAGTATCCTTTCTAGCTTTTTATAGATACAACTTTAAAACACCATGAAATTTATTTCCTGTAATAATGATCCCCAAATATTTTCTTTAAAAGTCGACATTTCAGCAAAATTCTCCCAAGAATGTGGAGTTATGCATTTACATTGTGTTAGCACAGTCCTTCCCTCCCCACTTCCTTCATTGTTCCCCCTCAGACACTCTTTGGTGTTTTATTTCACCAGCTGAGATCTGAGGTTTACAAGGCCAGGCTGGCACCACCATACTTGTGCATAGCTTCCTGGGAACTGGCACACCCCACACTGGAGAAAGGCTCCAACAGACAAAAAAATATGGGGTCAGGAGTTCTTCCCCTACATTTCCATTTTTCCTACCATAAATTGCTGGCTGCTGGCTGTGCTTAAATCACAACAGTGTGGTAAGCAAAGAGCCCTGTTCACAGCCATGTGCTTTCATCCCCACACAGCAGGTCAGATGTGCAAACATCCTGCCACCATCCGCTACTAAGTAGGCAAAACTGTCTCTGAGAATACTGCACTACAATACCTGTCAGCTCACACTACTCCATAGGTGGAAATGTATAGAAAACGCCAGCTGAAGAAATCCTGTGGCCTGCTGCTCTGCTGTGATGACATTTTTCATTCCATTAGTTCCACTCGGTTATGTAAAATTCACAAAATCACAGAATATTCTGAAGGGGGAAGGACCCCCAGGATCCTCAAGTTCAGCTCTTAAGTGAATGGCCCATATTGGGACCAAACTCACAACCTCAGTGTTATTAGCACCGTGGTCCATGTGAATAAACTCTCAAAGCCTGGAAAAGTCAATACTATGAACTTGTAGAAAAAATTACATTAATGGGAACGCATTCCATGACACATGACAGTGTTTCATCACTGTTTGAATTCTATATTTATTCTTCCCATTTCTTCTGCTTAACAAGCAGGCTAAGCTACAGGATCAATGCAACAGGATAAATGGACACTTGGAAAACACAACATGCTGTGCTGTCAGGGGATGCCAGAATAACTTTGGAAAAAAGTTTTACTTTTTTTTTTTTTTTTTTTTTAATACCAGCTACTACTGATGTGACTAGCTCTTCCATAACCCACAGAAGAGCAGAAAATACACTGAAAACATACAGTTCTGAACAACCTGGCTTATTCTCCAGCCTCCAGCTGCACAAAGATGCAGTCAGAGGCAGGGATACCTCGTGCTGTTACAAGCCTGAGGAAAACACAAGCCGGGGAAAACACAATGCATTTAAATCACATTCACTGTCCAAATATCCCAAGCTGATGTCAAAGAAAGTCCTGTCACCATGTTTGCAACACACTGGATTGTCTCCTCTTCTCTCTGGCTGAAGGCTGTTCCACTCCTCCACGTTAAGTGAACCTCCACACAGCCCTGAACTCTTTGGAGTGTTCCTGCCACCTCTTGTCACCGCTTCATTACTGCCACACACAGCTCTAGTTCCAAAGGTAATTTTATCTCTAATTGATGGTCTGTCTGAGGCCCAGGATGCCTCTAGTGCAACTTGCGCAATCTCCAGCTTCCCCTCGGAACCTCATGGCTCAAATATATTCTGATCCATTAAAATAAAGTAAAATATTCCAACTGCCTTAAATGACTTCAGAGTCTCTCCCTGTTTCCAAAGATGCCTTACAAGATTTAGCAGGTACTCACCAACCTTCCCTCCTGTCTTTGGTGCCTACATACAGGGCAAATGGCTGGGCAGTGCAAGTCTCCATAAGAGTGAAACAATCCTGCTGGGAATTTATCTTAATTTTTATCTTTAAACTTAATCTTTCAGCTGCATGACTGACCAGGTTATTACCCCTGCGGAGAAAGTTCTGCTCAATGCTGAGCTTTGCGGATCCACAAACCAGAAACAAGCACAGCCCTTGTGTGGCACTTCAGGAAACAGAGGGCCACTCACAATCATCACTTCCAAAGGCCCAGGAAAGAAAGTGTCTGTCAATCCCAGTTGTTACTGTACATTGCACTGTGTCCAGTACCAACTGCTGACAAGGACTGTTTAACCTTTCCAGCTTGATTAGATGAAATAAAATGGAGCAAAGTGTCCATTTTTTCCTCCTGACATCTACTGTGGTGTTTCTGTCTTGGAGAGCACAAAACCATTTTAATTCCCTGTGATTTAGGTAAGGTTATGACATTTTTCCCAATTATAATCCATCTTTTTTGAGATCTCCTAATGGTGTTACAGTTGTACCAATATCACAACCCTCACTTGTACCTCACAAGAGCAGCTTCATCACAGAATCCATCCTTTACCAGAAAACAACCAACCTGCAAGTCTTCAAACAGGTATTTTACCTTCCTGCTGCATTTTTCACGCAAACATGTCAGTTCTGCTACATCTACCTGCCTTCTCTCTCAGCTACAGACTGCCCTGATTTCCCTCAACCCACTTCTGCTGCCAACTGACTGTGCTGCAGAAACCACGTCCTCGCTGGCTGAGCCACTGCCCACCCCAGCATGGCCCTGCTCCTGCCACAGCACCGTGCAACACGTGCTGGCTGGGAAGCCCAGGCAGGAGCCACTCCTCTTCTGGCCCTCTCAAAGAGACAGGAGATGTAGCCTGAAGCCACACTCTATACTCTTAATCCATGTGCTACTTCAACCTGAAGAGCTCACACAAGTTACATTCCCTGGTTACTCCTCTGGGCAAGTCCATGAGGTGGTCACAGACACCTCACAGACAGATTTACCATTTCCCATCCACTAAGTATTGACATCACCCAACAGACAATCTTTGTTCCATGTTATAATTATTTCCCTCTTTAGTTTGCTTAGCATTTAGGTTCTGAGTAAGTGATCATTCTAAGGAACACACAGAATTATTCCACAAGCAGAAACTTGCCCCTAGTACTGAGAAAGGAAATGTAAGAAAGAAAGAATCAATATGCCTGTTTATATTGATGCCGTAGGGTTTTCATGAATTTGTAGATTTTTATACTTCTATGTAGTTTCTTGCATTCAGAGCAGCTAGCAACCTCTAACC
>JAWWEE010000122.1:84744-97276 GCA_035221455.1 Xenops minutus
CAAGGCCAGCTCGAGGCTCTCACACCCAGCCCTGCGTCAGCTCCAGCCCTGGCACAGCTGCAAACACACCCAGAGCTTGGCTCCCCGGGCCCCTGAACCCCCAAACCGACCCTCAGACTCCCAAACAGTGACCCACCTGTCCCTCTCAGCACAGCCCAACCCACAGCTCTGACATCCCAAGTTCCCTGGGCCATTCCCAGCAGACACGAGTAGGACCAGACTGGAGTGGGAAAAGAAGCCATTTCCCAGCGAGCTGATCCCACAGGCAGGAGAAGAAAAACATGTCTCTCTGACTTACCCCACACCCATGAGCAGGACCAGGTGCCCACAGCACAGGCCAGAGAGGCTGGAGGCTCTTGGGTTTGGCTGCTCAGACACCAAAGTATTTGCTAGTGCTGGTCTGAATTAAATGGGTTTTCCTGTGCTGAAAGGGAGGACAAAAACAAAATTAAGTGCACTGTGGAAGTCAAAGGCTCCTGGCTTTCACACTTCTGATTACTCACTACAGGACTTTCTTCCCTAAGCTTGCTCTTACCTATAAAAACCTGAGAAAATCAGTTAGGGGTTGTATCCAAGCTTCCCAAAGAATTTCCCTCTCCCAGCAGCAGCAGCAATGCTCCACCAGGTCCATGGAAAGCCCTGACTGAGACTGGAAATAGACACAGAACAAGCCAAAAGCATTAATTCAGCACCAAAACACTCAATAATAAACCACTTTGGGGCGACTTTTGTCTCATTGCCCTGCACAGGGAGAGGCTTTGGGATTCCAAGGCAAACCCAGAGATCCTCAGAGAGCAACAGCCCCCTCAGCTCCATCAGGGCTTGCCCCGGGTCCCCTGGCAGATAACTGGGTTACCTGGCACACGTGGGGATGACATTTGGGAACAATCACTGGGGACTGGAGCGGATTCAGGCACGGGGGCCAAGTGCTGCCCAGCCCAGGGCACTGCACACAGTTCAGCTGCAACAGCAGTGAGATTTGCTGCCTGTCCCTCCAGTATTGTCTGGAACTGCACAGCAAGGCACAAGCCCTGTGCAGACTAGGCAGGCCCATCCCTGGGCACAGGAAACACCAAGCAGCAACCCCTGGACCCGGCAGAGGGCTGGGGCATCCTAGTGCAGGGTAGTGCCTCCATTTGCTTTCTTCCACTGCAATTGTCCTGCCATGGGAAGCGTTAAATCACAGACTGTACAGTGAGACACATTTACTGAAACACAAATAAATTCGAGCCACAGAACACCTCACTGCCCCATTTAGAAAGCGTTCAGCAAAGGCCCCGGAAAAGCCAAGGTGAAGTGTGATTACCTGGCGTCCCGGGGAATGGAGAGGAACAACCAGACAGCAAAGAGCTCCACCTGCTTCTCGCTCCACACGCCCCAGTCGGGGCAGCTCCCCTGGACCGTCCTGCCCGCCGTGTCTCTCCAGGCTCCCCAGGTACTGCAACACTTCCTTCCTTCGGCCTCGAGGCAGCACAGCCCCGCCACGAGGAACTGCAACGCAGGGCCGTGTCCAACAGCGTCCTCCCCTGCCGCTCCCCGCACGTGTTCTCCTTCCAGCGGGAGGCAACAAACTCTCCCTTCGCCCCCCGCAGTCGCCCACGGCCATCGCTGAGGCGGGACAGCGGCCGCGGCCCCGCTTACCCCGGGCCAGGGCGGCCTCGAGGGGCTGAAACCGCATGTGCCGCGATGTTACCGCTTCCCGGGGGATCCCGGGGCGCAGCCCCGACAGCACCTGCTCGGCGGGCCGGGCCGGGCCGGGGGCTCGGGCAGGGCCGGGACAGGGAGCTCCGGGCAGGGCCGGGCCGGGCTTGGGGCTCGGGCAGGGCCGGGGCGGCCGCAGCGCCGCGCGCTCCCAGAGGGGTCCGAGCGCCTGCGCCGAGCGCCGCGTCCCCGGCCAGGGCTGCCGGTGCCTGTTGCCGCCCGCCATCCTCCGGAACCCCCGCCCCCGGCGCCGCTGAGCCCCCAGCTCTGTCCTACGCCGGGAAACACCACGGAGAGAGAGCGCTGCGAGCGCGGGGGCGGGCTCGGGCTCAGGCAAAGGGATAACCGCCTTTCAGAGGCGAGGGGGCCTAGCGCCGCCATTTTGGGTGTGGTGCCAGCATCGTCAGGCCTGAAGCGCCATCTTTAGTGTGGACGTCGTGGTTTCCGGTCTGGGCAGCCATCTTTAGTGCGGCCGTCGTGACTTCCGGTCTGGGCCGCCATTTTGAGAGCGGCGACGTTACTTCCGGCGTCGCCGCCATCTTTAG
Organism: Xenops minutus; assembly: GCA_035221455.1. Lineage (NCBI taxonomy): Eukaryota > Metazoa > Chordata > Aves > Passeriformes > Furnariidae > Xenops > Xenops minutus. The sequence goes on from JAWWEE010000122.1 coordinate 86,991, forward strand.
TGTGGACGTAGTGACTTCCGGTCTGGGCCGCCATCTTGAGAGCGGAGACGCTACTTCCGGTCTAGCCGCCATCTTTGGGGTGGCCGTTGTCACTTCCGGTTTCCAGCGCCATTTTGAGAGTGGCGACGTTACTTCCGGCGTCACCGCCATCTTTAGTGGGGACGGAATTTCCGGTCTAAGTGGCCATCTTGAGAGTGGATACGCTACTTCCGGTCCAGCCGCCATCTTTAGCGCGCCATTTTGAGTGCGGCGACGTTACTTCCGGTCTCGCCGCCATCTTTAGTGTGTACGCCGTAACTTCCGGTCTGTGTCGCCATCTTTAGTGTGGACGTAGTGATTTCCGGTCTGGGCCGCCATCTTGAGAGCGGAGACGCTGTTTCCGGTCCGGATCGCCATCTTTAGCGTGGCCGTTGTCACTTCCGGTTTCAGCGCCATTTTGAGAGCGGCGACGTTACTTCCGGCCTCGCCGCCATCTTTAGTGTGTACGCCGCAACTTCCGGTCTGTGTCGCCATCTTTAGTGTGAACTTAATGATTTCCGGTTTGGGCCGCCATCTTTTGTGTGGCTTTCCTGACTTCCTGTATGAATCGCCATCTTTAAAGTGGCGCATTCGACTTCCGGTAGTCTCGCCCTCTTGTGAGTGGCGAGCGACGCTTTCCCTCCGGATCCGCCATCTTGAGTGTGGCACAAAACCGCCTTCTCTCGGAACCCAGACAATTTGGACAAAATTTGCCCTTCCCCTTCCCTCATCGCTGACAACAACCACACGGGCACCAGATAAAGCTCACAGGGGGCATGTCCCGGTCAAAGCGACTCACCGAGAGGTAAGCGGACAAAAAGAAAACAATTCTGGCAAAAGCCCCAGACGACACGAGGCCGTTCTCTTCCTTCCGAGCCCAAACAGCTCATCCCTTCCAGGAAAAGGCAAAGAGGCGAGGGCTGCTCAAGGAAAGCACGACTTTGCCCGCGGCTCCCTTCGCTTCCGTCCCGCCCTTCCTTACCACGTGACTCGGCGCTCCAGCCCGCCCGCTGCGCATGCGCGCGTCCCCTGGCTGCGCTACCGCCGCGCGGCCAGCAGGTGTCCCCCGCGCGCCGCCGCGCAGCCGCAGTACCCGCCGCCACCGCCAGGCGGCAGCAGCGCCCCCAGCGCGGCGGGGCCGGCCCGGCTGAACCAGCGCCCGGCGCGGGCGGGGGGAGAGGAGGGGGGCGAGGAGGATGGTGCTGCTGGAGCTGCTCCTGATGCTGCTGCTGCCGCTGCCAACGCCTCGGGCACAGCTCGGCGCGCTTGCGGGCCCTTAAAGCTCTTCGAGTCACACATACAAAAGTCCTCTTTTCAAACCCCCTATTTCTATACCCTGCATTTCTCACATTCGAAGACTTTGAATACAATATGGAGATACGGGGCTCTATTTGGAAAACAATTTATGACTAAATTAATATTAGAGTTCAACCTAGAGAAAAATGAGAAACCTAACTTTTCATATTATTTTTACACACACACACAGAACCGCCCAAGAATTCTCAGGCTTCTTTTCATTTCAGAAGGCCAACAAATGCCTCCCAAACCTCACAGTGCAGTCCTCACTGCACTCTGCTGTACTTTCTGCATCCCCCTCACCAGCTCCGTGCACATTTGGGCACCCTCTGAAGGTGCCAGTTGCCTGCAAAGCAACTCAGGAAGTCCCTTCAGTTAGCTTTGTGTCCAGCTTTTTCTCTCCAGCACCACAGAGTCAAAAAGAGAAAACCAGAAACAAAAAAAAAACCCAAAAAATTCCCAGTGTGCCTCACAACCCCTCACAACTTGCTGCCCCTCACACACAGCCTTGGTTCCCCCCTGGCTGCTCATCTCAGCATGGAGTCACTCCCAGGGGAACACCCCAGCGCTGCAGCCCAGGCAGCACAGGCTGAAGGCACCCCACTGGGGGACAGCACCAGCTTTGCAGAGGAAAGGGGGTGGCCAGGGCTGCCAGGAGACTCCAGGGTTGCTCCAAGGCTCTTCCCACCCCACTGGGAGCTCAAGTTCCAATGGCCCCCACCATGCTCTGTCTAAGGCACGGCCAAGACTGGGTATCTCCAAGCCTGAAGAAGAGGAGTCACAAAGAGAAGGGGAGAGGAAAAAACATGACTTGGGGGTATTGGTCCACAGTAATTGTGCCTTTTTAGCCTTGCTGACAGGCTCAGAGGCACCACACTGATGTCCAACTTCATACACCTGTGTTATCCTCCTGCATCCTCCTGGCTCCTGGGAATCCACCCAACACCAGGCTCATCCCAGTGCTGCCCTGCCTGCTCCAGGATTCCGACTGCCAGAGAGGCCACTGTTCCCACACACAGGCCCCCACACAGCTGATCCCAGCCCCTCTTCCCTGCTCACTGCCAGTGGACAGACCTCCCCAGATCCCCAAATGCAGAGCCCCTTCACCAGCACAGCCCGCTGTGGGAGGGGCAGGAGAGGCAGGAGAGCCCCCTTCTCCATTTTCTCAGCAGGTTTTCACCCTCTGTGCAGCAATATTTAAAGGCAATACAAAGAGGTTTTATGTAAAATAAGCACAGAAGTCTCATTAAGAGTCCAGCAATTAGGGCTGTGGTGGTTGAAGCCAAGGAGATAAATCCACTGGGATGAAACAGGAGTGGCTGACAGGATGGTTTATGGCAGTCAGAGCTGCAAAGCTGGAGCCTTCTTTTCCTGGGCTGTCACAGCAGTTCTGCCCTCCCTCCAAGTCACAACAGAGAGCAGACTCCCATTCCCCTTGCTTCTGCAGGAGCAGTGCTCCCACCAACCTGCTGAAGGGCAGGAGGGTCCCCTCGCCCAAGGAGCAGGGATCACGAGGCTCAGGGTTCCTCATCCTGCCCAGGACAGGGGCTGGCCAGTGCCACAAAGCAAAAGCAGCGGTCAGGAAGGCTTAAATCCAACCAACAGCTGGTAAGAAGATTGAGCCACCAGCAAAACCACTTTGGAAATGCAAGAAGCACCCTGAACAAGTTACCTTTATTCCTTCTAAGTCCCTCAAGTTGTCCACTGACAGGTTTTAAATTTAACAGAAATATTTACCATATTCTAAGGCCTTCAGTTCCCTTCTGATAAGCAAACCTAGTGAGTTCCCTTGCAGAAGTGCCCAAAAGAAACAGGAAGGGTCTGTTGGGTTACCTAACCCTGCTCTCTCTGCTGGCTCTGCTCTCTGCCTGCCACAGCCCTCTTTGTTGCAGCACAGCTCTGTTTTAACTACTACTGAAACAGTGAAGCATCAGGGGTTTTTAGGCCACAGCTATCTATAAGAACCTTCTATTAAAAAAAAATTTAAAACAATACCTTTTTCCTCTGAGGGGACACAGCAGCAGCAAGCGATCAGCACGTTCCCTTCTCCCCTACCTGCCCAGGTTGCTCCAGGCACCTGCCTAGGCTAGGGCTGAGGATGGCCCCTGCAAAAGTTTTCATTCCAATAGCTCACTGAGGTGAACTGAGCACTAATTACACCTGATGGTGCCCGGCTTCTCAATGGCCCAGCAGCAGCAGCAGCATTTGAATTCTGTACATGTGCAGTAAGGCTGTCCAGCTGGAAGTGACCAAGGGTACAAGGCATCTGTGTTCACCTCACCCTGCCGTGACCCACGTCCTCACCCCTCCCTTGCTGTGACCCACATCCAAGCACTGCCCCAGAGGAGCCACCAGGAAGGATGTCCCAGTGCACAGTTTGCAGAGCGTGGCACAGGGAGCGTGGGCTCCACTCCACGCCGGCACCGACACCGCGCTGGCCAAACCCCCCGACGAACACACGTGGCAGCCAATTCAGCAGCACTTGTTTTCCTCCTTCGGGGAAGAAAGGAAGACATAGACAGACAAGAGATCACACAACCAGGTTCTAAAATGAAACACCCATTTTATTCCGGCATCCCCATCCATCCCTGGAGGTGGAGTGTGCGTGTCCCGCCAGGGGCTGCCCAGAGGGGTGACAGGCAAAGAACCACAATCCCAATGCAAACAGCCACTGGTACCACAATCAGATTTGGAGAAGAGGCTCAGCGTTGCCACTCACCCTCGTCGGTGCTGCCGGACGCTGGTGGGCTCAGGTCTGGAGAGGTTCTGCCCACATGAGCCCACCTGGGCTCCTCTTAAGGCTTCACTGGTGAGGTTCAATGCTACCATTGTGTGTACATACAGCAGCTCAGCTAAACACTGATTACCAACTCCATATGCACAAAGACTCCACACATTACATCACATGGAGAAACAATTCAACATCAAGGCCACCAGCAACCTGGGTGGGAAAAACACTTCCAAAGGAACAAGCAGCTGTAACAGTCCTTATTGCCACACTCACTGTAAAATAAAACCCTTGTTCCCCACCTCTGCAAATGCATTGTGAATGAGAAAAGAAATCAGCAGCAGAAACTGTTGGAAGAAATCAAGGGGCACTCAGGGGCCACAGGTGTCCCTGTCCCCACGGAGCAGGGGTGTGGAGGGGCTCTGCCAGGCAACAGAAATGCCCCAGCACTGGGGCAGAGGTATTTTAAACAGAGACATCAAATCCATACTTGGATGGGCAGGAGGAAACTCATTCTTCCAGCTGTCCAGGGAAGAACGGGAGAGACCACCAGGAGCTGGGCTGCAAAACAGCCGCCCTCCCCAAGCCTACAACCCTGAACAAATATATACACGTGTCTATTATTGCCAACAAGGAGTTTAAAGACCCCCCTCGCACCGCAAGGGGAGTGAATTTGCAGAGCTTGCTCGTGCTCTTTTGTTGTGAAAGGAGGGAGCTGGTTTGAGAGAGAAGGGCAAGGGGCAGACCTGGATATCCGGTGCCTGAGGTAAGGTTGGAGGAAAAAGTGCAGCAAGAAGGAGATGCAAGAAAAAGAAACCAACCCGCTTGGCTCTGAACATCTCTCCTATGAAAATGATTGTCAAAGGAGTCACTAGTGAAAACGAGGCAAAAAAAACACGTTTGCCAGAGAGGTACCTTTCTGCTTCTTTCAACATCAGAACACCAATCCGAGGTCCAGCCAATGCTTTCAGTTCCCCACAGCAATACTCTTTGGGAAGCCCGAGCTGTGCCATCCCAGCACGTGCCTCCAGGGATGCTGCCCGGCTCAGGCGGCAAAGGGAAGACCCTGAGCCCAACACGGCCTCCCGGAGATTCCCCGTGTGCTCCCGGGGAGGGGACACAGGTCTCCCGTGGGGACAGCCCCAAAAGCTGCCTGACCTCTGCGGCACTGGCGTGCCCACCATGGCACCACCCAAAGCGGAACTTCAGCCGGTACTTGACAGGGCTGGGGCTCTTCCGAGGCAGGGACGGCACGACCTTTGGCTTCGGCGGCAGCGGCTTCTCCTCGGGCAGGGCCACGGTGAAGGAGAGCTCCGGGGGCTGCGGCTGCCAAAAGCGGGGCAGGAAGTGTGTGGAGACGTGCTGGGGCCGGGCGCGGGGGCTGCAGCCCCGCTTGGCCTTGCCCCGCTTGTGCAGGGCCACGTACCACTGGCGCCCTGAGCGCGGGCTGCGGTGCACGGCCGAGGCGTAGGTGTTGGAGCTGTTCTCCTGGAAGCGCTCCCGGAAATGGCAGTCTGCTGTGAACCGGGCCTGTGGGGACACAGGGGACACCGTCACTGAAGGGCTGCTGCTCCCTGCCCCTCACTGGCTTTGGCTGCCTCCCAAAGGCAGCTCCAAAGGGACACAGGAAAATACAGGGCACCCCTGCCCAGGGCTCTGGGCGCCAGACCATTTGGAAAACCCCCAGCACAGATACTTCAGAGCCTGCTTGCTGCCCACTTTTTGTCTTCCTTTGAAATAAAGAGGCTGGAGTTGCCCCAGCAGCACCCTTCCCTCCCAAAAAAGCATGCCAAAATGCAGGATCAGAGCCCCACGCTCCAGCTGTGCACCCACGACCCCGGGCCCCCTGGCTGGAGCTTTCAGAAGCCCCTCCAGAGCCCCCTGCCATGCTTTAACCTGACAGTGGGCATGACACCCCAAACTCCAACAGCCTCCCCAGCCCAATTCCACAGCAACACCCCCAAACCACTGCAATGGGATTGAGGAGCTCTTTGGCTCGGAAACCAGTGATGGAGCACCAGACCAACACTCAGCAGCACTTTGTAACCACACGGAAGGTGTTTTAAACTCTTAATTTAGCCAGAGAAATTGAGCCTTACAACACAAGGGACACAGCCCTCAGCCTACCGTGTGCATTTTGCCTCACGGCACTTGGAATTAAGCCTTAAGCTTGTTGCTTCCCAGAGATGTCATCTCATTTTTCCTCTCCCTGTCTTTCATACACCCTCCACACTGCATCGCCCATGCACAAGCATTCACCTTCCCCAGCAAGGCCTTGCACACCCCAGCTCCTCCCTGAAGCCCCAGGGGCACTGCTCAGGCAGGACACCCCATGTATGGAGGGAAGCCCTTGCTCTGGACTGAGAAGTGCATCAGCTGCTGCTCCACCATCACCCCATCAGGCTTCCCCACATCCCAGCCCATCCCCGCACCATTTCAGCCGGGAAAAGCCATTCTCCCCAGCACAAGGTGGGTGGTGCAGCCACAGCACATGGCTGGCATCAGATTCGCTCTGCAGACCTCCAGAGACAGTCACAAAGAGCAATCCTGGAGTCCATTAAATTCCAAAATCCCACTGAGCAGAGATTTGCCCAAGCGAGGATCACAGCCTTGTGACAACTCCCGGGAAGGGAGAATTACCTGGGCAAATCTGGCCCCCGGGGTCTGTGCTGGCCCCTGCCAAGATGGGCACAAAACCCCTCCCACCCCCTTCATGCTAAAAATGGACAAACAGGGGAGCAAGGATTTATCAACGAGGAAAAAGCCATCTGTGCACACAACCGATAATTGCTGGGATTACTGTCATTTTCTGAAGCTGGTGCCTCTAAAAATGAACTGCTTGGTAATTTAATTAAGTTGCCATGAAAAAAAGAAAGAGAAAGGAGGAGGGCATCTCTAAAGCACCAAGCTGGGATGGAGCTGGGCCCAAGAGCGGCTTTCGAAGGAGCCCAAATTCCTGCAGGAATGACTTTGGTCTGCAGTTCAGTGCAAAGTCCTCGGCCTGACTCCCATATCAAAGCCCTGCCCTGAGTGACGGGCGCAGGATGCGCTTTGTACTGCTCAGAACTCATTAGGCCATGAAATAACTTCATCCTGCCAGGGCAGGAAAGAACAACAGATGCCGGGTTTGCATGATCAGCGTTGTTTAGTCCAGCAATCTTTAGACATTTGGGTCAAGTTTCTCCAAATTCGCAGCTTTCATCCAAGCGGGGCATCGTGTGTCCTCACCCCCGCCCTGACCCACCTGACTGAGGTCCCTCTCCAGCCCCACCCTTTGTGTATCCACAATTAACCATGCACCAACGAGGCTTGATTTAATTTCTGCCTGCACCACGGCATAAATCAAGGCTTCAGCTTGGATAAGGGGCCCATTGTAAGCTGGGAGGGAAGGCTCTGGAGGGTCCGGGGATCACGCTCCGTCTGCTTCCCTCTCCTCTCCATCCTTTACCTTTCCTCCTGCCCCATCGCCTCACCTCAGGTTTCTCTCCACCCCTTTTCCCCCAGACATAGTTCCTGCTCCTGTTTTATTTCCTAAAATAAGCCCCCACGTGCTCAACCCTTTAAGCATCGTTAGCTTTCAGGAGCAAAACTCCAATAAGACTCAAGGGAGAGAGAGAGGGGAGTTCATAAATCTCACTGGGAGCGATCTGCGGGCTCAGGCAGCACAAGCACATCAGTGACATCCACTCCAGGACCGGGAGGTTTAGCTCAGAACTGTGGGGAGGGCAACTGGCTTTCCCCTCTCCCCATCTGTCAGCCTTGACCAGACTCTCCCTGGGAACCACCCTGCGGGACAATGCGCTGCCTTAAAAGCACCCCGAGTGGGGTGATGAATGTGTACGCACCTTTAAAAGGCACTGACTTTCATGTAAGCACACGAGAGAATTTCATTTGTTTTAGTGATCTCTGGAACTAACAAGAAACTGGGAAGCAACATCCTGGGGCGGCAACAAGCAGCTGAATCAATTGATGGACTCATTCATTGCAAAAAGCCTGGAAAAAGAACAACTAGACCTGCAGGAAACCCCAGCCTTCAGGAAAACAGCCTGCAGAGAAGAGCTCGTGGGATTTTTCAACCCTAGCTGTAACACACCTGCCCAGGCTGAACCTCACCTGCCCGAGCTCTCGGCAGGGCTGTCTCTCCCCAGGGCACTGGCAGTCTGAGCCCCGGGGCTGCCGGCGCCGCACGTGCTGCTCTCTGGCAGACATTTGGCCAAAGCCGTCTGCGCGAGCTGCTGCAGAAGGGGCTAAAAATAACCCAGCTGTGCTCAAAGAACAGGCCCCGCTGATGCAAATACCCCAGCGCACAGAAAAGAAGCGTGCACTTGGCATGGTTAAATGCCACAAGCAGGGAGGTGGGCTTGGGGCCTTTGGCTCCACCTGTCCCCTCTCTGTCCGCACAGCGCAGATGCCACCCCGCACGGAGCCAGCCCGGCAGCCCAAGGGGGTCAGCACTGCAGGGCCATGCCCGGGAGCATCGCTGTCACAAGGCCTTCAAGAAACAACACAGACTGATAAGCGAGGGGTTTACTTACACTTGCATGGAGTTTTCCTTTTTTTGACATCGCTAAAAATTTGTTGCTGAAAACTCCTCGTATTCCTACAATCCCCTGAGACACAGCAAATATTTCCAAAATACCTAGGATGACAGAAATCCCAAAATAAATCACAGTTCTTTCCACAGTGGGGTGACAAAGAAAAAATAAATACAACTCTGTCTGACAGGTTTGCATTTCCTCTCCCATGTCCCTGCTCCTCAGCTGCCTGGCTCCATGCAGCTCCTGCTCTATCCCTCTGCCCTGCAGAGCCGCCTCCCTCTGCTCCAGGATGGATACAGGGTGGTGGCTGGGGTTGGCATTTTGGGGTGTGACAGAACAAGTTAACCCCTGGGGAAACCCTCACAAGGGTGTGAGTGGGAAAAGCCCCCTGTGCCTATGCCAGCTTGCCAGGATCGGCCTTGCCCGTCCTCCTCCCTCACGTGCCACACTTGGGAAGTCAAGGTGTTACACACCCCACCTGGGCTTAGAGGTACCAACGGTGCTCCCTCAGGCCCCCCCGCCTGCAGCAGGACTTGAGGAACAGGTCACTGTGTGGCCCAGCCACGGAAGAAATAGGAATTTTCCGAGCAAGCTGGGGCTCTGGCCCTCAACAGGGCACCAGTGCCCTGCAACTCATCTGACAGAAGGAATGCAACCTCCAAGCACCCCTCAGCAACAGCACTAACATGTGTCACCTCCCCGAGCACTGTGGGGTTCCTGGGGCAGAGGGTCAATGCACTTCATTATATCTAGGTATGTACTGAACAGCCTGCAATAACACTTACTGTTCCAAAACATTTTGATACCTAACCAGAGGCTCTTTTGAGGGCCTAGAAATGGCAGCACTGTAGGAAGCCTGAGAACTAAGCCCAGCTGTCTTCATTTCGGTGGGACACCTACTCTTTATGTTTTATTTTAATTTACAGGCTAGATCATACTTTATCTACCTTAATTTCTTAGAGCCCCACGCTTAATTCGTGAGGCAGAGCAGTAAAACATTACTAGAGCTTCCTGAGTCCAAGCTCTGCTTAGCACAGCTGGGTTGGCTCCCACTGCTTGTTTCAGCATCCTCTGAGACAACACTACAAGACACACAGCACAGGAGTGAAATGGGGAACCCAACATACTAGAGACATGTCTCAGAGCAGCAGAAAAAGGGAACAAACAAAAAACAATACCCCCAAAATCTTTTGGATTACAAAAGGCTATAAAAAACAACCTTTTTAGGTTATAAAAGCTAAGGCCTCCTGCCCTTCCATACAGCCAGAGAAACACCTCCTGCATGCACTGCCAGCCCCTCCCTGGCTGGAAGGGCTCTGCCTAACCCAGGAGTGACCCCATCTGTAAAACAAGGAAATTGCAGTTCCTTTACAAGGGGCTCAGAAAACTGCGGCCAGAGAGGGAACTGCAGGAGTCAGGAGCTACAATTGCCAATGCTAAATTTTGCTTTTTCTAACATTATGGTAAACACGTAGCATAAGCCCAAGAGTGCTTACATTTTCAAGGCTAAACCATCTTTTAACCTTTTGTGTCGTATTTTTTCCTAAATATTCCAAAAAGCACAGTTTGCAGGGTATTTGCCAGGCAGCAGACATCATTGCTCAAGTATGCTGTGGAATGACACTTCAAACGTTTCCTCTGAAAATTCTAGAGCCTAGCTGGCTCAGCACAAAAGAATAAATCCTGACTCTGGAGTTATGGAAGGG
>JAWWEE010000122.1:106180-131956 GCA_035221455.1 Xenops minutus
CCGCCGTCCAGGCGAGCGGCCAGCGGGCCCCCCGCGCCGCCGCGGGGGCACAGCCCCGGCTCCGAGCCGCCCGCCCCCGGGGAGCCGCGCTCCGGGCCCTCCTCGGGGCCGCCGTCGGGCTCGGGGCCGCGGGCCGCCTTCTTCACCTCCACGAAGGCGCTGCGCTTGGCCTCTCCGGTCTCCGGGCTGGGCGGCGCGAAGAGGCGGCCGCCCTCCTCCAGCCCGCAGTAGGAGCCGGCGGCGCGGTATTGCTGCTGCGGGGCGCAGCCCGGCTCCTCCTTGGGCGCCGCCGGCAGCCCCGGCCGCTCCGCCGGGAAGCGGCCCCGCGCCGCTCCAGGGCCGCGATCCTCCTCCTCCGGGAACCGCCGCTTCGCCTTCCCGGCTGCCGCCTCGGGGCCGCCCTCGGGGGGCGCCGGCCGCCCCGGGGACCCGCCGCGCCCGCCGCGGGAATTCTCCAGCTCCCGCGCCAGGTTGTGGAAGTCCGTGGAGGGCTTGGTGCTGGCGGCGGGGCCGCCGTCGGGACCGGGAAAGGGGTGGTGAGGCGGCCCGCCGGGCTTCCCGAACTTGCCGGGCTCCTGCTCCTTGCCGGCGCCGTCCTTGCCGCCGGCGGCCTCGGCGGCGGGGCCGGTGTCGGGGCCGTGCAGCCTTTTGGGGCAGCGGAACCGGAGGTGTGCGGCGAAGGGCAGCTCGAACTGGAAGCGCTGGCTGCACTCGGGGCAGGCGAAGGGCGGCGAGCCTGCGGCGGGAGGGAGCACAGTCAGCCTGGGCCGCTGACGGGGTATCCCCAGAGAGTCTGGGGAACAGGGGCGCGGGGTTCCCGAAGGTGACCGCCGAGCTCGATCCCCCCGGCGGCGGGAATCCCCCTCCCTCCTCCCGCCCGGGAGTGCGGGCGGCCGCGCGGGGCACCCACCGTTAGTGCGGGCAGGGGCCCGGGCCGGGCCAAGCAGCAGCAGCTCGGTGAGCTCCTTCCCGTACCACACCAGCAGCTCCTCGTCCTTAGCGATGCGGCGCAGGGAACGGTAGAAGAGCTGCCCGCTCTTGATGTAGGCCTCCAGGTTCTGCTCCTCCCGCTCCCGCGCCGACTGCACCAGCCGCAGCCACATCAGCCCCTCCGACGAGCCGTTCGCCGCCGACGTGTCCACCTGAAACCCCGCGTTAATCCACCGGACCGACAGACCGACACCGACCGACCGACCGACCGACGGGCGGGACAGGGCCGGGCAGCAGCAGGAGCGGCGGGCGGGTCTGCCCTCGGGGACAGCCTCCGACGGCGGGGGGTCCCCCGGCCGAGCTGCGCTCCGCGGCTGGGACGCGCTCGGGCACCGGCCGACGCGGCGAGCGGCTGAGCCCGGAGACGAGCGGCTCTTACCCGGAATATGTAGGGGACAGTGCGCTTGTCGGTGGACTTGAGGGCGATAAAGGCGATGCTGTCGTAGAGGGACGTGTGGCTCAGGACGCACGGGCCGAAAATGGCATTTTCCGGGATGTCGCAGGTGGTGTAAACGCTAGTGAAAATGTCAGTCAAGCACTGCTGGACCGTCTTGGCGTCCCCGTCCCATATTCCACGCTGGACGCCGGCGTCCTCCATCCCTGCGGGCGGAGAGAGGGGCAGAGCAGGGCTGTTACCGCGGCGAGTCCCGCTCAGCGGTGCACTAGGATGTGCCGGAAAACAAAATCGAATTAAATTTAAAAATCAAGGGAACCTCCCCCCCCAAAAATAAAAAAAAAAAAAAAAAAAAGAAAAAAATGAGGCAGCTTCTCCGGTCTAAAAAAACCCAATCAAACGAAAAATAAAAAAGACCAAAACAAAACTAAAGCAGGCGAGAAGCTGCGAGCGGAGGCAAGGTGCGGGGACCCTGCCGCGAGGGTTTATTTTTCACAGCGATCGCGGCGGAGCCGGCTCCGAGCAGCGACCCGGGAGTCCCACCGGCCCGGTCCTGTCCCGGGCGGGCGCCGGGCACCCAAAGGCTGCGGGTCTCCCGTGAGCCCCGGAGCCGGGCGGACTGCGGGCTGTGCCGGGAGAGCGGGTGGGTTCCAGTGGCTTGTCATTGTCGCCGATTGCGTGTCAGCTCACCTCCCGCTCAGCGCGACAAGGGGAACGTATGGCTGCTCATTACCATAATCCAGCACTTTCCCTCCGAGACTTTAATTAAAAGCAGCAAGCAGAGGTAATTATTTTTACCTCGACACGCTTATTTATGGTGCAGGGTGAGCCCGGGCTGCCGTGCGGTGCGAGGGGAGGGATGCGGGCGGCGGGCAGCTGGCGGGGCGCGGACAGCGGGCAGGGCGCGGAGCCGGCGGCGCCGAGACCGGGGAGGGAGCATCGTGCCCGGCTGCGGTACCCTCGCCCTTCCCGACCCGATTATCGCAAGGCTACCTCCCCCGGCCCCATCTGCCATCGAAATCCATCATTTGGGACTGGCTCGGGAAAAGACCAGTGCTTCTCCCGGTGCGCCTGCTGACGGCCGCCGCCGCCGCTCCCCCCCGATCTCGGGGTACAACCGGATCCCCGCTACCCCGGGCACTTCGCCCCCGGGAGCAACGGCGGCGGGTCCCGGCCCCAACCTGGGAACGGGGGCCGCGGAGAGAACGCTCTGGCCGCCTCCCCGCCGCCCTCCCCGTTCCGCCGCTGCCCGGCGCATCCCTTCCCCGAAGGGATGATTTCGCCAAACGAATCCACCGGCACCGAGCGGCCCCCGCTGAACTTTCCCCTCGGCGCCGGCGGGCCCCGTACGGCTCCCCGCGGCGCCGCATCCCTCCGGTTCCCCGGGCCGCCCCCGGCCCGGCGGCGCTGCCTCCCCCGGCCGTCCTTTGTCCGGGCCGGGCGGCTCCGGGGCCGCTCCCGGAGGCTCCGCCGCCGGGCTCCGCAGCTCGGGCAGGGCCCCGCACCCCGGGCAGGGCCGCCGGCAGCACAGCCATCCTCGGCATTGTTCCCGCTCCGGGGCGGCGAGGCGCGGGGGCCGGCGGGGCCCCTCCGCCAGTACTCACCAGGGACGGTGGGGTTAATCCTAGCCCCGACAGTGGCACAAAGGAGGCTACAGGCTGGCTGCCCCGGGCTCTCAGCGCCGCTCCATGCCGGGCCGGGCCGGGCGGGCGGCAGAGCGGGAGGCGCGCGGTGCAGACGGACCCGGTGCAGTGAGGGGCTGGCACGCAGACACACACTTTTTGTTTGCTGCACATAATCTGCCCAATGACGCGTGACAGCCCACGTCCCTCCCGTTAACCCCTTCGGGGCTGCCCGCTCGCCGCTCGCCCGCCCCTCACCTGGCCCCGGAGCCACTGGGCACCTGCGGGGAAGGTGATGGGGAACACGGGGTGCGCCCCCCCCCCGACTCTCTCCCGGGGCAGCGGGCGGGTTTGGGGCTGTCGCTCCGCTCCGGCCCGGCGGGGGTGTGGGGCGGGGAGCGGGGGGGCCCGACGGCCGCTCCGCCCGGCGCCGGGATCCCGGCGGCGCCCGCCCGCTCTGCCCCCGCACCTGCCGGGTAGGGGCATCTCGGACACGCAGTAAAACCCCTACTCGGCGGGACGGAAGCGGGCGAGGATGTCCGTGCCTCGGTCCGCGGAGCGGCTCCTCCGCGCTGCCGGCGCCCGGCGGGGCCCGGCGTGCGGGGCAGCGGCACCGGGAAGCCTCCCGCTCCCCGCCGGAGCCGGGCCCGCAGCGGGAAGGGGGACGCCCGGCCGGAGCCCCCTGCCCATCCTCCGCTGTTCCGGGACGTGGGGCGGCCGCGGGCTCGCACTCCCGCACACGCGTGGCTCCCGCATTCACCGACACGCGCGCAGATTCGGGGAACAGAAGCATCTGCAGATTCTCTGTGCCGAAATAAGGGGCTCCCCGCACGGAAAGTGTTTACCGGTCCCTCCCTTTTCGCCGTCATTTCAGGCACAAAACAGATTAAAAAGAATAAAATAGAATTTAAAACCCTTCTTTAAACTAAACAAAAGGAGAGACAAAGCGTTTTCCAGGGGCAAACAGAACGGGGTTTGCAATCAGAGAGTGGGCTGATGTTTGGCTTTCAAATTCACTTATCCTCCCCATAATTACGATTTTCCTTGCATTAGGATTAAAGGCTGCATATAATATGCTTTCAACATTTATCTTATTAATTCGACAAAACGCAGCGTCTCCTAAAACGGAGATTGTCATAACATTAAAAATATGGGAGTCTAAAAATTTGAATCTCAATTCCTGCTTCAAATGTGGGGGCTTTTTTCCCATTCCTGGTTTGGGTTTTTTTGTTTTTCTTTTTTCTTTTTTTTTTCCTTTTTTTTTTAAAGGCTGCAGCTCTGGCTGAGAGATATAAATTGTCCGAATGACTGTCATTAGTGGAGGGGAAAGAAAACCTACACGTTATTTTTATTCGCGAGAATTTTAAGGGATACCACGGCACATAAACGATCTCAAAATCGCTTCGGCATAATCTCAGCTACTGAAATTCCCCGGGACTGGAAAAGACGGCGGCGGCATTTCTGAGCGTTTATCCAGCCTCGGACTCAATCCTAAAACTGGATCCCAAGGAACGGCGTCCCTCGCCCCGCAGAACAGCACTGGGATGGACGGGAGCTCTTTCCTTTGGAGTTCCTGCTGCGGGGTACTCCGGCCGCGAGCGCCCACCACAAACCCCGCAAAGCCCGGCGCCCTACAGACCCCGCTGCCGGCGGTGCTCCCTCGGCCTCACCGAAAAGTCGCGCCGGGATTTTGGGGGGACATGGCCCAGCTGCGCCGGGCCCGATCCAGCCCCAGCCGGGCTGCCAGCGGGTGCGGTGTCACCCTGCGCGGCCGTACGATCGCTGCCCGCCGCCGCCCGGCTGCCGCACGCTCCTATCTCGGTACATCCGTGCGTTTTCTATTCACTTATTCTTCCAGAAAACCTCCCACGGAGAGCTAAGGGCGCCCCGGGCTGAGGAGCTCCGGCCGCCTTCCCACAGACCCCCGGTAGCCATCAGCCTCCCGCTGCTCCCTGCCGCTCTCAGCCCCCCAGAAACGCAGCCCCGGCCCTGCCGAGCCCCTGACGATGGCACCGGCACGGCACAACCGGTTCCTGGGCAAGGGGAGGCCCCGGGAGCAGCCGGGCAGGAGCGGGACGTGGGCTCAGAAAGAGTCAGTCTGGAGAACCTAATTCCCACGGACACACGGCATCCAGCCTCAGCGGGGCAGCCCAGGGTCTGCTGCTCCCCGGCTAGGACTCTGGAAAGGGCTCAGGTGGCTCCAGGGGCAGAGTGGAGGGTGGAGTGGGGATCCTTGGACACCATTATCACTGACCATTATGATAACCCTCTTCTGTCCACTATGAATTACCATGGGGATGGCTGCAAGGGACAGAACACCTGCTCCTCAGGGGTGTCAGTCTTCTCTTTCCTCCCTGAACTTCTCCCAGGAAAGCGAGGGGAAAGGGGCCAAGGAGGCTGCTCAACCTGTGGTCAGAAACACTACTGCATTTCCCTTGGGAAATGCTTCCTGAGTTGTGACATGCACCAGGCCTACAGATGTGTGGTTACTCCTGTGAGGAGACACATACACAGCTGAGAGTCAGCTCCAGGTGACTGATGTAAAGTCACCCGTAAAATAAAATCACTCAGAGAATACACAAGCTCCCAGAAGTGCACAAGCCCAGTCACACTTGTTCCCACGGTGGCAGGGGACCATGGGGAGGGGGCATGAAGCCCAAAGCTGCCTTGCTGTTCTCTCTGCCTGCTGCTGCCAGAGGCAGGGCCAGCTGTGGTCCCAGGGGGAGGACACCAGGTAGAATGGAAAAGCTGCTCAAAACCAAACACAGAGCCACAAGCTTTCCTGGAGCCCGGAGAAATGCAGACAGAACAGTTCCCTTCCCCGGAGACTGATAGGCCTCTGTAGTGGAAATAAATTGGGGCCACAGCTGAACGACAAACCATTCTTTCTGCATGTCACCAGGCTCATGGATGGCGCCTTTCCTGGGGAAGCCCTATGCTGGGGTGCCAGTGGCATCACCACCATGCTGCACACCAGTACACGGCATACAGAGCGGCAGTGCTTCTCCTACCAGTAATCCTGCCAAGCAGCACAGGGATCCTGCTGGGAATCCTCAGCCCCACAACCAGCTGGATATGCCCTTACAACAAGCCCTCACCAGGGCTGAGGCATGCCAGTAATGTCCTGTCTTGTTTTCAGCTCAGCTCCCAAATGTGCCTGTGGTCCCTGTCCTTTCCTATTCCCTTTGACCCTTCAGCCACACCTCACTGATGCAGTGCCCGGGACTCCCAGGTATAGTCACCACCGCGCCACAAAACCACAAATCCCTAAAAAGGGCCAGACACCAGCTTCAGCTATGGCTCACCCCAAGAAGAAAATGCTCCTGCTCCCCAGAAACCCCAGTGAGACACTGCTTTTTCACGATTCAGAGACACCATAGGCACCTTGGCTGTTTCTTCAGCTCTGATGATACTCTAACTACTCCTATACTTCCTTCAGAGCAAGTTCAGAGTCCAGTGACAAATATTAATCTGTATATTCACCAAGGGGTCACAGAAATTTTTTTATAGTTCATCAAAACCCAGACCATTGAATACAATACAGATGGCTGGTGAAATGGTGCATATATAGCCCTGTATCACTGCTGACTCTATCTTAAAATTATTTTCTCAGCAACAGCTTTCTGCTTCTCCTCCTTACTTGGCCTGAGAGCAGCACCAAGATTTAAAACCTGGAAAGCTTTCACCTAGCTTCACCTTCCTTCAAATGTTTAACAGCATGACAGAGGATGTGATAGGCTACAAGGGACAAGAAAGGGAGAGAAAGGGAAGGGGGGAACCCCTGCAGGACTGAAATCTGCTTCTGCCTCCTGTACACCCTCGGGCCTTTATGTCCCCATGTGCCATCACCAGCATCCCATGCTGGGGCAGAACCCACCCCACTGCATGGTCCTTGGTCATGCCTTGGCATGAGGCCAGGCAGAAACCACGAGCTGATGGGACACACTGCAGCTGGGGGACAGTGAGGAGGGCTGATCTCAGGGGGCAGTCCCACAGTCCCCCGTGCAGAACTGCCCAGCATGGGGTGCAGTGGGGTCAGGTAGTGCTGGGCTCCCTCTCCTTCAGGAGACCTGAGCTCAGCAAAGGACAGTGGCCTGGATGTCTCTCTGGTGGCCACACAGCCTCTGTGCTGTCAGGTCTGCGAGGATGTCACTCACAACTCCCCACTGGACCCTGGGTGGCCACTCTCTGCGTTCAACATGGACAAGCCTTGGCAGCAGTCGGCTTCCCAGGCTGATCCAACCATCAGGTGGATGTTCCCCATCTGGGGATGGTGTTTTCCAGCAGTGCCTGGGGGCTGTAAAGGCCTTGGATGCTCCAGTGAGTGACAGTCCCTAAAGTTTGCAGAGGTTTGCTAAACCCTGGTGCAAAGGGGGTGGGGAAAGCAATGAAAGGACAGACAGACGGGGCCGGGGGGAGGGAAAAAAAAAAAGATGCTGAGGATTTCAGATCCAGCTCTGCTACAGCAACTTGACGTGGGGTGTGTGAAGGAGCCTGAAACTTAAAAAGATTTATTTTCTCTAGTCATAAATCTCATCCCGTTGTTCCTCTGACCAACCAAGCATGATAAAGTCCTTTTCCATAAAGTATTCAGTATTAAAGCCACAAAGCTCACCCAATCAGTAGCCATCTGCTTCTCCCATAACTGCTGCTCCAGAAGCAGGGAAAAGCAGCCAGAAGAGAAAGGGCACCACTGTTACGGCTCCGGGACAAATGAGGAGGCACTGAATAGCAGCCGAAACCTTTGGTTTGCCTTGTATATCTGTATCTATAGAGACAGAGGAAGAAAGGAAGCATTATATTGATACAACAATTGTAAAACAAAAAAAGGAAGAGGCATCTAAAGGGCAATACAGCGGGCATCAGAGGGCCCCGCAGGGAGGGATGCTCGCAGCTTCGTACAGACCTTTAATTGCTTTGCAATTGAAAGATAAAGAGGCCGAGGAAAAAAACGGGGAGAGCGGCAAAGCGACCTGCGTTACACGATGCACGGGCGCCCGAGCTCACGCAGCCAGCGAGCCGGAGCATTCCTGGTTGGGGTACGATATCCCCGGGACCGACCCCCCCGCGACCTCCGGCCGCATCCCGGGCCGGCCACGCCGCGCTGAAGTTGTTTTCCAGCCGTCCGGGAGGGAAAGACCCCCCGGCGCTCCCCCAGAGCTCGCCGTCGTGAAGGATGCCTCTCGCAGCCTCCCCGCTCCCCGGGCTGCCCCCACGGAGGGCGTTTGGGGCGACCCCTCCTCCAGCGCGGGGGACTCACGGCACCCCCGTCCGCGCCGCTCCCGGGCGTACAGCAAAGAAACACCAGCGGTGTCACCGCAGAAGGGACGCGGGGAGGGGGCGGCGGGAGGGTGCCGGACCAAGAGGTTCAGGAGCCCCAGGGGTTGCAGGAGCCCCCGACGGGCAGCACCCACTGGAGCGCGGCCCCCGCCCCTTCCTGCGCTCCTGCCCGCCGGGCAATTAGCGGGTTAATGACCGAGTTAGCTGGTCTCCTGAGAGTCGGGTGTTCGATCGCAGACCCCACCGCACGGCCTGGGGCGTGCACATCGCCCCCAAGTCGCGGGGACACGGACAGGGAGCGACGGAGACCGGGCGGGATTAGCGGCGGCGGGCCGGGATTAGCGGCCGCCCGCGCTGCTGCCGCTCTCCAGGATTACGCCGGGATTAGGAGGCGGCCCCGTCCCAGCTCCCCTGCTGGGCGGGGTGAGGGGGAGACACGGGAGCTCAGAGGGGTTTGGGGTGCCCGGAGGGCCCGTGTCCTCCTGTCCCCACGCTCTGCCCGGCGCATGCTGCTTCCCTCCGATGGAGGGCAGGAGAGGAAAGACGAAGCCCAGGATGCTGCCGACGGCGAGATGCAGGTGCCAGGCACCTGCCCGCAGCCATCCCGGTTCCCGGGGGGCACTGAGACCCCTGCTCGGTCCCCCATCCCCAAGCACGGCGGGAGGCCAGAGAGACCAGCAGGAGTCGGAGCTGGAAGCACAGGGGACAAAAGAAAAAGGATGGTGGGCTTTTCATTTACGAACCCCGGGCACGGGAGGGAAAGCAACACAAATATTATTTATGCACCAATAAAACCAGGGGCGAGGAGCGAGAGACACGGATACACTTTCCCCTGCAGGTTTGGTTTCTCTCGCAGAGCACGAGTGGGACTGAATGCTACATGGAAGGCACAAATCATTCTATGTTTTTTCCCAAGCACCGTTGTGTCCAGCAGCCCTGTATTATGTCAAAAATCTGGCATGGCAGGCAGTGGCACATCTGCTAGGTGTGGATGACATTCATTAGCCAAGGTTCTCTGCTAAACGGCCTGCCAGAGCCTCAGCAGTGCTGCCCAATGCCAGTCACTCATCTGCTGCCAGCTCAAAGGCAATCCTGCTTCAGGGATGGCTTCTTTCCATGCTGGCAGGAGAAACAGAGGAAACAATGCATTTAGATGTTTGGGATGTGAGCAGGGTTGCACATGGGAGCAGCAAGCAGATGTAGGAGGAGAGGAGATGAAGTTGTGAAGTGTCATTTAATAATTGCAGCACACGGGAGATGTGCTGGTGAGCTGAGGTTTGGGAGGGGAAAGCATGAACCCCTTTCCAAACTGCAGGGCAGACAGCAGCGGATGCTTTTTGGAAAGGAAAGGTAATGAGGCTAATGCAGCAAATGGCCTCCTTGTGCCCATGTGAAGGACACACAGACCAGCACGGGGAGACTCATGCCAGGGCACCTGGGAAAACCGCCCAGGCGAGGGGAAGGAGCTGCGCTGACCTCCTTGATGGTCAGCCTGGCTCAGGTGTCCTTTCCCTCTGGGGGTCTACCTGCTGCAGCCTGGACAACCGCCCTGCTTGTGACGTAGTGGGCTCAGTGCTGGTCCTGACAGCTTGGTTCACAGCCCAGAGGGGCAGCTGCACAGCCAGGGCAGGTGGGGCACTCACCGCGCTCTTTTGTGAGTGATGTGGTAGCCAGAGGTGGAGGAAAGGAACACCTGCTTAGCACTGACGTGAACATCAATCTCTGGGAAGAGAGGCTCGATTTTCCTCTGCTCAGAGGCCCTGTGAAGGTCCTTGTTCCTACAAAGGAATTAAAACACCTTGAGGATGAGATGAATGCAAAGATGTTAATCTTCCCCTCTGATTACTTTTTAAAATTTATAACCACCTAATGAGATTTAAATTTGAGCCACTATTTGGTTTCAAGTGAACCCAGGAAGCAACCTCAAATAAGTGCTCAGTGAAAGCTCTCCTCAGCCCTGCCTTCCCTCAGCTTCCACTCCGACTTCTATTTCTGTTTACATCCATTCACTTAAGTAGTGGTTCATAAAATGTGTGAGGTGCTACCTACACATGCACGCAGCCTTTGCCTCACAGATAATTCTTGTGACAGCTTCAGTATCTTAAATCTTCCACTACTTTTGTTCACGCCATGAAAGACCACTAGCAGTTCGCAGTGCCTTTCCCGCTTCTTTCAGCCAGGCAGGGAATTACAGGCTTTTCCCCAGCACCGGTCTCTCTGCAATGACCCATCCTATTAAATCCCCACGTACCTTCCTGAAGCCCCGCCAAGAGCCCCACAGCCATGTGTCCCCCCCAGGCTGGCACACTGTTCTGCGGTGGTGCCCATCTCCAACACCACACGTGCTTTGCCCAAGGCTGATGGGACACTCTTCCCACAGGCAGTGGCTCCCCCGACATCCCCTGCCCAGCCATCTGTGGCACAGCTCAGCTGTGAGCCTTTTCCTTCTGCTCCCACCTCCCCGGGAAGTCTTTCTGCTCCGGCTGCATTCTGGGCTGAACCTTATACACCTTCTGTTTCTGCACTGAGTTTGTCTCTGTTCTGGGTAGTTGGTTGGCCTCAATCAACTAATGTCTGCAAATTACAAGATATTTCCCCAATTTCCTACTTTTCATGGTTTGATACTTGCTGTACCACACACCCCAACACACTTCTGACAGAGACTGTGTGAATCCCATAACCTTCCATCCTCAGACACTGGAACTGGGTGGCTTTAAGAGTGGGAGCCAAATCAAGAGGCAGAGATGTGATGCTTCTCCCCCCTCTCAAAACATTATACCCTCACTTAAATATGTGAGTAATCCCATTGAATCTACTCTGGTGCTTAAAGTTAAGCCTATTAAGTGTTCACGGGGCAGTGGTCTGCACACAGAGGAGCCAGAAGAGAGGGGGAAAGGGAGAACAAGATGCTGCTCTGAAGGGGAGACATGTTGGTGGCAAACACTTCCCTACTCTCCTTCCCCTCAGGGTCACCTTCTCCTTCGGCAGCTTCTGTGAGCCCCGGCACCAGGTTCCCTTCAGGGTTTGGCACTACTACTGACATTAGCAATGTGAGGGCAGTAATGGTGAGGGCTGGCAGAACAAAGTGGAAAAAAACCTGCTTTAAATACACAAAATAAAAATACGCAGCACTTTTGTGCTGTCAACACAAAAGCCTGAATTAATTTTTTAATTCCAGGGTGGGCTTTGTCGTCACTGTGTTGGAAACTTTATTTCATTTTGTTTTAAAGGTGTTTCTCACACAACTCATTGTGTTCATTGTCACTATTTTCAGACAATGAGGTAGGAGAGAGCAGAGTTATTGCTGCTCCTGTGAGGATGGTTTTGTAGCAAAGCACTCGTGCATGTGTTTCCTTTGCTCTCCAAGGATTTCAAGCATGTACTTAAATTCAAGCCTAAGTACTTTTTGGAACAGGGAGTGTCTCTTAGAACCGGGAGTTGATTCAAAACCTGCACATCCACAGAGCTCTGGCTCTTGACTCTTTGCTTCAAGCACTGGAAAACCTCCTGCCTCAGCTGCACAAAGCCATGTCCCATCCTTTCATGCATTTCTTGGCACGTGCACATTCTAATTCCCAACACCACTCTCTCTTCTCCTTTTCTTAGCTGGCTTTTCTCTGGGTGCAATGCATTATGTTTTCCTCTATCTACTACTCCATACTGCTTGCACAATGTTTTGCATGATCTAATATTCTTTGTTCAAAACTGCAAAGAAATCTAAATAAAGACTATAGCGTGTCGCATCAGTATAGGCATCAGCTAACGTTTTCCACGGCATATGGTACTTCAGAAGCCATATGTACCACTGTTTAGTGATTCTGGCAAAGAGGCACAGAATGGTGAAATCCAACTGCCAGGATTTCTGAAAACAAATATGTAAATGCTCCAGTGCTTTTGTTATTCATAACATACCTCTAACACAGCACATACAATATGCTGTTCATTCTGTAACGAGTATACTACTAAACTATATTTGCCTCATTTCTCATTTTAAAAGATTTTTTTTTTTCTTCTGCATACGATTCTGCCATCCTCTCTATCAAAATCAATTTAAATTGCGATTTAGAAAAGGCATTTGGTCTATTTTCAAGGGATACACTTTTGGGGTGACTGTGTACCTACAAAAGGATCTTGTATCAGAACAAAGACTGACGTTATCTCAGCAGCTTGAGAGTGCCCGTTCTAACTAGTGGAATGAAAGCAAGGAAGGGAAGTGCATTTAAACAGATCAGTTGTGCAGAGTGAAGCCTGCTCAGCCAGGAATAACCTCCTGGGGAACACGGGTGGGTTGGCCCTGCTCATAGGCTAATGCAAAGCAAGCAGGCTGACAAAGCTTTTAGGAACAGGCCCTAGAAAACAATAGTTGTGAAGGAAACAGATGATTTCAGACACGTGGTGCAAGGTGGATGGCAGCTGCCAAACTCTGACCTGGACTGAGATCGGTCCCGGTGAGCCGGGTTCTGCCAGCGGCCGGGGACAACGGGTTTGGTCCATGGCTGGGGGCTCTCCCCAGAGAGGCCAGCAACACTGAGGCCCAAGTCCCAGGGCAGTGCACAGAGCTCCCGTAGCACTTGTACATCACTAAAGGCTTCAGACCCCACTGGTGAAGGCAGGAGCCCTCCTTCCGGAGCCAGCACCCGCATGTAAATAGGAATCAACACCCAATCCCATTAACCATCTCTGGCAGCACTACTCCGGGTGCTCCTCTCATCCGCAGAGAGCCTGTCATCTCCACCCGGGATCTTGCTGTGATGAAGGATTTCAAAATGTTGCTGTTTAACATTCAGCCTCACCATTCACAACAAACATTTAACATTCCTTGTCGCCACCACTGTCTCTGTCTTTCAGTTTATCAGTGTACATGGAGACTGAAATTCTGGGAGTGATCAAACATGCTCACGAGTTGCTCTGCAGCTCGCTCCTGCCTTGGAAGTGGGACTGTTCTACATCACCAGGGCCAGTGCTCAGCACCCCATGGCTCCAAGAAATACCAGAGGACCAGGCAAACCTCAGGAGGAGGGGGCAACAAACAGCAATGCCTCAGAGAAACACTTGCACTTTCAGTCTAT
Organism: Xenops minutus; assembly: GCA_035221455.1. NCBI lineage: Eukaryota > Metazoa > Chordata > Aves > Passeriformes > Furnariidae > Xenops > Xenops minutus. The sequence goes on from JAWWEE010000122.1 coordinate 119,536, forward strand.
TGCTTTTGTAATATACGCTGTTAAACCCAGCAACAAACTCATGACTCCCTGCACTCCTTCCTGGCAAAACACTGTCACCCCACAAGGTCCTGAAAGAATTCATCCATGTCCAGATGTGACAGTATTATTCAAGACACGCAGGTGCCTTTTTCCCAAGAGATCAAGGACTGCTGCTCCTTTCTTTGCCAGTCTTGCACTGCAGCATCCCATTTCAGCAAGCACAACTTCCCTCACCAGGATCTCGTGCCCAGCACAGCCTCTGCTTGACTTCCTACGTGTGCACATCAGATGTGCTCATTACATCCTGTCTTCTGCCAGTCCCCACTGCATCATGCTGAGCTGCAAACCATCTGGGTGCCTAAGCACCTCCTTTTCCACAGGTTTTTCCACCTGCAAAAGGAAGGGGATCCCACTTTGCTCCTCTGAAGCTACAGAAAAACTCTGTTAAAAAGCTTAAACCAGAACTCTGCATGCAGCCAGGTCTTTCACCTCTAAACACTTTTTTTTTTCTATTCTATTTCACAGAAGAAAACCTTAAAATTAGCCTTTATGTTTTCCTACTTTCACAGGTCCTTCAGCCAGAGTGTTTTTTTCCTGTTCTGTTCTAGCCAGCAGGTGATAAAAAGTTGCCATAAGAAATGTTGGCTTTGAGCGTAAATGCCAGGATTAGAAAAAGAGACAATTAGAAAGTGAAAAGTGGCAAAAAGCTCCTAAGAAGCCAAAAATAAAAGAACAAACAAACATACAATCTGGCTAACAAAAAAAGCCATGTTTTTCCCTTACTGCAGTAAAAATCAATGCTACAGCAATCACAGAGTATTTTGAAAGATAAGTTGTAGGGAGAAGGAAAAACAGTCCAACAGGGTCAAAAAGCTGGAGACATCACTGGGAAAACCACCTGAAGGGGCTGAAAAGGAGGGGACAGGCAAAGCCAAGTGCCTCGCATCATGCTGACAGGACATTGCACTGATCCTGCAGACACAGGGTAAGAAAAACTACCCTATGGGAAGAGAGCCAAAATAAGAGCCCATTGACTGAGCTGGTTCATGTGCGCTGGCATTTGTGGCAGAGCAGGGGTCAGTCTTGTATTACCACTTGTGAATCCCTCTTGAATGAGCAGGCTGGGGATTTAATGGGCTAAGGATGAAGATTTATTGACACACCAGGGGTTGCTGGCCCTAACTCTTAACCTGCTGGCAGAGGTTGGGGGTTTTCATTAGGGGGGGCTACATGTGGAGTAGTTGCTGGCTTAGGCAAAGAGTACATGTGATCTCATCCCACAGAACTTGCCACTGTGCAAGAGAAAAGAGACTACTTTCTCTCAGCACAAAAATCAGCAGAAAGCTTCCTCACCTGGAATTGTTGGACTAGCTGAGGGCATGGAGAGGATGGTAAGGGGAAAGCTGGAAGGAGTGCCGTTGCATTTCTGCATTGCTCATCACGTCTGTGAGCTCTAAATCAGCAGAGAAAACTGGCCTGTTTTAAGGGAGAACAGTGCTCATGAGAGATACAACACCCTCAATAGGCTTGCTCCTCTCCTAAATCCCCTCCTTTGATTACACAGCAACAGTGGCTTCAAGAGGGAAGAATAACATGAGCAGTTCTATATTTACAACAACACATCCTTACACCTCTCCTACTACCTATTTTCCTGGGGTTCCACATCTCTGCACCCTGATCCCTCCACCCGGAGCATCACCTCTGGCTGCCTGTACACAAGCTGCTGAATTATTTTCCCCCTGCTCTTCCTGGGATGTTACTATGAACACTTCTGCATCCATCACACTCTTGTTATACAAGATCCAGCTCCATTGTGAAAACCTCCTAGGTCCCCAAGCTTTCCCCATCAGCTTTTAAAAAAAAAGCCCCAAAAACATGGACTATTTTTACATCCTATTTTTACATTTAATGTTCTTGCATACTTCACACTTATTCCTACCTTTTTCTTTTCCTATTGCAAATTGAATTCCCAGTGGTGTTGGATGGGGGCACAGGGGCAGTAAATTCACTCTGGCCTTCCTTTCCTGCAGCCTTGGGCAATGGGCTCAGCTGCCCTCTTCTTCCCTCTTCTTTCTGTAGAGAGAGGCAAAGATTTCTCACGTGAGACAGCATCCCAAGGAGCTTCCCTGCCCCTTTGGGGTATTTATACACACAAACCCCTTTGGGCACCTGGGGTGCAGTGAGCACAGCTGGGAGAACGAGGAAAGGACTTGGAGAGAGATTCCCAATATGTGCTCCTATGGAAGAAGAGATTAATTTCTCTCCTACAGCCTGTGTCAGTGTTTGTTTTTTGTCAGTTGGCAGAGGGTGCCACTTCCTTCTCTGAGGAACCCTTAATGTCAACCTTTCTTCCCAGGGAAGGGGGGCCACGGAGGCTGGGGTGAGTCCTTCCAGGCAACCAGGCATCTGAAAGGAGCTGCAGGCTTGGGGAAGAAGGAAGAATCCAGCAGGGAATCCATCTTCTGCTCACAAACTTCCTTTAGCTAAGGGGAGCAGTTGCACATCTCTCCCTTACCTGAGGCTTCCTATGGGAACACAGAAGGGCCCTGTAACAGCAAATTTTGGAACAGGCATGTCTGAGAACAATTTCTGATATAATATTTGAGTCCTCAGATGTTCAGCCATTTGCACATACTGCACAAGGGCCTGATTTGCATAGGATTTGTATTTGTTGCTATTCACATTCGTAGGGGAACGCATACATTAGATTAATGTCATCACAGTTTATGGAGATCATCTGTGCCACAGTACCAGCCCGGGCTCTGACTGCATTCTGTGCCCCGTGGCACACAGCAACCCCCTCCTGCCCTGCCAGGGCCACAAGAGCTGGGATGGCTGCACCAGACCTAGGCACAGCCACACTGAGCCCCAGGGTGGTCCTGCTGGGCTCTCCTCTGCAGGAGGGCCTGCTAACTTTTCCTAAAAGAGAAGTTTAAAGATCATCATTAGAAGCAACTGCCCAGAATTGCTTAGCCCATGTTCCAAAGGTGAAATTAATCAAACTATTTGGATTTATCCTCTTCTATTTGCTTGTATGACCTTACATCACCCTCCCCGCTCACATCTTTAGTACCCACATAAGGACATTCAGCTGCCAAGCAGTCCAACTAGGTGGTCCTTTCCATCTTGCAAGAGCATCCCTCCCTCAGTAAAATGGGATGGTTATTATTCCCTCCCTGGTTTTCCATGGCACCTGGGTGCTCTTGTCTGCTAGACAGCTGGAAGCTGTCACTAGAAATGCTGTTCTCACAGAAGCATTGCTGCTCTCAGTCAGACAGTGTTTGTAAAGCAGATGGAACACCTCAGAAGAACAGCATTGCAGAAACAAAAACTCATTTTCTGCTAGGGAATTTCTGCTATTGGGCAATGCTTCCATCAGGTGACTTCACACCCCAGCAAGCCCACATGCCAGCACAGTCTAATGATGATTTTGTTAACCTGCTTCCACTCCTGAGGCCCTGCAGCTCCACGTCCCAAGGCCAGCCACCAGTCCCAGGCCCATTTTCCCTCTCTGTGCTCCCAAATTGCATGGCACAGAGTGTCCAGGAGCAGCGGCGCTGGGGTCTCACACCCCACTCTGGCCCTGCCATCCAGGGTTTCTGACAGACCTCTACTCCATCCCCAAGGAGCTGCACATGCCTTGCATTCTGGCATTCCCTTCTGAGTCACTCCTTGTGTGCATGATCAGTTGGATTTCCTGCAAAATCTGTCTCAATCTTGATGATGCAACCAAGAGGAAGTGGGTAGCACAAAGGAAGGGCACACATCTCCAAGTCTGCTGATGATTTCACACTTACTCTGGTAACAGGCCAAGTAACACCTTTGGGCAGCTGTTTAGAGCCCTGCTATCCAGAGCATGTGCTGCGAGCCCACGCTCCAGCTACACGTACAATCCAGCTGCTCTAATGGCTCCTTACCCAAGCACAAGTTCTCCCACTTTGCAGCACAGGTGCCACCCCACTGCATCCCACAGAGCTGCTGTGGCATGAATAGCACACCTAAGAGAAACACATGCACCTCTCCAACATGAATTACTGGACACAATTTCAATATATGGCTTTCCGAAGCAAAGTCTTAAAAAGTCCTTTCAATATTTGAGTGCTTTCCTCCTATTTTCCAAGGGATTTATGCACTAAGAAACCTTTAAGTGATAATCAAACCCCTTAGATGCCTCAGAAAACGTCCCCAAATGATGTAACTAACACTCTTATGACAAGCAGCTCCCTATTTTTCTTTGTGATGGCTCCTACTTCCCACCAACATCTGTCACTGTGATTATGATCTCTAATGAGCTTCTAAATTATATTGCAGCATTCTGCCTTGATGAGCTACATTCAGTAACTTTCACTCTGCAAGACGTGAAACACTTCCTACAAGATGCTGAATGAAAATTCCCTCAGCTGAGAAACTGGTTTAAGTTTTTGTTGGGTTTTATTTGTTTTTTTCTTTAGTGTTTTGGTCAGGGTTTTTTGTTGTGGTTTTTTTTTTTTTTCCTGTTTTGTCTGAGTTGGTTTTTGTTTGTTTTTTTCAGTGTTCTGTTTGGTGTTTTTAGTTACACATCTTATTCAAGGAAGCCTAAGAACTTTACAAATGAGAGACAGAGATTTGAGCCCTCCTACCTCACACTCAAAAAATCTCCACCCAAAGATGGGGACTATCTCTCACCACACAACAGCAGAGATGTCAAATATTTCTGTAAAGCAGGACAGGGGAAAAACCCAAGTCAAGGCCCTAGAAAAACTTCCCATTATTTTTATGTTGTTTTCCGGTTACAAGTGAAGGCTAGTTTTGGTGATTTATCCAGACATTTGGGATGTTGTACAGAGACTCAGTTTTCCCATGCTGCCAGAATGCAGCATTATGCTCCACACCTTCTCATAAACATTTTTCCCCTCAGATGATCACACTTAGTGAAACTGGAAAAGTGAATATTAACCAGCAAAGGTTTGCTGCTTTGGCTGTAAGGAATCAGTGCCACAGTTGTGGTCACAGATCCTTGTTAACAGATGCCCATCCTGGCTGGCAATCTCTAGATGACTTGGATCTCTCAGATCCATGTTCTTGCTCATTGCTGAGGTAACAGCAGCCCCAGTCAGTGCTCTCACTGAAACATGTTTCTAACATGCACATTCAGTGTCACACCGTGCACTAATGTCACTGCCCACCTGGAAAAGTATGTACAGTGTGTAAGACTATACTTTCAGGCATCATTTCTGTGGTTCAAGACACGGATGGAGGAGGCTGATGTTTGTGTGTACAGCTTCCTCAGGGGCAGGCAGCAAAATGCTGGCTCCCTGCTGGTGACTCAGCTGCACCTTTCCCTGCCACTCATCCAGGGTCTGTGAAGCGGCTCATGAGCTGAGGTCAGTACAGTATCATTTATACGACAGGATTTATGGGGGTTATTCCTTGCTTCCTGCAGATAAGGACAGGCAGTGTTGATGAGCAGTTGCTACATTTCCAGCTCCAAGTAGCTGTGCAGGTGGGACAGCACAGGACTGGCAGGGAGCTGCTGAGGATTTTGTGCACCATCACTTGTCTGTGCCACCAGGTGAGTTGCCCAAGTGAGTGCACACTGACTCATCACTGTCTCTGACTCAGGAAATGAGTTTGCCAGGGAATTAAACACATCTTATTCACACACACTCAGCAGGGACTGAAGTCCCTCCCTCTTCTATGTGCTTTTCTACAGGTGACTTGTGCTAGGGTACCGTGAGCTATTTAACTTCTGGTTTAGCTTTGCTGAACAAAACATTTCCTTTATAAAGGTTTTTTACAGCCAAGAGACCACAAAAATTCAACATGAACAGTACCCCAGCTCTTTTCCTGTGACTTTTACTGTATGTCAACCATACATGCTGCCTCAAAGCAGGGCCAGTTATGCCACCTTCTACACTCCCACAAGCTGATCCATGAAAACATGAAGCCCTTACCAAGCTGCTTCACCTGTTCGTCCCTGGGTGAATGGACATGACTCTTTCTATCTTTATACATTATTGCATTCTCTGCTCTGCCAACAACCACTGCTGGAAATAGAGCCTGCAATCCAGACAACACGGCTCCACCTCCAGCTATTCTACCTGCCCAGACACAGGAAGAGAAAATCATAATAATTTGGATGGCAGACAACAGGACATGAGCACAGCTCACCATAGTACAAGTTAAACTTAAGTGTGGAGAAATTGAGGAAAAGGTAATTCAAAGTCACTCAGAGGTAAACACTAGTCAGATAAGATACATCCCAGCTACCTTGCTCTTGTCTGAGGGCCAGCACAGTCACACTGATGTACAGAAGCACTTGTCATCCAGGCAGCTGGGGGAGCAGCTCACACGAACAGGGCAAGTAAGGCTGACATAAACCATGTAACTGGCGTGGCTCAGCTGGTAAATAACAAGGCATGGTCCTGACTCAACCAGCAAACACTCCCACACGCACCCTTCCTGCCCTGCAGTCTGACAGCAGCACAACCAGGAGCTGACTGCAGTAAAATCCCAACCTACCTTCTAATTGTGGTGTTTCACAGAGCACATCCCCAGAAGGTCTGGCTGGAGGTGTACAAGTCTTCAGGAATCTGACTTTACATAAGGCAGTGGAACACAGGACTGCAGCCGAGTGCAAGATCTGCAGGCAAGAAGGAAAACACTCCCGTTAGATTGGAAAGTACCTCTGATGGTCCTACCTCCTGCTCAAAGCATGGTCAGCACCAAGTCCAGACCAAAGTTTAGGGCTCTGGCTAGTCAGGTCTAAAATCTCTCATGGGAGCCAACTGGGCTGCCCTACCTAGTGCTCAGCTCTGGCTTTGTGGTGACAAAGTTCCCATACATCCTGCTGCTCCCCCTCTCAGCCTCAGGCATGCAGCCAGCCTGTCACCCTGTCCCTGAGGAGCTCTGCACCCACAGAGGGCAATCCCTCCCCCAGAGATCCCATATCCATCCCTCTCAGTGCTCACATGGCATCCTGGACCAGCAGGGACATTTGGAGGTTCTGCTCCCCCCATGCTGGCCATGCCACAAGAACCTGTGAGCTGTCTGACCCCTCCTGAGGGCTCTCCTGCCCCCACCATCCTGCCCTGCGTGCCCGTCACCCAGAGCCTTGCTCCACAGTGCTCCTCCCTTTTTGCTACCAAAAAGCAGAGACAGAACCCTTCCCCAATTTCCAGGTGCCACAAGCTGCTACCCAGCCCCATGCTGGAGTCTCCACCTCCTCTCATGGCAGCACCCCTTCCAGCCAGTCCTCCTCTCCTGTGTCCTGGCTCTCACCTGCAGGCAGGTCATGACAGAAACTCCACGAAAGCTCTGCCACCTCCTCAACTGCCCTTCCTGGTGCTACACAACCCCAAACCTTCCGTCAGCTCTTCCCTCAACAGAAATCCCCCAGGCCAGATACCAGTCCACCTGTGCCAGTATCACAACTTCCTCCTGACAGCACCTGCTCCCCCAGGCATAGGGAGAACCAGGTATCAGCTGGCTACTGAGCTCCCATTGCACATCCCTCGTGTCCTGTGAGCAGTATTGCTACCTCTCCCTGCTCTGCAAACCTCTACACTCTGTGCTGAACTCCCAAGCACAACCCCCTCCCACCACCAGCATGCTGCCCAGGTGATTCCCAGGAATAAAAGAGGGGAACTTCCAGGTACAGCCCTTATAATCGGAGACCCAGAGTCAGGGAACAGCAAACAGCTATTGGTAGCTGCAGGTAGGCCCAAAAGCACTCTAGAGCAGTGATCCCCACCTAAGGAAAGCAGAACCTGCACAAAAAGAAAAGGATTAAAATAAATGCTGAATTGGCAAACTTCAAAGTTGGAAAACCCCTCAGACAATGGGTAGGAAAAAAAGAGGGAAAAAAGGGAAGAAAATGACAAATAAAGTGGCAAAAACCATGGAAAGGAACTGTGACAAGTTGCTGAAAGAAGCACCAGTAGCAATGCCAAGAAAGAAATCTTCCTGGTGAATAAACACAGGGGAGTGTGTTTTTATCCCAAATCCAAAATTCCTCCCCCAATAAACAAACTTCTCTAACTGCTGGTCTCTATGAGCATCCACATCCTCCTGGACCATTCCCTTCAGCCCACACCCCCTCATCAGCAGGCATGATAACCTGCAAGAGGTAAAGCAAGCCAAGGAACAGACCCAAATCGCAGGGACTTTTGGTTGGCCCACAGTTGAATTCTGCTGGATCAAAGCACGGGCCAGGTGTTTGGCCATGCTGCTGCTGCGGGGCACACGGCTCTCCGTGACTCTCCCTCACCCAGCCTCGCAGGCCGGAAGAACCTGGCACAGATGACTTCAAAACCAAATTAGGGGTCATACACAAGAAAGGACATTGCTACAGCTCTGGCGTAATTAGGGCCCATCATCATCAAGGACAGGAAATTGGCACATCTGCTTTTTGGGCTGCTGATCCAACAGTGGCTCGGGCACACTGTCCTGCTTCCAACAGTGGCTCGGGCACACTGTCCTGCTGCAGCCCCCTGGTCCTGCATAAATATTGACCTAATTGCCCCTAACAGTAGTACAGCAGTTGTTTTATCATTCATTCTTCCAGTTGTTCGTTCCTCATTCTCTCCTGCTCCTGGGAGCACACAACTGACTTCACAGCACTCCTCTGCAGCAGTGAAAGGGTCAGGCTGGATCAATGAACATTAGCCCCTTTTCAACCAGTGTGACCCCAAACTGTGCACAAGTGATGTTTCTGTTTGGATGCACCATAAGAGGGTTTCATCCTGTTCCTCTGGATTTAATCATAAGTCTGTCACAAACTGGGTGGCCATGGAATCATGACTTGTGTTTTTAGGGTTTTTTAATGATTTTTTTTTCCCATATACTCCTCGGAAATATGTTGCCCCTTTTCTGGGATGCACTGCTCTGCAGGGAGAATTCCTGCCTGCTCCATTCCTCTGTCTCCTCTGGGCTCCTCTGTTTCCTGACAAGACCAAAAAGGGTCACTACAACACTAGAGTTGTGCTAAACTCCCAGTCCCAGTGAGGCCTGGATGCTGCTCTGAGTCAGCAGCAGCTCCTGGACCAGAGCAGGACTTCCATGTTTTCTGTCCTGCTTTTTTTGCTCTCCTGGGCCAGGAGGCATTTATTTAGTCTGTGGTGGTTTACACCAGGGCAGCCCTTATTTCACTTTTTGTTTTCATTCCTTCTGCTCGTCTGAGCACCGTGGAAACAAATAGCTCTGGAAAAGTGGACACAAGCAGCTCTGTGCCCCGTCCAGGGCATCAGCCAGCAGAGAACTGCACCAAAGTATAACTGAGCCTGCTCCACCTCTCCAGAGACAGAAGTGAGTCCCGGGGACCAGCCCTGGCTCCTCAGGGCAGCCAGTGGGCCAGTGTGCCACAGAAGGGACATCACTCCCACATTTATACCTTCCCTAATCCAACATACTGCTAGTCTTTAGGTTTCCTACTTTTCAGAGTTGAGGGTTCCCCCGCCGTGTTTTCATGTGCATTTTAAGAGATACTGAAAATGTTTCATGATGTTGGAAAGGAAGGGTTATTCAGGAACTCTGAACTTGCATAATTCCCAGATTTGTCTAGACAGATATTTTCCATCTGGATGATGCATGCAACACCACAGGGACACGAGAGTTCCTGTGTTACTTAATGCTGTCCTTTTTATTTATTCATTTCTACACTACTTTACAGGATGAGCACAGACATGAGGCTGCAGCTGTAAAGGGAACAAGGATTTGTACCTAATCCTTCAGGAGCAGCTCCCAAACAGCTCCTGCCTGTTGTAGAACTGCTGGAGCCCTTCTGGTTTCTCTTTCTTTTTACAAAGCATGAGACTTCCATGTGGGGCTCATATCCTGTGAGGGAAGATATTTTCCTGTGAGCTGCCCTAAGTCAAATTCTGTTTTAAGCTGGAATGGCTCAGCGATTCCCATCAGCTCACCTGACCTTGGATTTGCAGAGCTCAGGGTGTCTCGAAGTGCTGGCTGGTGCCAGTGCTGTGGGGCAGGACCTCCAGCTCTCCCCTTTCACGCTGCTTCTGAACCGTTTGGCAGAACGGCAATCCCGGACCTTAGTCAGAAAGGAGATTTAATTAATCAGCACTGCAGCCGCACACACAGACACACCTGAGTTTCATTTTTGCCCAGACAAAATTTTGGCAATCACTGCAGAAAGCAGGCTGGCTCACAGCTGTTGGGCAGAGGTATCCTGGACCAGAACTGGATTTATCGAGCAACAAAGCCCTCCCAACCCTCTGTAGTCTGTGGAAAGGGCAGCCTGTGTGGCCACCGAGCTGCTGCTTGACTCTGGTCCTGAGGTCACCTCACCACAGTAATGAAGGATTCCTCCCCCTCAAACACCACCTTTCTGCTACAGCATTCCCAGGACCCAAGGCTGGGCCAGGCTCACAGCCAGGTTACACTGAGGGCAACTTTTTGCTCCAACTGCTCACTCCTGAAATACACCAGGTTTGGGTTAGCACTCATGCCGCTTGCCTGAGGTCTTTTCCACTGGCTTGGGCCTAAAAAAGGTGGCAGTGGGTGGATGTTAAGGGACAACATGTGGGGAAATCATCTCCAAATTCTGGAGACAAAGAAGGTAACTGTATAACCCCAAAGGTGCTGTAAGATGTTCTGTTTACTACTTCCTCTGCAGTAAATCTTGGCAGTGAACTTGTGTTCATCTGCACATCGACCTTCCATGTGAAAACTTTGGCTTCTAGTGCTGAGTTACTTTAAAGATGTATTTATTTAAAAGTTCTGTTTTAAATGACCTAGGGCAGCTACTCCCTGGCTCCTCTGATTTCCCTGGTGTTCCAGCCACCAGGGAATACTACAGTAGAAGAAACCAGTGTAAAGGAGGTCCTGCGAGCTCCACTACAGACCAACAGGTCAGGGAGTGAGGGCAAGCTTGTTGCTTCTCCAGACGTGGAACCAACATCAAGAGGCAGCAGCAGACTCAGTGGCAGAGGTCTGCAACCAGCCTGGTTCCCTCCATGCAGCCAAGAGCACGAGCAGTCCCCTCCTGCTGCTGCAACATGACCTTTGGTTCAGCACTGGCAAGCTGCTGACGCCCCATCCAGCTCCTTGGATACCAGGAAGATATCAGCTCAGGTCCAGGAGGCTGCTTTCCTGAGGGTTTGTGTGTGCACACAGCAAGACACGCCTGTCCCGCTGGGGCCGGGCACCCCAGGCCAAGGTTTACGTGGTGCTGGGATGCTGGAGGAGGCTGGTAGAGAGCCAAGCATCACCTAGCGAATTCTGGGAACCACGAAAGGAGCCTCCAGGCCCTTTTGTGAATGAAGCCATACACAGGCAAGTAGCCATGAGCCACTGCCCTGTACCTCCTCTGGACCTATCTCCCTCTCATCCAGCCATTCAAGCAAAACAGGCATGATTTATCTGCTAGTTCAGCAGAAACCACAGCCTAAAACAGGAATTCACACACTTGGAAACAAGAAAAGAGTGTACTGGCAGGGGTGGCTCGTTCCAAACAGTGGGTCACATGTGTCTAACGCAAGATTTCCAACATCTGGATAACGTGACACGTACTCACAGGCAAGGCAAGGGTTCCTTGGCCTTGGGGAGGGCTCATGCAGCTCAGAAAGCTGGAGTGCAGCTGTTTTTGGGAAGCTCCACAAGCCTGCTCTGCTGTCTTCCATGCCTCTGAGGAGAGGGAGAGGCAGCACTGCACGGCCTTTCTTTTGGTTGGGTCTTTGGCAAAGCACAGGCTGCTCTGTCCTTAATCTTCCGTGTTTTGTGCATCCACAGGGACTGTAAAACACTGCTTGCTTGCCCTTTGGCCTTGCTGCTCTAAAGCATTAAGAACTTCATGAGCCAGATCTCTGGCTGACATAAATCACTGTTGGCCCATGGACTTTCACGAAACTTCCAACTTGCATCACACGGGTGGTTCGTTCGGTGTCGGGATCTGCACAGAGGAGGCACTGGCACAGACATGTCAGGGCAGCGTGCTGTGGCTGCAGGAGCCATCCAGAGAGAGCAGGGAAGTGGGACAGGGTCGGATGGAAGGAAAGCTCTCCAGCAGGAGGATTCCAACTTCCCCATCTCCTCTCGAGCAGGGGAAGAGCCTCAACACCCTTTCTGAACCAGACGCCGTGTCTGATTCACCCCCACGGCCTGTGGGAGGCACATGAGCCCTGTTAGGTCATTTTTTTGTTGTTCTTTTAGTTTGTATTTAACCCCCTCCCAAAATCTGAGGCGTTTGTGCACACAACCCCCCCCAACCCCCCCCTCAAGATTACATGTCTTTGGGGTTCAACCCGCGGCCCGGGGGGGTGCGGGATGCGGGGTGAGGGATGTGGGGTGCGGGATGCGGGGTGTGGGATGCGGGGTGCGGCATGCGGGGTGCGGGATGAGGGATGCGGGGTGTGGGATGCGGGGTGCGGCATGCGGGATGCGGGGTGAGGGATGCGGGATGCGGGATGAGGGGTGCGGGATGAGG
>JAWWEE010000122.1:132056-250297 GCA_035221455.1 Xenops minutus
GTCCTGAGGGGGGATCTGAGGGGAGGATCTGAGGGGTAGTCGTGAGGGGGGGGATTTGACGGGAGGGATCTGAGGGGAAGTCCTGAGGGGGGATCTGAGGGGAGAGTCCTGAAGGGGAGTCCTGAGGGGGAGGATCTGAGGGGGGGGATCTGAGAGAGAGTCCTGAGGGGGGCGGTTCTCGGGGAGGGGAGTCCTGAGGGGGAGTCCTGAGGGGAGCGCTCTGAGGAGACCCCCCGGGCGGGAAGTTCGGGAATCCCGGCGGGATTTTGGGGGAGGGATTCGGGGGGGGATTCGGGCAGGGATTCGGGGGGCATTCGGGGGGCATTCGGGGAATTCTCCCCCGAGGAGCGTTCGGGGCCGGACGTGTCGGAGAGCGGATCCGCCGCAGCGTCTGCGGGCCGGCCGGGGCCGCCTCACGGCCGGCACCGCCACAAATCGCCACAAATCGCCACAAACTCACCGGCGGCTGCTGTCCCGAGCCGGGCTGGCCGTGACTCCTGGTGTCTGGGACAGCGGGTGTTGCAGTAAGTTTCTCCCCGAAGTGTCACCCGAGATGAGGCCGCTTCATGTGCTGTGGTTTTCCCTTTCAGGTCCGGGAGCGTGGCCACGAACTGGCGTGAGATATTTGATTTTGTAAATCAGCTGACAGAAAGATTTGTGAGGTGCGTGGTGCTGCCTGTAACACCCGAGGGTGATGCTGCGGTAATTCTGGGCTGTGTTAAACACCCCCCCCCACACACTTTTGCAAGCTTAGGGGATGTGTTTCACAAACACCATAAAGTTTGGCTTCTAAGACCCAAGGTGCTGGAAAATATTGAAAACTTTCGCTTTATTTTCTCGTGCTTGGAGCTCAACAGAAAGGTGGCAATATGCATCTTTGAATTCATAACCGCTAAAATTACTCTCAGATGCGATTTGATGTTGTTTTAAACTTCTTTTTCCACAAGCCACGTGCCTCATTTTTCTGGAGTACTGCTCCTCTGCTGCCTTTAGAGATCTATATAAAGCAGCAGTCTGAATATACAGTGTCTGTATATGCATAAATACATGGTGTGGGTCAGAAGGAAGAGAACAGTGTTTAAAGCTCAAACCCAGGGGAAGCCCGTGCCATGTAACAGTGCATTGGTTATACATACCTGTAATCAACTTTGTTACTGCCAGCAGTACTGTCTGGCAAGTCCTGCTCCCTGCTGTGAATTCTGACTGACTGTGCTCTGCACAAACAGCTGAGGATTGCTGGGATGCAGCACTTTGCTTTAAAAAAACCTCACAACAAAACGCAAACCAGGCAGAGATACTGTGGTAGGTTTTGTTAAGGAAAACAAAGTGGAGTGTGCAGTTTTGATTTATTTTGGCTTCCTAAAAAGGAGATACAATTAAGCATGTATAATTAAATATTGTTTATTTTCATCTTGTTAAAAGCAAATCTTAAAACTTTTGTCAAGGAGGGGCAATAGAAATGTGAAAGTTGTTTTGTAAGCATTAGCTTTTAAAAAAAGAAGTAAAAATAGAGCCTGAGGAGATACTGAAGCAGCACTTCTTTGTGCTAAGTGATAAAACATTTGCCCTCCCTTAGAAGGGAGGTGCTGGTACAGTGGAAATCTTTCAGTTCAGGATCTTCTCCAGCCAAGTGACACTCCCTCTTGCAACAGTTGTGTAGAGGTGTGGCTGCGTTACCATGCCACTCTCCGAGTGCTTGGGGAGCAGAGCAGGGATGGGATGGCTTGTGGAGGGGGTAGTTTTGTGATGGCCCTAAAGAGAAGTCGGCTGAAACGCAACTTGGAGGTTATTGCACACAGAGTTGCATCTCAAACAGGGAAGTCCCACGGTAATCACCAGGCAATGATGCAACTACCGGAGATTGGCATTGCAAATACTTGGTAAATAAAAAGATTGATAATCTCATGGTTTTGAGTCTAATTTAATTTAGAGCATCTCAGATTTTTGTATTTGGAGCCACTAAGGATGGATCTTAAATCCACAGTCTGAACAATTCTGTGCAGACTGGTGATACTTGCATTCCCATGATGTCAATAATTTTAAGTTGCATCATTGACATCAGTGAACTGAAAACATGGCCATTCAGCTTTACAAGTATTATGTCCTTTCAAATATTAACCTGGTTAGTTAATGCTGATGCACATACACAGTGAATTCTAAAGTTACTGAATATATTGGAATTGTAGTGAAAAAAAGCTAAAAGCAGGTGGGAAAGATGCTACAAATTACCTTAGAAAAGTTCCTGTCTTGGGCTTCCAGAGCATCAAGCAATTCTTGTTTTCCACTGCTAATTGGATGATTCCTTGTAACCTTGTTTAAAGAGACAGGTGAGCTTCTTAAAAAAGGTTGAATTCCTTAATAAAATCAATGAATACATTATTGCTTTTTACAGTGACATTTCTGTGGGTACTTTCAGGGAAGTTGATCTAAAGTCTCACAACTTTTTGTCACCAAAACAAAGCCAGACTCACTCTGGAAAGAGTTCATGTGCTGCTTTTTTGGGGGCTGAGGCAGTCATTGGGCACGGGTTCAATGACTTGGCTGATTCAATAACCAAAAAGCACAGTTGGGAATTGACAGTGTCAGCCTGGAAAAAGGGGAAATGTGTTAATACCTGGAGCAGCAGGAAACTCCGAGTCTGTTTCTGGCTTTGTATCACACCAGTGACCACAACAATACCAAAGGATGTGCCTTACCTTCTCTGTGTGGGGAGGTCATGTCCTTGAAGTTCACTGGAGTCTAGTCAAGTGAGAGAGAGCAGCAATTCTGCTACTTTGTTCTCAGGGCATCTGGGTAAGGAGAAGATAGGCAGAAATATTTTAATTCCTCTCATTTTGTGTTTATAGTTCAAAAGTATGTTCCTAGGAAGCAGGAGGATAAAGATGATGCGAATGAAGCTTGAATAAGTGAATGAAATGCTCTGCAGCTGTATCTTTCTCTGAAATGTGTTTTTTCCCCTCTTCCCCTTTTCTGAAGCCCCAAGATGAGATTATCGTTTATCGTGTTTTCCACCCAGGCACACGTCATTATGCCGCTCACTGGAGACAGGTTAGTGCACTGCTTTTCTAATTTCCCCTCCCTTCCCCCCAGGGCTCTTACTGAACCAGAGTAGCAGCAACAGATACGGAGCAACAACTGATACTTCCAAGTGGTGGCTAATCATAAAGCCTCTATGCAGAGCTGATTTAATTTTCTGACCGTATCAGTGGATACCCTTGTAAAAGAGGAAGGAGTAGAATGATGGGAAACAAATCCTTCATGTTAACTCTGCCACTGCTTTGCAGAGCAACTAGCAGTAGTATTTTCATCTCTGCATGACTCTGCAACTCCCTTGGCACAGCAGGAGAATGATTCTTGCATTTACTATTGTAAAGCCATGTCCATCAATAAATTTTCAGGATTTTTTTCATACCTAGGAAAAGCATAAAATGGTATATACATGTTTCCTGTAATCTCACATAAGGTAGGTATTCTGTTTTGTATTTCCTAATCATGATTTCAGAATCTGGTTTAGACAGTGGAGCTGGTGCCACTGGAAGGGTGTGAGATCTTCCTGGCCACTGTAGTGATGTACAGATGTGCCTGAACTCTTCTTTCAGCTGATGGTTTCAAAGCCATTGGAATTCCAGGTTGCCTACTCTGATTTCTAAAGCAAGTAAGGATTAGCAGCTAGGATAGCTCAGGGATGGGTGGGGGGAGACAGAAAGAGGAAACCAGATAGAGGAGAGAAAGTTGCCAAAATAATTACTGAAATCACAGGAATTGGGACATGATCTTGTGGAATGAATGCTTTCAGCAGAGGACAGTGGCTTTCCTGTCAAGAGTCCTTCAGTGTTCTCAGCCCTCTCAAAACCATCACGACCTCCTCTCTCTCCCTTGCATCTGAAAGCTACCACAGCACACAACCTTCTGGATTTTGAAAATGTGGATAAACCATTTAGGAATCATTCCAATTAACTGTGGCAGGATGAAAGTGAGATGGTCCTTCCTTTCTGCAAAATGAGGTCTGCCATAGTTGTTTAGTTTCTGCTGTGGCTTTGTTGGTTTGTTTGTTTGTTTTAAATAATACATAACAACAAGTACAAGACTTCCTGAAAAGACCTGTCACTGGCAACAGACACAAGGCATGCTACAGAAATGTAGCTGACATCTGAGATGCCTAAAAATCCAATTACAAGCCTCTCATGTTTTAGCATTTGAAAAGAGGTCTGACTTGACAACAGCCACTTCCCCCACTCAGACTGGGATATTGGATCTGCGCTCTGTGGGCAGAAACAAGGTTATAAGCCATTTTTCCAGATGGCTTGAGAGGGGTCAGGAGAGGACACTTGAGCCTGCTCTGGGGCCTGCTGAAGTGAATGAGGTCCTTTCTCTCCATTACAATAGGCCTGTCAGTGGCCTGTTCCTTATCAAGCACGAGAGCTAGCACTGATAGCACACAGACCACTTGGATTGCAGGGCGGAATGCTGGAACTCGGCCATGGGAACACAAGTGCCTTTTTCATTGCCTGTCTGTGGCACGCTTGGAGCCACGGATAGAGCAGTGTTTTTCTCGGAAGCTTCATTTAAAGCACAGAAAGAAGTTCTGGTGTTCTATGGGTTCCCTTGGGGGACTTGGCTTTGATGCAAGGTTGGCTGATGCTTTTGTGAGTGTGGCAGGGGAAAGAAAGTGCCACCCTTACTGTTCAGGAGGAATTACAGGGAGAATGGAAAAGAAGACTAGTAACTGTGACCATATGTGACCATAGGTAAGAATGGACAGATAGAGCTGAAACAGCTGTCCTTTTAAATATTAAAGAAGCCAACAGAGGAAAAACACTGAAACTGGATCCCATTGTTCTGCCCAGAAGATGAGGATGCTAAGTACAGTGCAGTTCTGGGGATGTACATGGTGGGGGGGTGATTATGGGTTATTATGGCCTTGGTTTGTTATGTGCATTCTGGACTTGCAGGCATAGTTGCGCCCTCACTTACTTGCTAATTCCCAAATGTAAGGAAACCACAATTCCTTCCCAGCAGTTAGATCAAAGTAAGGCAGATTGTTTTGCAAGCCTTAGGCTTCTGGTTGTTTGTACAAAGTTCTTGCTGGATTTACTGCACAATAAAGCTGTGGATATAAAGAAAGCCACATCATCGTGCCAAAGCCCCCAAATTCCCAAATATTTTGTGACTATGAACAATGCTCTGTGACTAACTCTGGAAACAGAAGTCACTGTTAATCACAGCACACAAAGTGCTATAACAAATATATAGAATAACAACAACACTCAGATGGAAAAGCCTTCTCACAATGGTTACAGCCCATTTGACACACACACGTCTGTGAAGTTCAGCTGGAAACTGCACCAAGTGGTAAACAAAGATTGGTGCACTCCCATTTGGGACTCAGTGTTGGAAAGCAAGTGGTTTGGGAAAGCGGATACACTCACAAATACCATCCAGCTGGCACAACGTCGCCTGTGCTCTGTTTTGGCCAACTGTGCTGGCCAGCAGCAGTCCAGGTTTCTGTAAACCTGCTTCTGCAGCACTGGCCGGCGCCAGTGGCCAGGACTAGCCCTGCTGCCTCTGTCTGGGTGAAAGTCTTGCTGGAGATTGTTAATGAAGGTGGAAAAATAGGACACTTGAGTACCTGGTCCATGACCAACTGTACCATATTATGCTTGTCCTTAGTCTGGCAGTGCACTGACTGCTCCTGGTTTCACAGGGGTGTGTAAGACATGGATGTGCTTGGAGTCTTGGTCATGTGAGCTACCCCTGCACTTAGGTTCAAGCAGCTTGCCAAAGTAGAACCATCTGCAATGAGTGTGTTCTTTTGGGTGTATGACGTACAGCAGAGTTGGCCACTGATGTGCTTTCCATCTGGAGCCCGTGCAGGAGGCCTTGACTTTGAGGCAGAATACTTATTATAATCAAACCAAACCCTTAGTAGTATTTAAGAGGCATAAAAAGCCTGAATGTCCTCCAGATGACACATCTGAAAAGGCTGATATGTGGGGTTTCCTTTCACCAGCATGACAGCTCACCTTGTCAGCGAGGGAACCATCCCTTTTTCTGTCAAAGAACACTTCCTGCTCTTGGTTTCACTAAGTTGGTGTGTTTTCCTGTTTACTGTACTTCCTTCTTAGCAGCAAACCCCAAGTACCTGTTTTGTTTGTCTTCACTGGTTAGAGATCAGCCTGTTGCCTCACAGCACACTGCCTCATTCCTCACCATAAATAGATGCTTAGTGAGAGCCACCATCTCCTGCCAGTGCTTGTACACTCAACACACTGAGATAACTCAAGATTCCAGCACTTCAGTAGGTGGAATGCAACATGGGAGAGATACACAGGACGCTGTCCCCCACCCAGAGCTAAGGGCACCCCTTCTGGAAATGGCATGGACATTAACATCTGTGTTTGCCTGGCTGCTGCTGCAAGAGCGGTCTGAGGCAGTTACACAGCTTAGAGAAAGAGCAGACAGGGTAGCTATTAAAATTTAGTTGTGCCTGTGCTAAAACACAGAGATGGGCCACAACACATATGCTGAGTGGGGAAGAGAGATTAAATTTGCACTTGCTCAGCCCAAACACAGGCAGGCTGCAAGTTGCTGATTCTGTTTTGCTTTTCCACTTCACTCCCTAGTCTAGCTTGCACCATGAAGACAGTGGCCCCTCAGCCTTTGTTCATGTTCCCAAACTGCTGCTCTATGTCCAGGCACCCAGGCTGAGGGCAGGACTCTGCTGTCTCGGTACAGATGAGTCACGCAACAAAACCTTCTCTGGGATTTCTGTGGCTACCAAAAGTTACTAAAGAAACTAGAGAAGGGCAAGTTATGAGAGCACTGAAGAGCAGAAATGGGGTTCCCAAGTGCTGTGACTGGTTGACTGCAGAGTCCCATTATCACAATGGTGCAGGCAGACATGTGCTCCCCTGCCCTGCCTTCTAAACCAAGAGGGGCCAAGTTTTAGCATGACAGAGCCCACATCTCCTGCTGGCTGCTGGGCCCGAGTCCTGCACCCACACTGACCTTCTGACATCCAGACCAGGACTCGCTCATACCTGACTGACTCAGAGCATGCGTGGAGCCTGTTCACATCTGGCTGGAGCTGTCTAGTGCAGCTGTGCCCTGAGGGAAAGAGATGGGGACTGATTAAATGCAGCTAAAAAAGCTCATGCTGCCAAAGATTTTCCTGGAACCCCTTGTAGGCAGAGGTCTGGCAACACCAGAGATGTCTGTGTGACCGGGTCACAAGATGTTGCAGATAAATAAAACCGAACTGATTGTACAAAAGCTATTTTTGCAAAATGAAATCTGTTTCAGAAAACTGGGACTTGAGTTGCTGCTTGTTTCTTGGCAGCAGAGCACTAACGCCTGTGATGTGCTGCCACTCATTTCTGGCAAGCTCCAACTATGTGGTTTATAATCTGCATTAGTACATAATCACTTGCAAGTTGTTTCTATAGATGCTGAATGTAAAATATTTGGATCGAACAGATTGTATTATCTTACATAACTTCTTCCCTTCCATACATTCAATGCCACATCTCTCCTTTTTACCCCCTCCTCTCTCTGATTCTGTGATCCTGTGATGGGGAGCTTCTTCCAGCTATGGATTGTGCTTTAGAACAGAGCTGCTAAACATAGAGGAAGCCCATTCGTGGAACAAATGACGAGTGGGTGGCATTCAGGCAGTGTGGCATATGCATTCTTTCTCATTTGGTCTGGCCTAAGGAAAGCTTTCACGCATCCTGCAATGTATTTCCCCTCCATCTCCTCACCCCTGCTGGGTTCCTCTTTCTCACCTAGGTTTGTCATAGTGTTCTATATATTCTGGCCCAAATTTTGTCCCTACTTAGTTTTCACTTGTCCTTTCCTACCACAACTTTTCATAGAATTTACTGGAACTGTGCGTACAGAAGACTGAAGACCTCCAGATTTGATTTTTCAAGGAAAGTCTCTCTGCCTTTTTTCCCCCACTTGTGCTAATTTCAGTGGAAATAATTCCTGTCGTGCTGTCTACCAACTTCTCCACTCTCATCCCCATAGTCAGTGAGCATCTCACAGATGGATCTGCTCAAGTGTCCGTAAAAAATCACAGTGCAACCATGTTCTTCTGTTAAATCTAAGTGAGCTGTGACCTGTATAAGTGTGATGACTTATCAAAGGTCATACAGAAAGGTAGTGAGAGCCAAAAATTAAAAGCTATCCTCAATCCAACTCCTTCATTGGGTACAGAACATGTCTTGCAAATGCTGCAATTGGCTATTGATACTTATTTTTTTAAGGGCAGAAATTTAATTACTGCAGTTCAGTTCTACCTGATTAAATTCCTGCATATTGACTTGGAAGATTTCTGTCAGCATAGAACTGCTATTTTAGAGGATTTCTTCTTCTGTTGCAGCACGATTGGAAGCAAAGTTGGTTTAGCTGGGCCAAATAGACTTAATGTGACAGAATTTTCACTGGGCTGTGTAATGCTGAGGCTTTGCCACCTCTCTGCAATATCCGCTCTGCCTGAACATTTTCCTCAACTCCAGCTCTTTGACTCTCTGAGGCATATTGTGTTATAGGTCTGAAATACCTGTTCCCACAGTGCCACTTCTGTCACAGATATACAACCTGCTTCCACACAGGATCTCAGCTAAAGGCTCTAATTTACAGCTTTTCATTTCAGATCTCCTTTAGGATCAATAATATTTTTTCAATTGATAAACAACTCCTTTCCCCATTTCAGATCACGTTAGGTCTCTTACCTTTTTTTTGTTTGCAGAGAGAAAATCAAGAAAGGTCTTAAGGATCTGGAGGAGGTGGTACCAGCAGGTGAGACATATATACATGAAGGACTAAAACAGGTAGGTTTTACTCATCTTCTTGTAATCAACACATCCTCTGTTCTCACCCTTGGGTTAACAACCTGTAACATAAATGGATTGATTGTATGCCTCAGTCTGTTAACACTCAAATATTTCTAGTTGCCTAAGTGGTCCCAAGGTTGCCCACACACTGTGCAAATCCCATGCAGAAGATTAGCCATCACAGAAATTTGCCATACGGAATTTCTCTGACTTGATCCTTCACAGCAGAGTGTGGATCTCTCTCATGAATCTCAGAGCTAGCCCACCATACCAGTGATATGGTAAATACTTACACACAGCTCTGGAGGGCTGTGGGGTTTTCAGTGTGTTCTAGAGTCTCTCCTTGGAGAGACTTTACTGCACAGAGCAGCATTTGCAAGATAAATGCTCTTAATTTTGGGCTACCTTAATTACAGAGTTCCCAACTGCTTATATTTTTTTTAAAGTATACAGTGCAGTTTTGCTGAAAGACCAGGCCCCAAAGGTGAGGGTGAAGATGAGGATCTAAGGTTTCAGTGTTTCAGACAAATCGGTACTTCCTCTATGCCTGTAGAGCCATGTTTGTAACTGAGATCTGCGCAGTGAAAAGCTGGGCAAAGAGAGTTTTGTTGCTGTTTAAAAAAAATAAATTGATTTTAAGCCATTCTTTTTATATCTTGAAACCTGCTGACTGCATTTGAAATCTGGGAGGTAGCAAAGGAAACTGTTAACAGTGGATCTGAAGACATCTGTCCTGGAAAACATGAGTGTTGGCAAGGATTGATGGGTTAGTGACCCCAGCTCTTTGGAGATGGGCTAACTGGTGACTGGAAAGGACCAGTGAGGGGTTTTCCAGCTGGTAGTGAATTCAAGGGAGTCAGAGGATTGTCATGAGAGATGGGTTTGAGGAGGAGGCTGAGTGTTACTTCAGATGCTGTATTCGATGCTTAGAAGATGCATCGTGGTTAGAAGTTCAGGTGCAGTTTTAAGCTGGATGATTTTTTTGTTTTGTTTTCAGGCCAATGTGCAAATTGAGAAGCAAGGAGCCTCGAGGTTCTCTAGTATCATCATTGCATTGACAGATGGCAAGCTAGATGGCCAGATTCCCTTGTATGCAGAGAAAGAGGTGAGCCTGAGCTGGAAATCCATGTCATATTTTGCAAAGTTTGGGTGCTGCCTGTTGAATAAAAAAATGCTTATTTCTCTGTTCTGTTACGGGACAGGCAAAGAAATCCAGGGACCTGGGGGCAAGAGTTTACTGTGTTGGTGTCCAGGATTTTGAACAAGAACAGGTAAGAATAAGAACATTAATATTTTAGACTGTTAGGCAGTACTTCATCCCAGGGGTTTACACGGTTAATGTTAAGTAGTATGGAAATTAATTTTACTTACATTAGGTAGTATAATATCTTCTCTGGCTCAGGAAATACACTCAGATGTGCGTGGAGACATAAATAGAAGGAGTGGGTGTCACATTCACTGCCAAGGAGAACTGTTGGAAATCCCCTTGCTAGCTGGGAGCTGCCTGTGGAGAAGGGTGTAGGCAAAACCCTCTCATTGGGATGGCAGTCAGGTTGTTCATGCTGCTTGCATGAACAGAGGAGCTGTAGACAAGGTTCACGCAGCCTGTAAGAGCCTTGGGATGAAGAAAACAATGCAGGATCTGTGTCCTTCAGTGACTGAAAGCTCTTCCAGAGGTGCTCTGTCTCCATGAAGCCTGAGCTACCTCTGTTCCGTCAAAGTGACTTAAATGGAGAAGTACACAGAGGGCTCTTTCCTGCAGAAGGCACAGAGAGAGGCTTTTTAGTGGAAGACAGAACAAACCAGGAAGGTAATTGTGGACAGTTATGAGATCACTGCCAAGATACAGGCCCTGAAAGGTTTCCTCAGCGTCATGTGAGCTACAATGGCTACCCATCGTTTTGTTAGCTGCAGTCAGCAGTAGTAAGTTTTCCTGTTTAAAAAACTCATAGTTAGCTATGAGAGAGCTCTCAAGTTTTCTTCTCTTTGCAGAGTTGATGAGAGCTGTTTTTAGACATCAATTTTAAGGGTGAAAATCAGTGTGATGAATTTAGTTTGCCAGATGATTCATGTGTTTGCAATGTGTTTTCTCTCCAAAGCTGGAAAGAATTGCTGATGTGAAAGAGCAAGTCTTCCCTGTCACTGGAGGATTCCAAGCACTTAAGGGGATAATCAATTCTGTGAGTACCAGGCAATAAGTTTTACATTTCCTCCAGATTACAGCACTCTCCAGTCCCAGTTACTCTTCTAAGCAGAACTGATTCCTAAGTCAATAATTGCAAAAAGTGAAGTTCCCTCACGCTTATCTTAGGAGGGGCAACTCTGTAAATCAGCATTGCCTGCCCCTCCTGCAGTTATTCATGCGCAGACCTTGTGTAGAGTTTGAGGACTCTGCACAAGGAGAGGGGAAGTTAGAGGGATGCTCTGAGGAATGGTTGCTCTGGGTTTAGGCTGGCAAAAATGGAGACTGTTTCTGCAGGAGAGTTGAGAACAACTTGTTAAAATTCTGGGGAGTAAGGGCAATTCAGAAATACACATACAGAGAAGTGTTCTAAATACATGACTTCAACCACTTGTAAGTATGCCAGTAAGTGATAAGACTCAGTTCTGTTTTTAAGCATGGCATGACCAACTCCCATCAATGAGATGAGGCCATTCGGCCGATTACTGTGGTTTGCAAAAAGGGATCAAAGCAAGAGGAACATTTTTTAAATTGAAGGCTGCATATTTTATGCAAGCTTGACAGTGTTGCAGCTGTGTGTAGGCAGCACAGTGCAAACAGGCTTACTGGCAAAAGTAAGGTCAAAATCAAAAATGAAATCCTTTTTCTGAGAAAGATCCCACTATCATCCATTTCCCTTTCCTTTTTCTTTTTTAATTTTAATAACAAGAGGATACGACTCACATCCAGGATATTACAGTCACGGATTTTTCACTTCCCTTGAGCAGTGTGGTTTTTGTGCTTGTCATAATGCAACAACTTACTTTCCTTCTATTGCTTAAAATAAACGTAATTTCAGAATCTTCTCTTTAGAATCTTCTCTAAAGAGAGATAATCAGCCTTTTGATGCATTGACATTTATTCTCCTGAAAAGACAGTGCACCCCGTGTGGTACTGCTTAAAATCTTTACTGTTCAAAGTCTCATTCTATGCTGTTTGAAAGACTTAGAGGACTCAGCTATGCTGCTGGTGCAAATGATGCAACCTTGAAGCCACTAGTTCTGGGCTTACTTATAAGAGCTGAATGTTTAGCCCCAGCTGATTATGTTATGTTTCCAAGGATACTGCTTTTAGAAATGTGTATGTCAAGACAGAACCAGATCGAGGAGTAAAGACATTTGCATTCAGCATTTCCCCTCCAACGAGGGTCACTGACCTGCAGATTGGAGCCTTCTGAGGAGTCAGGTCTCTCCATTGCTCTTGTCCTTCAAGGAAGCAGCAGGAGTACAGTCCCTTGAGGAGTCTGTAATTAAAGCATGTGAAGATTAGCACAAACTGTAGGACCCCCTTTCTCAGCCGAAGTGTTTTTGGGCAGGAGCAGTGCCAGCCTGCCTCTTTTATACATCCCAGGAGTTTTCCAACACCTTCACTCCTGTGTGGGCAGCAAGGGAAGCTTTTCTCCTAAGGCCTGCCAGATGGTGCTTGCACAAGCCTCAATCCAGCTTTTTTTGGCACTTGTGAAAAATGCAAGTGTAAAAATCCCAGATGTGTGCATATCATAGCTGTAGAGCAGGACCAGGCATGTGCAATGGCAGCACCTTGTTGTAAGGTAACAGCCTAGCACTGAAAGGAAAAGCAAACTTGAGTACACTGTTCTACAGCTTAAATGCAAGGTTTGCTCCTGCAGACTAAGCTTGTGAGTTGGTCCAAGGTTTATTTACAACCTGGAGCTGCAGTGAACATGTCAGCACTTGGCTTTTACCACAGAGCGTGGATCAAAGTATCTACAGGTAGGATTTTTGCTTTGTTTGGTTTGGATTTTTTGTGTTTTTTTTTTTTTTAACGCATGTGTGGTGGCTGTATTAACATGATTGTTTGCTATGCTGTGGTTATAACTCAGTTTTCTTTGCAGGGGTCTTCAATTTTGACAATTCATTCTCCTAACATTGTAACATTGATAAGCAGGGCTAATCGAACATGAAACAGTTAAAGTTTTCCTTTTTAGTTACTGTTACAAAGTAATCTCAGTTTGCAAGTTGGCTAGAGAATACAGACTCAAAGAGACACTTGTAAAAGGGAAAACGGATTTCAAACAAGAGGAAAATGAGTTACTCAGGTCACAAATGTGCAGCAGTATCGCTCAAAATGCAGGGTCAAAGGTGCAGTTGTGAAACCCTCCATGAATAGTGCTGAACAATTCTTGTTTAGAAAAAAACACACAGTTTTCAGAAATGGCAGCGACACAATTAAAACCCCTGAGCAAAACTACAGCCCAGAACTGTTGAGTAGGAATGACGCAGGAGCCTCTGCTACATTGATCTCTCCAGTTATGAGATTTTTTTGGCTGCTGTCTTGTTAAAATTTGTACCCTATTCCAGGAGAGCTGAGCAGTTAAATTGCGTTTGTTGGTGGTAAAGTGATGAGCTTTAGCATAGAGTGTCTGTTAGTAGCTGCTCTTGCAATTGCTTGCGGTCTAAACACCTATTCCAGTTTATTTCTATGGACAGATACACAAAATATATTTTCTCATGGCTAGGGATTAACACTGGAGATAGTTGAAATGAGCATTTAGAGTAACCCTAGCTTAGATGCTGGAGAGCTCACACTAGGTTTTGACCTTACATTCAGATAAAACCCCAGAGAAGTGGGAAGGGTTTAAACACCACCACACTGTTGGTTTCTGCTGCATAACATAAACGGCCAATTCCAAAGCTCTGTGCAGACCTCTGAAGAAGGGGCTGCTTTGTGCAGTTTCCCGCTCTGCCAGCATTGCTCATACCTAACTTTACAAAGTCGTAACTAAACAGCATTGTCAGGGTGAATAAATCTAAGCAAAACTCCAGAGCTTAAAAGCAAAACGCTGAAGGCAAGTTACTGCACTCTCAGGAACAGTTACTGATGGGGTTTGGCTGGTAATTACACGGAGTGTGGCCTTGTGAGCGAGCCAGGGCAGTGTAAACTGCGAGGCTTGGGGAGGGCACAGTTTCTGTCACCATGCGGCAGTTCAGGACTAGATAAGAAAATGAAACCCTTAATTAAACACAAGCCCTGCTGATTTGTGCGTGAAAGTTGTCTGGTTGTGTCTGCAGGCAGAATTGGACAAGGCTCGTGCTTTTAAAAGTTACATTATAGGAACTCACTGTAGTAACGTTGTTAGAGTGCGTGACAGGTCTAAGTAGACTTAAACACGTTTTTATGCTAAAGTGAGTTGACAGCACTTAATACGGAAAGTTAAAATATATTTTGTACTTAGGAAACCCCACAAAAACTTACCAGATAAGACTACAGGAACTAATACATGCAGAACTTCAGAGGAAGTAATCAGTTCAAAAGAGGGTCAACACGGAGTTTCTTTATCTTTCATTGGTACAATTTCTTAAGAACTCTACCCAGGACGGACTATAAATTTCTTAAGAGGTTTACCTGGGTAAGATTATGAATAGGATTGCTGTGCTCTCTCTGGTTGTTAATTTTGCAGGTGCTCAGGTTTTTTGGTTCATTTTATGTGGGAAACCCAACCTTAAACATCGTAAACAAAAAAAAATTGATGAAATCACGTGAACTAAGCAGTCGCACCACCCAGAACATTGTAAATGGAAGCTAAATTGTCTCCAAGCTGGGCGAGCCCCTTGGGGAAAAAACCCTAACCCTTAGCTATAGCTGTCAGTTTGTCCAGGACAAGCTACAAATTTGGATACTTAAGGATCCACCTCTTGTTGAAGGGGTGACCTGGGGAGAGGAGACCTCAGGGTTTGCAGGGTGCAAACTCCCAGGCTGATGTGGAGTTATTTAGACTCATCAAAGGAGTGCACCTGGGAACAGTGAGACTGAGCAAAGGATTAAATGCACGTAGGGTCCTTTAGAAACTATATTCATCACCTACCCAGGGGCAGACTCTGGCTAAAGGGGCATAAGCAGGGAGTGCTATAAAAATACAAATTTTCTGCTATAAAAGTATAAATTCTCTCCAGTAAAGCACAGTGGGTAAAGTCTGCTTCTCTTACAAAGAGCAGTCAACAAAATCCCTCTGGCATTCAGATCCATTTGGACACCAGGGAAGGATATCTGCTGAATATCCTAGGGGTTTCCATGTCAGCTGGATGGTTCCTGTGTCACTCGTGGTGCATGGCAGTGCATTCCTACTTTGGAGTGACATGGGTTGGTGACAGCACGCTCAGTGGGGCCTGAAGGGAGCCCCTACACAAACCGTACATGGCAGTGGCACGCTCAGCCACTCCCAGTACCTGATGGAGTCACTTCTCATCCGGAGCATGGTGACACTCACTGTCACTGTGCCCCGGCACGCAGCAGAGAGAGGGGCCCCACAGGCTGCCCACCAGTCTTGGTGACAAGCAGACCTGCCCCTGTTTGCCTCACTAACAGAAAGCGAGCAGGGAGGGAAGCCCCCAGCCTGTGCTGGACAGTGAGGTGGTGCCTGAGAAGGGACAAAAACAAAGTAGCAAGGAGGAGTCAGTTCTGTTGGCGTAGGCAAGAGCTGTTTTGTGTGAGGAACAATTTTAGCCTTTAGGTTTGTAAAACTTACTGTATTGACTGCCCAAACGTGCTTCAGCCTCTCACCATGAATCTGATGCCTTCTACTCTAGCTGTGCTGTCAGCAGCACTTCCTCCAGCTGACCTGGCTTTGGCACTGGGGGATGGGGAGTTACTGAACTTGCACGAGTCCAGCAGCATCTCCCAGGGGTACCTGCTGTAAGGGAGCAGAGCTCATGTTTATGGAGAGCAGGAATCTTACCCAACTGCCACAGGTGGAACTCCAAGGTCGAACAGTGGAGAATGCTGGTTCCATATCCCTAATATGGGAGCTTACCAAGCTCTGCTCTCTGAACCACTCATGTCTCAGGGCCCAGGTTGCAACTTGGGTACTGCACAGTAATTAGGGACTACGTGATTTTCAAGTAGCCCCTACTTCTGTCCAGCCTGCTCAACTCCCTTGAGCTGAGCTGCCTCCCTACACTGCCTTGGTCACAGTGTGCTGAGCCTGCTCCCCATTTCCTTAACTACTGTCCCTCCACTGTGGATGAGGGGTCAGCCAGCTGACTGCACACGGGTAAGATTTTTCAAGGCCAAAATCAGCTTAAACGGTTCATTATCAATTATACATCAACTTAATTGGATCATTTCCTGTAGGAAGAAAATATGCTCAGTTTATGTACTGGGAATCCAGGAAGCAAACTATTAGACATTTAAGGAGAGGGGGAGGAGAAATGCAGCAAGTTATCATTAAAAGAATTATTCTGATTGAATCAGTCATCTTCTTTAATCCCCTTGGACGGTCTAATCTCCAAGCTGCGCTCGGTGCAAGGTTTAGAACTAACGCTGCGCTATGTTTTCCATGTGATTGAGACCGAGGAGATAGTTTTGGGAATTACTGCATGTAGTTGTTAAAAGGAATCAATGGCCTGGAATAGAATGCTTTCTGCTCTACCCTTCACTGCTGTGCAGCCCTTAATTTGACATTCTCTGACATATTACAAACCATATAATGTTCTCCTGGAGCACAGTGAGCTTGATAAGCCAGCACCGGCACTGACACAGCTCCAGTTAGTGTGAGCGTGCCTGTGCCCTGTGATTGGGATGGAACTTGTCAGCCATCCCTGCACGCCTGGCAGCTCTGTTACATAAGGGATGCTGCACAACTTGCTCCAAAGGAAGCAGTCACAGGTCCAAACAAAATCCAGTGTTTCATTAGTGAGAAGTTGCTTCAAGCCAGATTTTTCTAACTAATGGGAAAAAATTAAGTAGCCTGAACAACTATTTTCCTGTTATGGAAAGTAACAGTTTTTCTTGATTCTTAGTTGCATTACTTGGTAAGTAATGGGTTTAGGGTTGTTTTTAGTAATTTCGGGGTAAAGGTTTCAGTGCTGTTAAAATACGCATCTCATGACCCACAGTTTTGTCATCTCCATTTGCTTTCCTCAGCGACTGCCAATGAGGTACTGCTCAGCCTTGGTGTAATTAGAATATTCTCACTAACCTAACACTGCGCCAGGCTTCTCTCGGGTGGTGATTTTATGCAAGACCATATGTCTCTGGGATTTTTTTCTCTTAGAAAGGGGACAGGGTAGCAGACTTCCCCTTCCCCTTGCTCTTTGTCCACGGCACTGCCGAGCAGCTTCAGGGAGCAGGCCAGGCTTGGCAGTGAGGTGTAGTTATGAGCACAGATGTTTGGAAGCAGAGGGAGGTAGGACCTGTTAGATTTTAACTGCTGCAGTTCCTTCCCTTTGTTGGAGAGAAGCACCAAAACGGTGTTTTCAAGAAAAGCATGTATTTCTTTCCATGTTAGCCTGAATTGATTGTATTCTGTGTAGTGAGAGGTGGTCCTGCTGCCCCGTGGCTTTCTACACAAATCAGCACTGCAGAAATAAATAATAGGGTTTTCTTGAACACAGCAGGGACACATGATGTAGAACCAACATTAGAAAGAATGGAAGGCTCCACTTTGGAAACAAGTAATTAATTTCAGGGAGTTCAAACATTAGTTGCTGTTCAGAGGAGCTGGCTTGTCTAGAGCCTAAGGTGGGTTGTGCCTCAAAGATCCTGTTCATGATTAAGGTTACGTGAGTGTGATCGCTGACTTCAAGGGCTCTACTTGCATTAATTTCCTCTAGTATCCTATTCCAGGTCTTTATCTTTAAAGGCTAACTCTGCCACAGTATTAGGGGGCACAAGTCCTAATCAGGTAAAAAAACTAACAGCTCACAAATGTAAGAAACCTGTAACTATGCCAGCCTATGTACATCTTAAATTCTTCATCACCTTGATTTCACACATGTTCACTTTACATGCCATAAGGATTAGCATGAAAAATCCTGTTCTGTGGACAATCAGTATTTCAATCTGAACAACAAAACTAGCAAGTGAGTCCATCACACCAATTAAATACCTCCTGCTTTTCTTCTGTTTCCTTTTTACTGCCTCAACAATAATGGGGAAAAAAAGGTTTCAAGTTAGAGGGGAAAAAAAAAGGAAGCAAGCTGCTAGTAGTACTTCTAAGTGACTCATAACAAAACAAACCCACATGGAAACACGGGGTGAGCCCAGTCTTGATTCTGCCAATCAGAAGGAATGAAGCAGAATAGCTTTAGGAACTAAACTGAGCCTGGACATGGCTAACCCAGCACCAGCACAACACTGCCTTCATCATCTGTTCCTCTGAGGAGCTCCACATGGAGCTGACATGAGGCTCAGAGGTATGAACTCACTGGAGACAGGCCTCAATGA
This sequence comes from Xenops minutus, assembly GCA_035221455.1. Lineage (NCBI taxonomy): Eukaryota > Metazoa > Chordata > Aves > Passeriformes > Furnariidae > Xenops > Xenops minutus. The sequence continues at coordinate 150,297 of JAWWEE010000122.1, forward strand.
AGAGCAGCGTTCCACAAGCTGTGACAGCTTCCTGCAGCACTGACCAGGGCTCCTAGACCCCACCTCTGCACACTGCTCCTCCAGCTGTGCATGCAGGAGTCCCATTGCTGCCTGCTACTTAAATGGCTGCACCCACACCCAGTGACATTCCTGACCAGCCAGAGTTGCAGGCAATCCCTTAGCATGAAAGAGCCCACAGGACTAGGTGTCACAGCTGGCAGTCATGGAGGCTTTGCCTTTGGGCACAGAATACTCAAGGTGGATTTAAGTGCTCTTACGTTATCAGGGCCCTCTCAAACACCACCTTCGCTTCCTGCACCCTTCTTGCAGTACATTTATCACACTGCATATCCATGTTTAGCAGTGACAAGTATTTCATCGTGTTTACCACTCTGTCTTGAGATATATATCCTGATAAGAAGTGCAATTCTTAGTGAGGCTGGTTTTGTGGTTACCTAACAGAGGAGCTTGGCACAGCACATGAGGAAAGCACATCCCTGTGGCACATCCTCCAGTTTTACTCAGGTTTGCAGTTTACCACAGTTTCTAGCTCTGCTTGCCTCTGTGTTACAGTTTTACTCACTAACAGTTCTGTTTGTAATATCTCTAGAGAAAATTGCAGACCCCACATTTGGGAGGGAGAGAGGAAAGAAAAGGTTGAAATCTCCACAGGAAAGCCACTGCCTGAAGTTGGCTGTGAGGCTGCCATGTAAGGGGCTCTCGTGGCTGTGCTGCCCTCTCTGACTTGCACACATACACTTAGCACACTTTGGCTGGCAGCACATCCACGAGCAGCACTTAGTGCAGCTCCATGCACCACACAGGAGATACAACTGCTCAAATATCATCTTTGCACATGCACTTGAAGTAATTGTGTTGTGTTGTCAGCAGGTTTTGCACAAGTCTTGCCATACACAAGTAGAGCAAATAAGATTATTTTTTAAAGATGAACATTTTTTCCTCAATTCTGTAAATAGCAAGTCTAGATGCATTCTTTTCATTGCAGTACATACACTTCTGTCAGGGAACCATGCTGCCTTCCCCTAGAAATCACAGCAGCCTGATTTGGATCATCTTCCAGGGAGCACTGACGTAAACAGAGGTGTACATATTTGGGTGAAATCGTAGGGACTAAAGGCTGCTGGTGACTGTGGAAATACTTAGCTGCTCAGAATCATTAACATGCAAAGTCTGACCAAAACGTGTCAGAAGCTGTGCCCCCTCCAGCAGCTCCTCATTATCCTGACCTCTGTCCCAGGAACCAAACACCCTACACAGCTACAGAGCATTTTCTAGACTTATAACCATTGTGGTGGTTCAGTAAAGAATGCAGCTGTACTGATGACCTGCCCCAAACCCTGAACCCAGAGTACAGTTCTGGGCAGGAGCAGATGCCATACAAGTTATGATTTATGGTGCTGCCTGCTGCCAAAGACTTTTGAACTGCATACGGGGCTAAGCAAAACAGAGCGGTGCTGCAAGATAAATTGACACTTGGCGTATTTTTTTAATTGTCACTGTACAGTTGGGGTGCTCACGGCTCGTTACTAGTGCACTGTTCTCCCAGTTTCTTGGAACGCAACCTTCATTAGTGTACTGAAAGTTGTTTTAGCCTGTGTGTGTAACACTGCGCTGCCTGGTACAGCTCTGTTCCACAGTATGTTCTGAGGGTATGGCAGGCTAAATACTCAGAAAGCTGCTGCTTCCCTGTTAAAGCACCAAGAACTTGTAAGAGACAGCAGCAAGGGTGAAGAGTGAGTCAGAGCAGAGCCAGGTTACACAAAACCTGTGACAGGTTAAAGAGGTCCTGCAAGGTAGGTCCAGAAGGCACATTTGCCATGTGAAGAAATATTGGCGTAAAGCAGGGGCAAGATCTCTGACAAGGCAAAATTCATAAACAGAGGTAAAGTTTGCAAAGACCACAAGTCCTGATGTCAGCCTGTTACTTGGCTGCCTTCCTGCAGCATGTTGCTGGGACATCTGCCCTTTCTGTGCTAACGGCATGATTTAGGTGGGTGGGGTGTTTCTGCAGCTCAGAACTGACAAAACTGGAGTCTGTGGTCAATTTGGACGCTTGTGGATCAGAAATGGATGGCATTTCTGTGAAAGAGCTCTAATGGGAGGAAATGTGTTATTAGTGACAAAAATGGGAATGCACTGCATTAGAAGGTGGGTGAGAACTTGTGTTGTTAGCCTTTAGGAACCTTCTAGTAGGAAGTGCATAGAAATCCATGAAGATGGACATGGATTTTAAGTACTCATTCACAATCAGGTTGGTTAGGAAACAAATGCACTAGTCAAAAGTGGTGCCAAACACAAGAGTTGATAAAGCTTTCTATAAAGTGAATAGATATACTTGATAAAAAAATGTCCTACAACTGTTTTGAGATCTACATGTGCTTGCCTCTAAGCCACTGAAATAGCCTGAAACAGACAAGTGACAGACAGACACTGGGCTTTGGGGAGGAAATGTGCCCATTTTGCTAGTTAGGAGCTCAACAGCTCTGGTTTGAATGGCCACCGTCCTCAGAGGGAGCTGGGCAGCACGTGCCAGTGATTTTTTATTCAAGGGTGAACTAGCTTGTGAGCCCCCACGGGTGTCTCAGATGCCTCTATTCTGTTAACTTCTGCTCTTGGAAGTGTTTTGAAGTGATTAACTTGCTTTACTGAGAGATGCTATAGAAACTGTACAGTATCCATTCACTAAGTAGCCATAAGAAGGGATTTCACTGGGAGGCTGCTCTGCCTCAAACCAGCCCTGTGGAGCAGTGCTGGAGCTAGCACAGAGCATGAGCTGCGTTTGTGCCACTGGCTCCTGGGGTGGCTGCTCTAAGAACTAGTCCCAGAAAGCACCAGAACATTTTTCTAGTCTTGGATGTTTGGTGGCAGCTGCTCCTGCAAAGTGGCAGCAATGTAACAGGTCCTGTACATGGGGGAGCTACAGAATAATTTCCTCAGCAGCCTGTTGTGGTGGTGTTGAACAAGAGGATGTTTGGGGCCTGGATTTCATATCTCATTTGCTTGTAAGTTCAAGAGACTGACTACCTGCAAAAGCAGAACTCTACTGCCTCTCTTGTTCCAGCAGCCACACAGTCCCTAACGAGCTCACAGCTGTGGTCTCTTTACTTTGATGAGGCTCTGGTTCCAGCTGAACCAGTCCTGCACAGTACAGTTCAGCCTCAGAAGGGGAAGAACACCCTCTAGTTTGTCTACACTTCTCCATTTCTGAAGCTGCAGGACAGCAGGACTGACAGGTTTCTGCTCTTTTGCACTTGGGTTTGTGGGGAAGTGGTTCCCTCTGTGCCAGCCAACACTGAATGGGGGGGGGGAATGGGAGAAAGCCTTTGAGAGCCTGGGAGCAGAGTCCCATATTTGGTGCAGTGCTCTGAGAATCAAGTAGATGACAAATTCTCTGAATCTCTCCTTGCGTGCTGTTAAACTAAGGCAATTCATAGTCTTACTTGAATTTTATGTCAACAGAGGGCTTAACTATCCTACCCAAGAATGGCCTTATATAGTTATTATTTCAACTTTTCTTGTGGGCAGTAAGTTTCTAAATAACAAATTTGTGGTGTCTTGAATTATCATGGACAGGGAAAGGGGGGAAGCATTTTACAGAATTTTGTGGAGTTCATTTTGACCTTGCTGACTTTGCAGTCCAGGTTTCCACAGCAGGATAGTTTAAAGTTAGTCTTAAATTATAAAGGGCAGGGGGATGAAAGCATATTAAATAATGCACATGGATCACAGGGAAAAACAGGCAAAATGCCTTCACATCAGTTCTCCCGAAGAGAAAGGAGATTTGTATTGGAGTGCTGGAGTTCCCTGTGCTGGCTGGGAAGGAATAGCTTGCATGGAAAGGAAAAGATAAAAACAGATATAAAAGACTGAGCAAAAATAAAGAAAGGCCTCAAGTTTCTGTACCTTCTTTTAAGATGTGCAAATATGTTGTTTTTGTCTACACATGAAAGCACAAGCTGTGATTGCTGCCTTGGAAAATATTTTTAGTTTTCCATTGTGGCAGCAGAATCCATGTGAGCCAAACCATGCACACAGCTGGGGCTTGGTACAGCTTGTGAGTTGGACCCTGCAAAAGGTGCTCTGATTTTTATGTAACTACTGGAAAACGTAGTTCTGAACAATGTTTCAGTGTTGCTCATAGGAGATGTTCAAGAGAACACAGAGCATAAAGGGTTAAGCAGAGAGCTCTAAATGCTTCTGATTGGTTCCACCTGATTCCAGTTAGTCCTTAACAAGGTTTGATTTCTGCTTTTTGAGCTGACTCAATGATTGTTGAAGGGAGGGGCTTATGGGGACAAGGCAGATTTCTATACCATTATCCTTCTGGTTTTTTAAAGCATGGACTATCGAGAAGCTTTTTGAAGGATGGAAAAGAACCTACTAAACTTAGAAACCCAAACTGTAGTAGTTTCACAGTTTTTTCCTCCTAATATAAGCTTTGTTTGGGGGAAAATGGCAGTCTTTCACCACCCCCCTTGCAAAGAGGCTGAGTCTCTGAACAGTACAGCTTGCTTAAGCTAAGCAGAGAACAGCAGTAATAAAAATGATGAAAAATTACTGTCAAAGCAATTATTTCTAGGAACAGTATTAACAGCTAGTATTTTCCTGCTTTAGTCAAGAGCAGCACATCTATGTGCATAAAAATGAATTCCATGCAGGACATCAGTGTATCCTGAACCCTATAGCGAAAATTGCTTTTGTTCATGATTTTTGATCATTTCATCTAGGCCATATTTCATCTCAGTTGGGGTCGCTCCATGTGGCCCCTCCCAGTTTATGCTTAAATGCAAAGGGAATTAAATGCATCCAAATGGGTTCTTCCTTGATTTGCATTGCATTTGGAAGCACAGTGTTAGAAAATTCACCCTGGGATGCAGCAAAATTGGAGAACTACTGCTTTCCAAGGGAAGTTAGGTCCTGTCCCAACATTGTTTTCCCCTCTCCTTGACCCCAAATTCCAAACATGGACCCTTCATCAGACACTGGACAAGACAGGACTTGGGAAGTTTCTCCCTATCTGTATAGTGGAGCTTTAAAAACAAAGTTACTGAATTCCATGCCAACTGCTGAATCTGTGCTTCACATAAAGTTTGTCTCTAGTCTCAGCTTCACTTGAGCTATTCATCTGACTCTTCAGGGGAAAAAAATAGAACATGCTGTTACAGCAAAGAAATAAAATGCTGTATTCTTGCTGTATTTTACTTTGCACAAAATATTGCCCAACCCCCAAACAAACTACGGGAAACTTCTCTCCACACTGCAGTAGAAATGAAAAAAACAAAGCCCTTTTTTGGAAGCGCGGTGAGATCCTCAGCTAATACAAACTGCTTGGCTTGCACTGAACTCCAGGCTACATTCTTTCCTAAGATCTCTCTTGCTGTCTCTCATCCAAATGTGTGTGCCTGCAAGGTCTCATTTTCCTTAAATACTACTTAATACTTACAAATGGGTTTTAAAGCACTAAAAATATAATTTGTGCACAACAGTCTGTGGAGAGAGAGGAAATTTGGGAAGTGCTCAGTGAGGAAGGCTATTCTCAGAGCTTGGCATGCTTTTTGTCAGAGCAGTGACTACATTATGGTTTCTTCTGGGCCTGGATCCGTAGCAGCAGAAGTCACTACCAAAGACTGTAGACAAAGTTAAAAGAATTGTACTTAAAGAAAGGCAGAAAGAGTTAAGAGTAAGCCAAGAGGTGCATTCCCAGGCAGTCAGGGCAGCTCAGCAGCAGGCACAGCTCTGGCAAGTAGAGGTAGAAGGGGGGTCAGGAACAGGGCTTCCTGCTGTGCACGTGGTTACAGGGACTGAGTTGATTCCATGGAATATTTATGAACACTGCTAGAAATACCACTTACACCAGGGCAAGCTAAAGTGAGACATCCCTGTCTGACGGCAGGCAGCGGAATCGGGAACACCGTGCGTTCCTGCTCTGCTTTGTGTAGGGCAGGGTGCCAGCACTCGGAATAACGTGCACTTGGCTTCACCCACAGATGGTTGGAAGACTGCTTTTGACTGGATCAGATTTTGGATCAGGCTCCTTGTGACTAATTTTTGGCTTAAACGTTAGGATTGGGGTTAATGGAAAATTAGGTTAGGGATTTGGACACCATTGTGTTTTGAAGGCTGTCCCAGGCTTAACAAACTCATCCAAGCCTTAGGAACTCTTAGACTTGACTGTACAGGCATTCAGGAGCTGTGCATGCTCCAGGCAATGTCCTGCAAAGTCAGTCTTAGCAAATCAAACCTGTAGCTCTGTTTATGTGTCTTCTAGGGACAAGCAGTTGTTTTAAAGTAATGTTTTCTCAATGAAATAGCACTCTGAAACCTATTTTTGACTCGTTTCTTGCTTTGCAATAGGTTTTGAAGCAATCATGCACTGAGATTTTATATTTGGAGCCATCCAGTGTCTGTGTGGGAGGTAAGATTTTATAATTTTCAAATAATATTCAATTATTATAGAACCGTGATTTCCTTGTTTTACCCGAAGGAAAATACATGTCTCTAGAAGAAAATATCTCTAATTAAAAAAAAATCCTTAGAGAGTTCAGGAAAGATAGATCCTGCTCTGCTGACTCCTTGTCAGAGGAGGTGTCTGCCAGGGCCTGCTTCCACAGCTTGGGTAAATCGTGTGGAAGTTGGAGAGCATTTACCTCTCCCTATCCTGTGATTCCTGTTCTGCAGTGGCCCCTTGTCTGCCCCAAAATCTGTGGAATGTAAGCTGTAAAGCATGTGACTGCATTTTTGAGCAGCAAGAGCAATACCTTTATGAAGTATAAGAGTTGCACAAAATTTTAAAGGCTTGTCTTTCTGAGCTTCACAATCCACACATAGTTGGAGACCAGTCAAAATAAGGTAGCTGCAAAATCTTACTTGGATATTTCTGTGAAAACATGGATCATCTGGGTGAAGTCAGTGGCCCTGGTAAACTGTTTTCACTCCTCCCCTGCACAGCTCACAGATAGTGCAGCCCTTAGGCAACTTCCAGAGGAACAGTACTAAGAAGAAACATTTTCTTCATTAGGTGCTTCAAGGGAGCCTGATGCAGGTTTGGGGAATCTTCTTGTTCTGAGCCCAGATTTCTCATTCACTGAGAAACTGTTACTGTGCAACTGAGCCTCCAATTCTGTTGTTAGGCAGAATCCACTTTCAGTTTCATAGGACTACCTCAGTGATAAAGAATTGGGAACTAATCTTGAATGTTCCCTAGTGTGACCTAAGGAGAACTCAGTAGAAAGATTCCAGTAAAAAGGAAATCTTAGCAAGCTAGATGTCTTGCTATGTTGTGCTTCCTTTATTGCAGTCTAAATTGCAATTGCCCTGGTGTAACTTATTGCAGTGCACTGAAGGTGGGTGATTCTGAGTGTTTGCTTTTCTCTCCAGAGGAGTTTCAAGTTGTTCTTAGAGGAAGTGGCTTAACCCTTGGTGGGAGAACTGACAGTGTGACTTGTACCTATCAAGTGAATGGAACTACAATCCGTAAGTATTGATGACAGAGATCATCTGCCTTGTTAGTTCGTATGCAGTGATTGATTTTGCTTCTTGTGACCTTGGTTGATTAAAATTCAAAGAGAAAAATATTGAGAACAGGAAAGCTCTGAGGATAAGTAATAGGAGGAAAGTTATTTCACACTTTGCTCAGTGGTTTGATTTTGCTCCCAGGTGCCATTAGCTGTGAGCAGTGAGTGGTATTGGCAGCCCAGCTGGCTCTGAGCATTAGCATGGTGAGAACTGTTGGCTCCTGGTGATCAGAGAGGCAGATGTTTGCTGATGAACAAACCCATGGCTGCAGTGTACTGACCGAGGGCCCTTCTGAAAGGCCACCCAGGCCACAACATCTCATTGTGATTCCCAAAGGCACTTACCTTGTTGGGTTGGCAGGTCACTGCCCATTCTGGTTGGTGTGCCAGGTGTGGAGTGATGCTGCTGTGGGTCTCAGGGGTGTGGATGCACCTCCATGACATGGAGTCAGTCTTCCTCCTGCAACAGCAAAGAACAAGGCCAGTTCAGAACAGCAGGTGCATTTTCCCATGTTTCACCATGGATCAGCAGCACAGTGAGCTTGCTGCAGCCACAACCCAAGCAATTCTGTTTCAGACAGTGCCCGTGGCACCTCTAACAGGCACTTCCCTGCAAAATTGTATCTGAATTTGGTTTTTTATGTCCATAAACTCAAGTGGATGGCTAGGCTAAGTACATCCATCTTCTAGCTCTAAGCAGCATTCCTTAGATGCCAGCCAGACTGGAAAGCAACCAAAACTGGACTAGTAGAAAAAATCCAACTGATTTTTTCCTTGCCTACTGTCTGATTTCTGTATTAGCCTTTCTTAAACTCCTACCCAACTGAACTTGTGTTTCCAGTGTATTTCTGTCCTTACCCTGGATATCGTATATATTTGAATGGGCTGCCAATCTCTCCTGTCTGTTAAATACCTACAATAATTTGGCAGAATAGCAGGATAGCCCAGTAGTTCTGGATACCAGCAGCCTGTGTAAGTCAGTTCTGCTTGTATAAATTTCCCTTCAGTTTCCATTACAATTGTCACCTCTGTTTCCCATTGCCCACAAACACTTACTAGCATCTGATGTGAGAATTGCCAACTACAGCTCAGGGCTGCTTGTTTTTCTTGGCTTCAGGAAGGGGTGTGCTGAAGCACACAAGGGGAGGGGAATGGCACAGTGATGTATTGATTATAAAAACACAATCTGCTCTATGGGGTCTTGCCAGGGCCTTCTACATCTCCCCCTGGTTCACTTCTTCAGCAATGGACAACAGTGAACGTTTGTATAGGAAGGAAACAAAGCAATTTCATGTGGTCCTTCCCACTATACACAAGCTCATTTTCTCTAGCTCTGTGCTGGCTCCAGGTACTTTGGTCTCAGAGGAAGCCTAAAAGGAGCCAGTGGAGCCGGAATGGACAGGAAGATAGGCAGAGCATTTGGAGCAGTAGCAGGAGGAAGAAGACAGTCCCAAGAGAAGGACATCATTCTCGTGTCACTGTATTCTCCTCTAGAGAAGACTGGCAGTCCCTCAGCAGAGCCCTCAGTGTCCAAGGGCACAGTGGGGGTAGTCAGGAGAGGATGTGCTCAGGTTAGAGTTCCCCTCACTGAGTGCCTGGGCTTGCTTAGAGCACACCCATACCGTGTCAGCTTCTCTGCTTTTAAAAGATGCATTTGGCATGTTTCTTATTCTGCATTTATAAAGAACCATTACCAAATGCTAGAAAGGAAACCTGCCAAATGGAGCTGTGGGATAGAAAAATAATCTATGAAACATACCATTAAGACAAAAACATATGGCAATGTGCTAATCCCTCTTCCCCACCTCACAACTAGCCCCAGATCTAGGCCAAGCAGTCAGTGCAGATTATAGCACATAAGAAAAGCTCATTTATGCCAACAGCTCCTCCTTCAGCTGCCCCTGAACTTACTTGTCTGTCTGCCTGTTCCTGAAATGCAGGACAGTCATCTCCATGTTGATCTGGCAGATCATTTATTTGCCCTCACCCTGCAATCAGGACATAATCCCTGTATAGAAATGACCACTCCTGTCATGGGGAAGTTTGAGAGGATGGCTGTGCACACAGGAAGAGAATTTTCCCCAGTTTACCAAACACGAGGTAGAAGAGCTCCCTCCTCTTCTCCTCACACCTGCAGAATAAAAGTACTGTGCTGGACACAGGGGCTCTACAAACAAGTGCTTCATGTTTTCTACAAGTAAGCGATTTATAAGTGTAAGAGGTTTGCATATGACAGAGACTCAAAAGCATGAGAAACACCAAAGGAACAGACACTCCAATCACAACTAACAGAACAGTCCTGGAATGCAGTTCACACGGATGGAGCCAATTAGAAATAAATCTTCATCTTCCAACTACCAGGAAACCCCCAGTAATGTTCTCACTCTCCACAATAATGGTGTTGAGTCTAGGAAATCATCTCTCTGGGAAGAGCACAAACTGACTCCAGTTAAATAAAATAGACACTGTAACATGGACTCACCTGGCATTTAAAGCCAGTCTGGGGCTGTATGTTCCTTACCTTGGGCCTGCCTTGCTGCCAGTTCCAGACATGACCTGACCAGTAGAGAGTTCAGGCAGCAGCTCTTTGTGACAGCAGCACAGTATAGTAAGCTTATGTGATTTGTTTTTTTCAGATGAAAAACCTAAAACAGTGGAATCTGATTTTTTGCTCTGCCCTGCACCGATCCTGTACAAAAGTGGCCAGTAAGTACTGACCAAATGTCATCCAATCTTTTGCTGCAGTTGGCGCCATTATCACTGATGTTAATTGTGAGGGGTTTGGCTAGAGGCAGTCTTTTGTTGCTTTCACAGGGGATTGGAATTGTTGCATTTTTTCCTCATTCTTATGTTATTTCCCTGGTGTATATGCCAGCTTTGGAATGGGCTTTAAATAGTCATTGTGACCAAACCCATTTGGACAGTGCCTTAAAAATGAATATTCAGCCAGTTTATGAAACACTGAAAAGGTCTGGCTTGTCATAAGTTTTATGCAGATTAGCTGTTTTAACAGGGCATATTATGTTCTCTTCTGGATCATCTTCAGGCTCACAATTAAATAGATGACATTACGGCTGACACTTACAAGCTATTATTAAAATTGCATGTCAGCATGGGTACCCCTGCTCCACACGTCCTGATCCAACAAGGCACCGAGTTAACAGCCTCAGCACTGGGGCTAAACTGCAGCTCTGGCCTTATTCTCACTGTCACTGACCAGGGGTGCACATTACTTCTGGCCCTTGAAGAACTCGTCCTTCCCTCCTCCTCTCCAACACAGTGTGCCCCAGGCCTTTCTGATCACTTCGACTTCATTGTGCAGATTCCTCAGACCCCAAGCTAACCCGAAGTAGGAAAACTGCACATCCGACTTGGACCCTGTGGGAGGGCCAAGGCTTTGGCTGTTGTCTTTCTCCCTGCTTGGCAAGTAGTTGCTCTCAGAGATTTGGGATAAAGTTAATCCTAATCCAGTAGGAAGCACAGCAGTTCTGCACTGGCATTTCTAAGTGACAATTCTAGCAGTCGAAGAACAAAGCAAATTGTACAGATGACTGCTCTGTAACTACATTTCTGACTTCAGTAACAATCCACCGCCTCAATTGTGCTGTAAGATGGATAGCAAAGCTTCAAACACACATCTGGTTTGTGCATTTTATGGCAGGCTGGGGGAGGGAAGTTGGAAAGCTGTAGGGGAATACAGTTCAGTGCTTGACTCCAGTGGGGTGGCTCAGTGCAGTGCCTCCAGAGCTGGGTCATGGCCAGCGAGAGAAACAGCATGGAGCAGAGCTATACCGAGAGCAGAGGGAGGAGGTGAGAGGGTATCTAATGCTGGTGTGTTTCCTCATGTGCACATGGCCTTTCACCTAGCTGTGGGACACATTGATCTTGTCCCATGTGCAGCAGGATGTCAGCCCCCAGCCTGTACCTCCCATGGTGTGGCAGCAGTGCTCAGCTGAGCTGGGCTGTGGGGGTGTGCTAGCTGTGCAGCACAACAGCTGTACAGCTGCTGGCTTGGCTGAAACTGGTCAGCACCATTGCAGTTGGGAGAGAACTCATTTTGTCATCAGAACAGTTAGGTTAGAACTCTTCCCTCTGTCAGGTATTTCACTGAAACATTAAGCAACAGAACAGCAGAAAATCAGGTCCCAATATTAAGCTCCCCCAAGTCTGATGCTGTAAATGCTTTTTCACACACTGTTAGTCCCAGACTATGTAAACAGCCAGTCCAGCCAAATGCATGGAATGTTTGCATAAACTAAAGCACTGGAAGTTAGTTGCACGTGCTGCATTTTTCCTTACACTGTGAAGTGTTACTGAACCAGACAGCTGCCACCCTGGAACTGCAGCATGGATAGAGCACCTCAGCACAATACACTTGGAGCTGTACAGGTTCACAGTAAAATCTATTTTCCCAAGGTACCATGTGAAATACAGTTCCCTAACCTGCTATTGAAGGAGTTGGAGCTTTGGCCCAGAGCTGAGCAGTTTTCTGTGCAGAAGACTGACAGCTATGAAAGATATGTACATACTTGAACTTTTGACTTCCCATTGGCACAGCTCAGACTAGTGCTGGATATCTCCCAGTAATTCCTCATGTAGTGGAGCTAATATTAGTCACTAATATAGCAACAACCACTCTGCTCTTTTCTAGTGTTCTTCTCAGTGGAATTAAGACAACACAAGCAGCCCAAGGTAGTTTTGTGGCTTTTAAACCTGCTGCTTGGTTTCCGGGGAAACCATCAAGACTCATCTAACAGGTTTTATTGTATTTTTTTCTGATGTGAGACACTTCCTGTTGCCTGATGAATTAGCAGTTTTCACATGCAGAGCAATACAAACCCATGTGGAATAGATAAAATGCTAAAGTACACAGAGTACTGGGTCCATGTGCCCCTGCTCTCCTGGACTTAGGCCATGGAGTACTTCTTCATTCCCAGCTGCTGGCTGGATTGAGTCAGGAGCCTCCCAAGAGCCAACTGTAGAGTTAATCAAGCATTCTTTTCAAAGCCTGCTTTTCCACAGTACCCTGTAGAAGATGAATATAGTATCCTTACACTGGGTGACAACATGGCTGTGCTGCTTGGGCCATTTAAAATTCCTTCTTGTCATGCCACTTCTGAAGTACAAAATGCCATAGTCTGCTTACCAACCCAGCTCACTTACACGGCTTCTGATTAGCTAACAGCTGACAATTATTCATAGTTTCAACACAGGCAACCTGTGCATTATAAAGCATGTTACCAAGTATTGAAATAAAGCAGAACGGGAAAGTAGACATACATCCTTGGGAAGGTGAGAAGGCCAGCCCAGGGTGAGTTGCTTTGAGGTCTCTTGCACACTGTGATGGCTGGTGTAACAACACAAGCTGGTTAGTAAAAAGGATTCAGATTTTACTGCATTGCCCATTTACAAGTCACTTATTTTTCAGGTCTTGCAGCATATTCGAGAAAACCAGTTTCCCTTTGTAGCTCAGACTTGCACTTGCTGTCCTACCACACCTCAAGATAATCAAACCAAGCCAGAGATGGCTTTGACCTCCCTGTGACTGTACTTGTTTCTGCAGTCATGGTGCCTTGGAAGGCAAACAGGGCCCTTGTCTCTTCGAACACTAGTACAGGAGCAACCGGGATATTTTACAAGTCTGCATTCCTTGCTGTCTTCACTTTTGTTCTCTCCATTTTGCTGTAAGCACTGTGAGTTTGAATTCAGAACCATCTGTCTGCAGATGTGGCCTCACCAACACAGCTGGCTTCTCCTCTAGTAAGCCAGGGGTAAAATCCCCCCGCCTTCCATGGAAAGATCAGGCAGGAAGACTTGCATTTCTCTTACTGCCTGAACACTTAAAAATTTGCTTTGATTACATAAGTGGATGACAGTAATTACAGTTTAAACTAACACACCACCACACTATTTTACTGAAATGCTTGTAGGGAATTGTTATGTGATTACTACTCAACTACCTCAGTCTGTTTCAAATCTTAATTTCTCACTGGAATATTACAGTAACATTTTGGATTTGCTGGTGGCCACTGCAAACATCCAGTCTAATCTTGCGCAGACTCTCCTCTAAGCTAGACAAGAAAGGATGGATCTAGGCTAGGCAGTGGATTATTCAAACGGAACCAACAGGCTGAGAAATTGTCATTGTTCTTAAAATAGTTTAGAGAACTACAGAAGTCTATTTTTTCATGCAGCTGCAGTGCTGCTGGCCAGCTTCCATCTTTGTGTATCCTGCCCTTGAACTCAGGGCTTGCTAGGACAGGAATGGTCAGCGTCCTTCTCCTTGGGCTTGGAAACTTAAGGAATAAAAAGCCAAAAAGGACAAATCCCAGCCTAAGCCTGAGTGCAAGTGAAACCTCTCTCGCAGGTACCTTGACTTGATGATCAGCTTGCATGCCAGGGTGGTATAGTCAACACTGCTCCTAATGACCTTTTTCATCCTCCATTCAAATCCTCTTGGCTTCAGCTTCCATCTATCCCTTCCCATATCCTGTCCAACCCAAACAGCTGGTGGCACTTAAAGAGAAAAGATTCATTAGGAATTATTTTCTGGGTGGTAGGAAGGAAAATGACTACTCTTGTGTTGCCAAATTCTTGGTTGCCTGCAGTTTCCAAGGAGCTGATGAAGTTTGAGGCAGCTCACTTGACACAAAGCACACAGCACTGCAGGAGGTAGTCTGTTACCAATCACCACACTAGGTTTTTTTTTCCATGTATTGCCAGTAGTAAGAGCTCTCACCAACTGCACAAGTTCACAAGTTTAGTGATACCTTTCAGTGTACTTCTTGCCAGACATTGCAAGAAGGAATTCCTGAGGGAAAGACCAACCTTACTGAGCAAAGGCTTACCAGAGTCCGCAGGTAACTGGAGAATCAATAGCTTACAGCTGTAAGAACAAGTGAGAGCTTTTGTTCTAGAAGGAAAACATAGGGGGAAATTATCTCTAGGACTAAGCATGCAGCTTTATGTCCTGAGCTGCAAATGTTACCTTGAGACATGCTATTATTTGGCCATTAACCAGAGTCCTCACAGGAGCAGCCAGTGTCACTCAAGTCTTTGTTCCTCCTGTTGCCAACAGCTGCTCTGTTGCTTGTGCACTCCTTTGTGAATGGGATGGCAGCTCAGAGGGAACTCTGACACCTACAGCAATGGGTGATGTCTGCACTGACACCACTTAAGGCTTTAGATACTAATTTGGGTCTTCTGGTTTGTCACTGATTTATGTTTGATCCTGTCTTGACAACTGAGCTACTGTCCCTTAGGCCCTTGGAATAAAGAGAAGAAAGCAGAACCCACATCCATCATCTAACACCTTCAGCCTTTAAGGAACCTATTTCAGGAACCAGCATAGCCACCTATTGTAGCCAGGTGGTTTCCTCTTTACAAGTTCCTTAACTTCTCTACATATGAAAATATTTTGTGCAGGTTCTGTTTGACTTTTAGAAAACCACTTGTTCTCTCTCCAGCAGGACATTAGCCCTGTAATGGTCACTAACACCCTCTGTCTTTTTATGTTTGTTTGCATTATATGCCCTCTGTCTATTTTTGTTTGAGCTAATTCAAAACTAAGCCCCACTTCTTTTGATACCATTTTCATAGCCTCTGATACCCTGACTGCAGGCAAGAGTTCCTTCATTCTCTGGTCCAAGTTTTGGTGTTATGATCTTGGTCTTTGGAGTACAGGTTTAGCTGCTCCACTGTTGCTGTGCTGGCAGGGCTGAGGCAATGGGAATCAACCACAAGCTCCAAGGATATCTCAGGAGGGGCTTGAGGGAAGCCAAGGTCTATCTGCTGGGGAAGCCTAGGGCTCTGTGCAACTGGAGGAGACTTGTGAACCCAGTGCTTTGCTTCCTACAGGTTCCTGACAAACTCACTTGAAAACTTAGTTTAAATGGCACTGCAGGAGTCTTATTTAAAATGTGCTCACAGGGTGCACCAAGATGTTCCTGCTTACTGCTTGGACATTCTTCACAGGAGCTATGCAGACAAAAACCAAAGCTAGCTGAAAGCCCATGAATCCTCTTGCCTGCCTGCCTGCCAAAATCTTAGAGAACAAAGAGGAAACACATGCCTCACAGTCAGCTCTAGGTGCTCTAGAATTCCTAGATATCTAGGTGAAAGGTGCTTCCATAACAGTGGAAGGGGGGTACTTTGAATCTTTCTTTCCAGTTTCCAAGTCTGAGTTTTATTAATACCAGCACCATTTAAGAGAAGGAAGAGCATGGACATCTGAGAGCATGTGAAGATAAATGGATTGTGGGCTCCATCCTGCAGATTACCTCACTGGGTTTCTAGACAGCTGGTCCCTTTGGAGGGCAGCTGAAAGGCGTTGTACAGAGTGGTTGTCATGGCAGGCTCCTAAGCAACAATCCTGACTGTCCCCCCTGCCCAAGATAGAGCCTGTTCTGCCTTTACTGCATCCACTGCTGATTGTGACACGGACATGGGAGGCAGGAACTAAAAAGCTGCCTTTAAATCTCACCTCTTGGGAAACCACAGCCTGTTCCCTTAGACAGCAGAGGTCCCAAATTCTTTGTGCAAACAAGATACCAAGCAAGTGCTTGCATCCTCAGGGACATGCCCAGTATGTGCAGGAGCCGGGAAGCCAGCATTTACAAGTTTCACTTAACTATACCAAGAAATAAGGTTTTCTACTGTTACTTCCCTTTACTTCCCCAACACCTGCAGGCCCATAAGCAAGCCTCCCTGCTTTCTCCCCCCTGCCAGTGTCCCAGCAGCACGGAGAGGCACCTAGCAAAGGCATTACCTCAGTGCTGAAGTGTTCACTAGGACATTGTGAACACACCCCATACATTTATTTCTTGCTGAAGCACCTTTATGGGATCTCTTCTTTGCCCCTCCTTTTTCCTATGGTTGATAAAGCTACTCAGCAAGGAGAAGCCATGCTTTCTAAGGTGACTGATGCTGAATATGTTTGCCTAATTAACTTCAGGCTAATAATTCTAAGCCATTAAGTAGCTAGTTAGTACATGTTTCAAATAAACACATCTGGTCCTGCCCTGAGTGGAGGTTGTGCCTGCATGTGGGTGACAGATGTGATGTTTCCCCAGCGCTCTCTCTTCAATAATTAAGAGTGCGTTGGTGATGCAGCGAGAACCAGTGGCCTCGTGGCAGCTGCACCCTCCCCAGGCGGAGCTGAGGACATGTGCCTGCCCTCCTCATCTGCCTCAGAACCAACATGCAGCTCTGAGAAACACCCTTTTGAAGAACTTCAGGCTTTTGGCTTCTAGTCTGCAAGGCAGCAGGAGAAGGAGTAATCTCAGGCCGCCCAAAGGGCAGAGTGTAGAATTCTCAAGCCCCGTACGTTAATCTCTTACTGAACAAAGAAAATTGGGAATGATCCCGTCCTGCTGTGTCACTGCCTGGAGCTGCTGTGCTTGGAACCACCTTCTTGTGAGGGAAATATCCTCCTGTGGTAGCCTACTCCTTTCTGTGGGCAGTAGCTTCCAAGGCTGGCACAGCTGGCAACTCTCATCTATCTCAGAAGTGAGAACAGCTAGGATCAGTTCCATGCAGGAGAAACCCTTCCTTCCAGCTGGGCTGTTGTTTGGTTTTTCAGGTTTTGGCTTTTTGTGGTGTGCCTGTTTCAAGTTGGTTTCTTTTCCAGAGAGAGGAATTATGTCAATAAATTAAAGAAGCACAGCAGGATATTTTGCAAGAGGCTACTTTACACAAAAAATAACTTCTTAAAAGTGAGACTTGAGTTGCTGGTTACCAAAGGGCAGGTTAAGATTTATTCCTACATCTGAGGGTGCATGAACCCCAATTACACTGTGCCTGTACCATCGAGTCCAACATGAGCTGTCATTAGAGCTAGAGATGTGGGCCCAGCCCCTGACCTCTTTTGTCAGGCACCAACAATAGCACAGCTGCCCCTGCATAGCTGGGATCTCAGACCTGCCATTTGGCACAAGGAACAGAGCAAATTGGATAAATATACATAAACACATTGGGAAGGGAGGGAAAACAGAACAGAATGAACCAGAGCAGCAACCCACAACTTGTTTGATAGGGATGATTTAAGTAGGCATATGGTATAGTTAAATGTGCTTTCAAAAACATTGGCCTGATCCTTCAAGCAAATATGAAATAAATATCTGAATAGCATGAGAGCCAATCCGGCACCATTAGTGCTCTCAGAGAGGCACTTGAGTGCTCAGGAAGGCGTGTGGGGTCTGACACATTGACATTCCCACACACAGAGTCAGTACCTCGTGTCATCGTGGCACAGTTGTACTTTCCTTTAACTCTACAAGCCTTACAACCAAACAGGTAACAAGCACCCGTTTTCATGTCCTACTGGCTCAGTGTTGGCAGAACAACACAGCCCAACCACATCTCTCACACCTGGATTCACCCAACAGTGCCACTGCCCACACAAGTCTAATACTGCACCTCACTGCAGCACTCACCCAGCACCGGGTCACTTGGTACCTCAGCAACACCTGCAATTACAGCTCACCTTTGTCTCATCACCTTCTACCAGATGGACAAACAGACAACAGCAAATAACCTTAGACGTTCTGACTGTGCTGTTACAACACCCACATTTAGAAGATGCTCTTCAAAGCCACCACAGGTGTGTCTCCACAGAAGCCACACCCAAATATTCAAATGCACAAACCCCTGTGATTTCCAGCGCACACAGGTACACAGACAGGCTGACCTGTTTAGTCAGGCAGCCCCAGAACTTGGTCACGTTCATTAAATTGAGTAGAACATCCCTTTTCCTGCCTTAATGAACGCTGAGAAAGGTTGTGTGAAGCTTAGTTGAGTTTTCTGGTAACATGAAAGTGAGTAGCCAAAACCCAGAGTATATAGCTACTGTTGTTTGCTATGGCTAGCCTTGCTTTTATTCTTGTTTGGTCACTTCCTTCCTCTGCTGAGAAGGGTAACATTTTAGGAAACCTGTTGCAAGTACTGAGCAGCGCTAGTGAAGGCAGGGTGTTTGCAAGGTGCAGCTTAGTCTCCTGTAGCTTTCAGGGTCACTCAGGAATGGAGTAATATTTCATGGGTGTGTTGAGCATTTCTGTCCTCTTTCAAACTAATAAGTGACACTGAACTCTGTGATGCTGTTCACTTAGCACAGCCTTTGTGGCAATGAAGGCAGGAGTGTCGTTTGACCACAGAACTGAATTTCTCACTCATGTAAGGGGCAATGCTTGTGCTGAGTACTGAGCCACTAGAGAACTCAGCAGCTGGTGTCACTGTTAAAGCAAGGGTCTAAGGACCAATTTTCTATGTCTCATCCTCAGTCTAAAACCTATATGGTGATTACATATCACTTGGAAAAATCCTTGTTCAGAGACGAGGGGAGCAATTAAAATGAGGATTTGATCAGATTTCCCAATGAGGCAGCTTGTTGACTAAGATACTTCCCACTCCATGTAGCACTGGTCACTACTGTGAAAAGACAAAAGCACAACAATCCCACTCACCTCTCCGAGCCCAACACTGGATGAAAGACAGCAGACAGGCAGCTACTGCTGCTGCAGATGGAGGTCTCAGTCCCCAGGATGAACTCTGGCCTCCTCAGCCCTCTTCTAGCTTCACTGCCACCCAGCAGCCAAGCAGCTCTCTGAAGTGGAACACAGCCATTCCCAGCACTAACAAAAAAAACACAAAAAAACCCCCACCAAATTCTGCTTCCCTCTTTGGCTCCCTGCTGCTCACCAACTAAAAGGATACCAGCTCCAGGCCAGTTTGTTTTCACCTGTTCATCTCTTGTTTTCACCAAGGCAGAGCCTCTGTGCTCAGGTGAACACGATACCTCCCCATCACAGAAGTGCCTGTGGCCAATCCCCCAGTGGATGGGATGCTGGCAGTATCCTTCACTGCAAACAGCTGGGCTTCCCCTGCAGCACTGGGCAGGGAGCTGATGTGGATCACAACTGCTCCCACCTGCACTAATTTCTTCCTTTGCAAACTCACTTAGACATTTCGGCACTGTCTTTTTTTGCCCTACCCAAGCATTTCGTTCCAACAAAAATGAAAAAGAGTATGGTTCCGAATCCGTGGTACTCACATGGAACAACCTTTCCCCTCCAAAATAGCCAGGGAAATAAACTCAGGTGGGGGGCAATCAGATACAGGGCTGGAGTAGGCTTAATGTCTGTTATAAATATTAACTTCTGAAAATATTTTAGAAATACATTCAGTTTGACACAATTAGGTTGTAATGGGAACTATTCACAGATGAAAACATCCTCAATGAATTGCATAGGCTAACTGGCCCCTCAGCCATATGGACGTGGTGTTAAGATCAGTAGTAATTTCTGGCACAGTCCTTCACATCCCTCCTAGGGCACACAGTGTTCCCAGAGCGTTAGCGAAGAGCGCGTGAGCAGAACTAAGTGCTGCACATTATGCAGTGGCCATAGGATCCCGAGCTGAATTAATAGTCTAATTTAACATAATACTGACATTTCATACCCTGTTACTGCAGGTTCCCATGATTCCATGAGATCAGAGCTAATTCCTCACAGCCTTCCAGTTCTCTCACATTCCCTAGCACTTCCCAGCAATGAAATTTTGTGTTTCTCTGCCCTTGTGTCCATTCCCACGGAAAGCCAAGAGGAAACAGCCAGTATATTGCACACATGGCTGGGAAAGCTAAAGGGCTCTGGGGTAACAGGAGAGAGTCCTAAAGAACCATAATCTGAGTTTGTATCAGTGCTAAGCTACATGAAGAAGGGTTGGGGGAAGAGTTTACACTAACTCTTTACCAGAATCCCCAAAGACCATAATGATTTCCGTGATGAGCAGGTTTTGCTGTCTCCAGGAAATACTCCTTTTTATGCCTGCGTGGCTGGTGTGAGTAAAACAGCTCTGACCATTTATTCTAACTGCACGTTACGTCTTGTCTCCAGCACAGTTCCCATTGACTGGAATAAACTGGTCCCAGTGCTTCCCAGGCACAGCCAGCCCATGGCACAGTGGGATTGCACTGACTGGCAGGCAAGGCTGGAACCCTGCTCCAGGGGAACTTCCCCTACCTTCTGCAGCTGGCCTTATGCTCTCTGCTTGGGCTGGGGAGAAGGGAGGGGCGAATATTAGTTGTACCCCAGCAAGCAGGGGCCAAGAGTTTTGAAGTGACATTGGTCAAATGGAGCCCATGTGATGAAGCTGTCCATTAGTTCATGGAGGCAGGGCTTGGAAGGGAAAGCACCCTCTAAATGCAGAGAGCTGTTTTTTCCTTCCTATTATGTACAGCATTTTTGCTATTTTAATGCAGGCACTTGATTCTGAAATACCTTTGTGACCATAATTTTAGTAACTTTTTGAGCAGTTGCCAGTTTAATTTTCAGTGCGTGAAAATTGGAGGTAAATTATTTATTACTTCCAGCAAATGTCTTTCACAATTGTATTTAATTTTTTCATTTTTTTTAATGGGTCATAAAATGGCAGTCTTTTAGTGGCTCCTCATAAAGTAAGGAGCAAATGAATACTTTGCAAATAGGTTACTGTGGATGGAAATGTCAGCTGTATTTCACAGGGAATGGGAGGCTTTAACACAGAGCTGCAGGGACATATGGCAGTGGGCCACATCCCTCTGCTGTCACAATAAACCAGCAGTGGGCATGAAAGAAAGAACTGCAACTTTTGGTTTGCCTCAAGTTACATTTTTTGGTAAATTGCGTATTAGGACAGGCGGTGGGCCAGGACTGATGGAGCTTAAAGTTGCAAGAGTCTTGTGGTTACCTTTGGTCAAAAATCAGAACATTTTTAAAAAGTGCTTTTCAGACTAAGTTTTCCAGGATTGATTCCCATCCAAGAAGTAACGCTGCACAGACAAAGGATAGGAAAATCCCTTCCACGTGGAGCAAGGGCTGTGAACTATAAATGAAAGCCAGTTTTTCCTAGTACAGTGAAATGAGTTTGAAGCACAGACCACTGGAAAAGTGCACCTTGGGGCTGAGGTAGAGGCAAAGCAACAGAGTTTGTGCTGCACAGCTCAGTAACTACTCGTGCTCATTTGCCAGCTCTTTGATTCCACTTCACTCAAGTGCTGTGTCCAAAGGGAGCAGAAGATGGAAAAGAGCATCCTGGCTCCAAGCCCTGAAAAGCTGCTGGCTTTGGGCACTGCTGGGGTTTTGAGGAGGTGTGAGGAGGGCTGTTCTGCCTTTCCCTGGAGACTGGCTCCTGCAACCCTGTTTGTCCGGCTGCACGGAGAGGAACTGCTCGACTCTGCGTGTTCCTGGTGCCAGGCAGCAGAGGTGGTGCTGCAGGAGGGCTCCTGGGGTGCCACAGAATGCTGCCTGATTCCTGGGGGTTTATCTGGGGGCCCTGAGGGGACACTCTACTCTGTGGCAGCTTCCCAGAGCTCAGCCCTGGGTCGGGTTCTGTGCAGGTACAAAACTAGTACAGACTAACCCTTGGTGAGGCAGGGCTGTGCCCAAAGGCTGCCTGGCTGCCGGCGCAGGAATGTTCCCTGGTGACCTGCCTGCTTCTGAAGGGAGGCAGCCCTCACACAACACTGACAGTCACCACTGGGAACTGAAGGGCCCAAGAAACGGAATTGCTGCTGCATGTCATTTTCTTCTCAAAATATTTGCAGTTTCTGCAGAGTGCTGAGCGAAAAGCCTCACACATGTGGACAGTTGCTCATAAACACTAGATGTGCTTGTGTCTGTCTCTGGGCTGTGTGTGCATGAGTAGCAGAAACAGGACACCTCTTCTGGGGCTCTGGTTTAAGGGGCAGTTTGTGTGAATCACAATTACACACAACCCAGCAAACAGGTGGCTGCTGAAGAAATGAAAGAACACGTTCAGTATCCCCTACAGCCATGACAGTCTCAGGGAAGGAGTGCTTTTGTGTGTTGACAGGTTCATCCTTTTGAAGATGAGGTAATTATCTGTGTGAGTTCACTCTATGGCTTCCAGAACTGAGCGGGTATGATCAACTCCAGTGACATCTCCAGTGGCTCATCCCTGCAGCAGTGTATCAGGACGGGAGTGGGTTGGGCAGCGAGCTGTTCTCCTGCGGTGTGCCTTTGCTGGAGCTCATTGCTCAGTGAGCCTGCTCCCTGGGATCTGTCAGTGTGCTGACAGTGCGAGCTGGGGGACACAGAGCTGCAGGCAGAGGGTGGTACATGGCACTGGAGCTGGGAAATGCAATCCCAGCTATTACGTATTATAATTACTAACAGTTATGTATCCCTGCTCTCTGTTGCAAACAGTAAGGTGCAACCATGGCATCCAGTCCACTTGGAAATCTTTCCTATCACACCCAATTTTTCGTACATCTCAGTGAGCTCCAGAACTTGTCAAGATCCCCAAGTTACCTGGGAATGATCCTTTTCTTCAGTGTGGGTTATGTTTTATCCAGGTGTGTTGCAGGCTTTTGTTAACTCCATTTCATAGCAAAGAGCATCTACCAAGAGAGCCTCGTGTCTCACCGGTGACACTTCAGGCAGGACTCAGCAGGCTGCCAGGGCACACAGGGCCAGTGGGGAGGCTGCAGGAGTGTGAGCAGCTCAGCATGGGGGTCCTGCTCTCACCCAGGGAAGGCAGGAAACCCTCCCTCCCTGCAGACAGCGGAGTTGTCTGTCTCAGCCAAACCTGAGCAGAGTCCTCATGCTGGAATTTCCCTCAGCGTTCCTCACTACAGTGCCAAAGCAAAACATTAGAATTAAAAATAATTAAAAGCGCCACACTTAAAAAATTCATGACTGACAAAAGTTCTGGTTTATTTTATTTAGTTTGTTTTATTTAGTGTGCTGCAAGAGAATCGAATTTTTTATTTTTATCTGTTCTGATTCACTTATTCCAGTAATAATTAGAAAGAAATTAGTTATTCTTTCTGTTGGATCAATTATTTATAACACAGATCATTTAAAAAGGACGTTAGTGGAAGCAACTCACTTCATTTTTGCTAAAACTGAAGAAATTAGCCAAATTAGTTAAAATAGCTTTGAACTCCATATTGACTAAAGCGTTTGTGCCAGAATAAAAACTCATGACATGTAGGAACGGTATAAATGATTAATCATTTTAGTGCATGGATATCTATATTTTTATTTAATTACATCTATGCATAAGATAAACTGTCTGAATCCTGGGAATCCAAGCCAGAGAAGAGTCTTCTTCTGTTTAACATCCACCATGTGTTGTTTTCTTGTAGGGTTAATTTGTAAGATGTAAACCACATACCATTTGTATGCAGTGTTTGGGGCTATTTATAGCAAGTCCTGACCATTTATAATTATCCAACATCTTTATCCATAATGTCTGCATGTGACTAAAGAGATGGTTATGGAACAGACCAAACAATGCTAACTTTGCAGTTGAACTTCAATTTATTTCATGTAAAACTTTGGGGAGTATTTTATGCTTCATGGAAAAGAGAAGGGGTAATTTCTACTCAGATAGCTCTCTGTCAAGGAGACCAAACTTACTCCCAAACAGGAACAAGCACAGGCTGCCATTTCCCTTCTGGGGACACTCTTGTGGAGCAGAGACTGTAGGTACAGGTGCCTCTGGAGCAGGTATGAACCTTTCCTGACTGTTCCATGGTTGCTCACGTTTTTCCTCTCTCTCTTTGCAGAACCCTGGAGGTTTTGGTGAGTTTGAAGGGAGGCCAGTCTTTCATGTCCAGCTCATTAACCATCACTGCTTCAGAGTGTGTAAGTAAAAGACTACCACAATCCCATGTAAAATTCCCAAATCCCATTTCTCTTTGGGCTTTGCCACTGCAGGACCTCTCAGTGCGGGGAACCTCTGATTCCACTTCCCTGTGGAAAGCTGTCGCTTTCAAAATACTGGGAAGCTTCCATGCCCTCAGAGACCTGCCCACTGTAAATACAGCTGTGTTCCAAGGGGCAGGTGTGACACAGTCACCTTGGGTCCCATTCCAGCACGGCTCCCCTGAGTGGGATTGGGGTGAGCAGAGTAGGTACATCCTTGGGACTTCAGCCTGGGCATGGAGGGCGGTTACGATCCTACAGGAAGGTCCTGATGCTCTGTAACTCTGGAGCCTGAGTAAGGAGTGTAGGCTCTTAACTGCATTAATTTGGGGAGACAGCCAGTCCAAGCACAGGCTGGAGTACCCCAGTGACACCTGGGGGTAAGGCATTGTGAACATCCTGCTGAGTCTAGTCAAAGGTTATAGAAAAGAGTTAAAAACTGCTTCTGGGAGAAACCACACACTTGTGCAGAGAGTGACTGTTCAAACTTAATACATTTATACAATTAATACATTAATAGGATTTTCTAGTCTTGCATTTCTGCTCTCCATTACATGGGCAGGACAGTTGGGATTTGTGCAGGGAGACACAAGCCCCATGTTGAGCACGTGCTGTGCATGGGCACTGTGTGCCTTTAAATGTGTCTCATCTGAAGTGTGACTGGGAGCAGCTTTCCCATCAGGCATGGAGAACAGGCCCTTCTGCTCGTCAGCCGGCGTTTCTCCGACAGGATTGCTATTGCTCATAGATCAGTAACCTGAAAGAGAAAAAATGGCTTTTTTTTTTTTATTCATTTAAAACCTCAGTACTGGTGCAGTAGAAATCAGTCTCAGTGCAGCCCTGCAGATTGAGGAGGTAAAGCCTGGCTGAGCTGGGAGCTGAAAGAACACACACTCCCCAGTTCACTGTTTATTGGGTAACATCCCAGCCTTGCACCCAAGCACAGCGACTGAGGGCAGCCACCCAGGATCCTGCTGCAGCCTGGCTGCAGACTGCCCTTACCCCAGCCCCTGCAGAGAAGGCAGCGCACGGTAAGTCTGTGCCTGTGCCCCTGTAAGAGCTGCCAGGAGTGCGCAGAGAGGTAACAGCAAAGCCCTGATGCAGAGCAGATCAGAGTGAAGTGCTGGGCATGGCCTTCCTGTGGTGCTGCTCTGTGGTCACAGCTTGCCCTGCAGGAAGCACAGGGGTGCAGATGTGCATGGGCAGGAAGAGCTGTCGTGTTTCTCATCGGCCCCTTTTGTCTCTTTTTGGTTTCTGCTCTTGGCTCGTGCGGCAGCAAAGGCAGCTCCACACAGGAGCTGCTGTTTCCATAGTAGCAGATGGGCGACTCCAGAAATGGGTCACTGCTAGAACTGCTCACTAATTCTGGGAGCTGAGCAGCTGATGGCTGGCTGGGAGATGAGTTACAAGTTGCAGCCTCCCAGCAAACACACGTTGCTGCAGTGAAAACAAACAAAAATACACAGCTCTAGGCACCCAGGCACCCATTGGACCCGTCTGCCTCGCTGCACCTACCTATAACTCCAGTACAATCCTTCTCACTGGGACAGAACTACTCACACTGTACTCCAGCCTCAGCATTCCCATGGATCCCTCCCTTCCTTTTCTCCCAGCTGAAGTCTGAATAACTCCTGTTTTCCTAAGGTTGCTGTTGCATTTCTGTCAGTATTTTTCTAAAGCCTCAAGTGTAGGAATAAATGCCAGAGGAAGTGGCTTGGAGGTGTGGGACGTGTGGGAGTTGGGCTGTTCAGTTCTCCATTACAACAAGTATTGCTGGGAGCAGGAACATTCCTGCAGTTCTAGGTTCAAGCAGCACTGCTGCAGGAAGTTAGTGCGCCAGTCTGTACAGGTGTGTGGGCAATCAGCATAAAACCCTTGGATGTGTATTGTTAGTAGAGGTGCCTCAAAATCTGGCCTCCAACCCCAATCCATACAGACCTCGTGGAGGAGAAGGGCACTTCTCATCCACAGGCTTAGGAGACTTCCCCTGTCTGTGTCTAATGGCTCATTCCTTAGCAGCCAATGCATTCTCTCTTTAGCTCTAGCTTGGCCTCCTTCTGATCTCAGGAGTATCAGTTTTTACATGAGAATGCAGCCCCTGACTTGAGCAGAACTCATTCTGGGCTTTGGGGTGAGGGGGTGAGCCAGGCAGCAGTTCGTGTAGCGTGCACTGACGCTGTCCCTACTCTCTCTGCAGTCCAGTGGCGTGGCAGCGCTCATTGCTGTCCTCGTGCTGCTGCTGCTGGTGGCACTCGGCCTGCTCTGGTGGTTCTGGCCCCTCTGCTGCAAAGTGGTAAGTACAGACCGTGGGGAACAGCCACTGCACTGAGAGACACGGGTGGGAAACACAGATCGTGCAGGAAACAGGTCAAGTGCCAGGGGAGCGACATGGGACGTGAGCCAGCTGGCGGGGGGCTCGAGACAGACAGGAAGGGGACGGGGGGCCAGCCCTGGCACGGGGGTTGTCCAGAGCCCTGCACTCCAGACAGAGCCCCTGCCTGCCTGGGAGCTGCACATGCAGGAACCAGCACCAGCATGGTGCTGGTACTGGAGATGTGGTGGCCGTAATGGTGTGCAGATGTGACCCTGAAACCAAGGACCACTTGAAAAGTGCTGTCACTAAAATTGGTATTTGTAGTCCATTATGGGCTCTCAAGTTGGAAATCCCTTATTGTCTTCATAATCCCTGCACGCATCCATCTCCTTTTATCTGACCATCTCTATCCTCACTCCAGCATTAGCAGTTCTGGTCGCTGACCCTGCCATTCCTTGGGGAGGGGGGGTTAAAATGGGTGAAGTTTATTATTCATCCTACTCAATGACAGCACGGTGGACTTGGGAAGTGCAGGTTGGTTCTGGGCTGCTCTGTATGCCTGGGCTGTATGGGGCTTGTGGAATGTGGGGTGGAGAGGAACAGGCCTTCTCACCTGACAATTCTGCAGCCCCCATTCTCTGGGAGGTGTGTGGGGCCCCAGGCTGTCCAAAGGCAGGAAGTCCTCAGCCTCCATCTGCACCCTCACAGTCTGGGGCTTTTGAGACAAGAATGATGACCTCTTCTGTAATAAAAGGCCTCTCTTCTGTCTCGTTCTCCATGGCACAGGCCCAACATCAGAAATACAGGGAGGTTTCTGTCAGTCACTTTATATCACAAGCCTTGCTGTGGAAAAGGAACACTGGAAATCAGTAATAAGCAAGTTTCCTATTTTCATATTTTAAAATAATTGCCTAACCTTGATTCATAAACCAGCTTCACACTTAATGGTTTCAAAAGCCAGAATCTTACAATAAAAAAAAGTCCAATGGATAGTTCTCTAATATTAATTTCCAGCCATACAAAACCACAGCACTTCAAATGTTCGTGTCTTCTACAGTCTCCTCCCACCTCTCATGGGTACTATTTGTTTCTTTAAAAGAAAAGGTAATTTTAGGCCTCTGCAACAATACTGAGTTCCAAACTCATACACCATTGCACTGAACCTAATGCCGAATACTGACCTTTTATTTTGGGTTAGCTGGCTGTTCCTTGGGTCCTTGTGCTGTGCCTCTGCTCCTGCCCCTCTGTCCTGCACCTGAGACTCAGACATCACCTGGAAGGGCCCCCTGTGGCTCTGTAGTCTTGGCTTCAGGGGAGTGTCCTTAAGGAGAGGGGCAGCAGTAGGGCCAGGCAGGACCTGCTCTTCCCTTCCTCTGGGTCGGCTTCCCCGGCAGTGCCTGGTTTCCTGGGACAAGGGAGCACAGGAGTCAGAATCAATGGAAGAGAGAGGCACAGGGTGTTGGGGGAAGAACAAGAGTCCGGAGCCAGGCAGAGGCATTGTCCCTGCCCGCAGGCCAAGCTCCATCCTGGCTGGGATTCAGCATTCTGCGCTGTGAGGCCCATGGACACTCCTGGGGTGGGGCGGGGGACTCCTCTTCCTTCTCCTTAGTCCTCCCACCCTTTACAGGATTTCAGTGTGACAGTTCTGTCACTCGTCCCTCACTATGGAACATATGATCGCAGCAAGCTGGCTGCAGGCTCCGTGCTGACATCTCTTAATGCCCACATCACGGAGCGGCAGGGAGGTGTTAATGAGTGGATCAGAGAGGCACTGCTGCCTCAAAGCACCAACTTCTCATTTTTTAAAAAGAAATCGGCTCTTCTCCAAACTCAAACCTTCTTTCTTTGCAACTCACTAAATGAGATGGAGCCTTGCCTGGGGAGGCTGATGATAAAACAAAACAAAACAAGGAAGCAGCCCATCTCTCTGTGGGGATGGTAAGACAGCAGTGTTATTCAGAGGCTTCTGCATTTAAACAATCTGAATCCAGCTCTGGAAAACTTACAGTACTGTGATCTTCCTATGTGCAGTCCTGTGTGCAGCTCCATGCAGAGCTGCACAGGTGCCTCGGATTTCTCTTCTTTATTAACAGCTTTCTACTGATTTCACTTGGAATATCATGCGACTGAAAATAATCCTCATGTGTGCACGTGTGATTCAAGTGTGCGAGTGTGTGAGCCTGTGGGAGCAGAAGGATGCAGGCATTGACACTCCAGTGCTGTCAGCAGGGTGAGGAGCTGCTACTCAAAGCAGATTATTTTCTCACACCACTGTCACTTTTAAAACAAGCTTCATTTTCTGAAGCCATTAGAAATAACAGCTAATTAATGGATTGGTTGGCTTCAAATCAGGTTTCCCCTCGAACTTCAGAGAGCTCAGGAGCTGGCACAGGTTTAGATCCTCTGCTCAGGGAGTCAAGCAAAAACTGCCATTGACTGTTGCCTTTAGAAGCCACAGGGAGGTCAACAAGTCGGGTTTCCCTTGATTCTCTGGGGTGGAAATTGTGATTCCTACATTCCAGCAGGCACAAGGCCCACAGGAACTCCATCCCACACCATGGAGAGGTTTGCTGGGCAAAGCCATCCGTGCTAAGACAGACCGTGAGGTTTCAGAGAGGTACAGGTATAGAAAGTGGAGTGATAGTGCCATTTCGTGGGGATTTCTATAAATCTGCTGCCTAGGAGGCCTTTCCCCCGTGCAGCTTGCATGCTTGGCACAGAAATACATTATTTGGTGGTAATGGTTAGAGACAGACAAAAGGGAAATGAGGATGGGAATTAAGTGAGCTAAGGTGGCCCTTCATAGAGCAAAAGTGCTGGTTTACTGTTTCCAGTCTCTCAACTGATTTGGAAAATCCTGCTCAGCACCCAGGTATCTCTCAGGACCTGTGCCATGATCCCTCTGTGTTGCCATTTCATGTCAAGTTAGGACAGTAATTCCAGTATGGCTCTCAGGAATGTTTCACTAATTAAATAATTGATTTCTGTGAAGTAGTCTGGAAATTCCTGATGGGTGGGAAGAAAAAGTATTGAAAACTATTTAAAGAAAAATAATTTCTGGCATGTTTTTGCAACATCATAGCAGCAAACAGAAGTCTGGTTAAAATCTACAGCTGACTTTCCAATCCACCCAAAGCACTCTGAGCCTGCCTTGTGAACAATTCCATATCTTAAACCTGCAGTGCTGTGGAAAACTGGTTCCAAGAGGGCCATAACTTATTTTTCCTACCAGGCAGAATTCCTTTATGCAGTGCTAAAAGTCCATAGCCTGTTAAGACAGTAACCAGTACTGGTGGCCCTGGGAGTTAAAATGTAAATCAAGATGGAAAACTCTTGATTACTGGTAAAGAAAAATTTGTTTCTTTCATGTATTATGCTGACCAACTCTGCAGTGATACTGTTTACAGGCAGTGGTAAATTAAAGTACTACAATTAATAGCACAGAGTGGATAAAAATAAGGCATATTTCAATTAAGGTACTTAATCCTGTCTGTATTAGGAGATTTAGTTGTTTGCCAGCACAGAAAGGTTTAGGTATGTTTGTATCATAAAAAGACATAGCAGAAACACACTCCTTTATATTTGTGGGTTACTTTTTAGTAATTTCTAGGCAATATTTAAGCCCAAAAAATGACTTTATGTCACCAAAGTACTTATTTTTAGCTTAGACACCTGCTTTTCTTGTGGAGGAACAGCTGTGTGATCTATTTTCAGCTGAATCACTGAAGAGGGTCTCTGCCGCCCTCTCCCCTCCCGAAACTTGTCAGTGCTGGAACTCCCTGAGCTTTACAGTGTGGATGTGACCAAGGGAGCAGGAAGAGGCTGTAGGGAGAGGTTTAAAGAGAGGCGTAGGAGATGATCCTGGGAGCGGTGTCAGCAGTGTGGGAGTGCGACTCCACTGCAGGCCCCACAGAGTCAGGAGCTGCAGGCCTCAGTTGTGAGTGCTGGCGGAAGCGTCTGGGACATCCAGAGGTGAAGCCTGAGCTGCCAGAAGGCATTTCACACTTGTCACTGGGCCAGCAGCATGGCACCACAGCAGCAGCCTGGCCCACGGCTGTGCAGGACCTCACACAGGCCTCGGCCGCTCTTCCTCGGGGATCGCTAATGAACTCGGGGGGGTCTCAGCCCAGGCTGTTACCGAGCGTGGCTGAGGCTCATCCGGCCAGGAAGCGCAGCGGCAGACATGGCTGCTCAGAGTGTCTCCAGGCCAGGGATGACATCTTCTGTCACATGGATGGTGTTAATTTCCAGAAGGCCTCAGTGGTTGATGCCCTGGAGACCGGGCAGTGCCAGCTGCTGGTTCGCCAGCAGACGTTGGGGCTTGGGTAGAAACAGTTCACTGTTACCATGTGCTCTTGCCTTTTGGCTGCTGCCAGTGCATCTCCTTATGCTTTTCTGTTTGCCTCTTTCAGGTCATCAAGGATCCCCCTCCACCTCCGCCAGCCCCAAAAGAGGTACGGTCTGATGGTGCCAATCTCACCACATTGCTTACACGGAGCCGCTCCTGTTTCCCTGTGCTCTGCACATCCGGCTCCTTGTCGGGGTGCTGCGGGAGAAAGGAATGTCCCAGGGGAAGCCTTAGGCTGAGAACAGGATGGCCAAAGTCCAGGTCTCTGCTTTGTCTCAGCTCAGTGTGGCCTGAATTAAGCCCACAGCCACAGAAACATATAGGGCCTTTATCCCAAGACAGTTGGACATTGTTTTTCCTGTTCTGCAGTGAGAACAGAAAGACTGAACATCCCTTGTACAACATCTAAAGATTCATGTAGGACTTGAACAGCATTTCCCCCCAGCTTTGGCGTTCCAGACACTAAGAACCCTCACAAGGGAATTTCTCTCTCCCTTGGGGAGGCCACTGGAGGCCGTGCTGGTGTTTGTGCCCCTTTCACACCCAAGAGGGACAAACTTACTCTCTGTGGGCTCCAGTGAAATATACTGAAAAGACAGTGTGTGTGTTTGTGTGTGCATGTGTGTATCTTTTTGAAGTAAATGTCATCTGAATGTACTGACAGGAAGAAGAGCAGGAGCCCTTGCCTACCAAGAAGTGGCCCACAGTGGATGCTTCCTACTATGGTGGAAGAGGAGTTGGGGGAATTAAGAGGATGGAGGTTGGTATGATCTGGTGATCACTCTCAAACCTGAGCATTCTGAGGTTGCAAGTGTGGAAACAAAGACTGAAAGTGCACTGAAAAGACAAGGCCATGATGTGTGCCTGTCTTCCCACTGGCATAAGCCATGGAAAATTCTTTACCATATCGAACAATTTTGACCTTGCCTCTGAAAGAACAGCTTTCAGTAGTTCCATTTGACTGGGACTTTAAATAGCTGCCTCAAGACATGCTCTTTCCATCAAGCTAATGAGCAAGAGAGAGTGAGAGCCTTTTCTGCATGTTTTGGAAGGAATTACAGCGAAACATAAGTCCCCCAAGTGTGGGCCAGCCAAATGCGCTGACAATGGTGACGCTGAGGAGAGGCTTGATCCCAGAGGGACTTGCAGCGACAACAGTGCCTGTCTTTGAAGAGACACGATAGCATCATGTTAATTAAAACAGAATGAAGAATGTGCATCCTTATGGGCACATCCTTATGGCAGGTTTTATAGTCAAGTCAGCCTTTAGGGAATGTGCAAAGCAGTTTTTAACTGCATTCCAGGAAGCTGTCTCTGTCTGAAACACCCACCTAGGCCATACTGAGGTGTCTTGATGAAACTTTAAAGGTATTGGCCTAGGAATCAGTTTTGCTCAAGTTCTTTTTAAATGCAGCACCAGAACATGCAGGTTTGAAGCTTTGTTGCTTATATACATTTCCTTCAGCAGTTCAGAATTGCTAATTTAAAAGAGCTTCAGATTCCATTTTGTGCTGTGTTTTTCAGAGGCAAACGAGTAAATGCTTTCCAACACAAAGAACTACAAGCATGGATTTCTGAGGGGAGCCATGATAGGCTCCAGGAGGAGTTCCAGGGTTTAAACCATTCCAGTCTGTAAATGGGATCTTGCACCATGGAACAGAAACATGAACACAAGTAACATCAGGACCATAAAGAAATGCATGTTCAGCCCATGGCAAAAACATGAAGAGAGCAGATTATGATTAGGTTAGAATACCTTTCCATGTGTGGTAGGAATTTTGTGCATGATTAAGTGTTAAAGATGTGAACCAGCTGAAACTGGTGCCAGTGCAATCCTGGGGCCTTGAAGGGACCCCCTGCTGTGGGGCTGTGGCTCTGTCCCTCTCTGGCAACCCAGAGCACTGACAGGTTTGGTGGGCACGGCATCGTCAGGGCCTCAGGGTTTGACTGGGGAGCTTCATCTCTGCCGTGCTGTGTTTGTGACAGGGGCTTGGAAAATGGGCTCAGCTTGGGCTTTGGGAGAGCAGAACAGGCCTCACACCTCTGTGTGGCTCAGGAGAGCATGCTGCCCCTTTGGGGAGTCAGGGCAGACAAGAGAGAGGGAACAAACAATCCAAGGGAGGTCATTCCTCACCTGGCAGTTGGAGGTGGTTTCTGTGCTGTGGCCAGTGACAAAATTGCTGGCCTAGTCATGACATTTCTTCCCTGTTTGTAGTACCTGTGGCCACACAGTTGTCTAGTTTTTTTATTGCTTCTCTGTCCTCTGTCCTCTGTTCTTCTGCCATTCCTCCAGCAGCTTGATTGCTCTGGCAGCATCCCTGCGCAGAGAAGAGGAGAGGATGATCCAGCACCCTTCTCCTTACCACTCCTATATTCCCTTTTGGGGCAGTTACCCATTCACTCCTCCCTTCACCCTTCTGTGGCAGTCCCAAATAGCTTAGGCAGTGCTCATTGCTCTTCCTAGCTCTGTCTTTTGGCATTGCTTTAAAGTTTTGTGATGGCATTACCAGACCCCACCCATTACAGTCAATATCAAAATTGGATTGTCAGACTACACCAATTTTGGTTTCCCCTAAGTGAAGTGGCTCTAATCTGAAGGAGAAGGTAATTTTATCAGCGAGGGATCCACCTCCTATCTCTGAGTGGTTTTAACAGTGTTTTAAATACATTCTAACCACCACGTAACAAGCACTGTTCATCACCGAGAAAGACTCAGGTGTTTGAGATTCTCCTTGCAGGACAGATTATAGCAAAGAGCGTGATTATAGAAAGTCTTGCTAAAATAATCCAGGCCGGTTTCACTAAAGACTTTCAAACTCCTGCCGTAGCTGTTCCTTTTGGGCTGAGAAGGGAAGAGCCTTGCCTAGGCTTATTTCTTTGTGCAGTACAGCAAACATCCCTGCTCAGATTGCTGCATGCTGCTTCCAGTCACAGGGTGAAATAGGATTCCTGCAGCAAGACAGATCCTTTCTCTTAGAAGGAAGGTTTTACCCTGTTCTTTCCTCTGCAGAGCACAGTGAGTACAGCCTTTATGGAAGTGGGAATACCTGCTTGTATCTCCAACTGCAGTAACCCAGGCTTCCTTCTCTCTGAACTCTTCGTATACATTTTACAGACTTGGAGCAGTGATTAAAATACACATTGCTACATGTTCCACATGCACTTAAGCAGGTTAGATTACTCACTCACATTTCTCCTGTATGTATGTATATTCCTGCAGAATAATGTGGAAATCTGAGCACGTTCAAGGAGCTTCTGCTCAAAGCTGCCCAAGCATCACCTTTGAATACCTGGGTTAGGTAACCTGACTAACTTGGCTCGGACCAGTGCCAGATTAAGGTCTGGTATTCTAGGATACATCAGAACTGGAAATGCGATTTTTACATCCTTACTTAGAAAAGGATTCCCAGATTCCCTGTCTCCTACACAGCTTGTGTGAGGCGTGGTGGAATTTCAGTATTTCTCTTGACTTTTCACCACTGAGACTAATTTACAAACGTATTTAACTAAGAATAATGAAGAAGTAATTTTTTTCTCAGTACCTCCCCTCTTGTTTATCAGAACTTCTTCCAAATTTATCCCTCTGTTATTTGCAGCATTTCCCTGCCCTTTGCATGCAGTGCACTCATACCTGAACTCCGCCTTTCCTCAGGTGCGCTGGGGTGACAAAGGCTCCACAGAAGAAGGGGCCAGGCTGGAAAAAGCAAAGAATGCTGTGGTGAAACTGCCAGAAGAACCAGAAGAACCTTTTCACCCTAAACCACCTAAACCAAAGCCTACCTCACCAGCCATGCAGCAGAAGTGGTACACACCAATCAAGGTAATCTTTTCAGTCCTTGGTATGATTTATTACTAAAGGCTGGATTCTGTCTGTTTCACCACTCTTCCACAGGCTGCACTGTACAGTATTTTCCAAGTGTTCCCATTCAAGTGTGATGTGCTATTCTCAAAGGCAACACCTACTCAGCATGAATGGCAGAGCAGTTTTTAGCCCTAAGTGCAGTACTTCATCATTACTGCCACATTCTGTTTGCCTTCCCCCAGAAAGGGACATATTGTACAGTGAGAGCATTAAAATCTATGGGGGCTTTGTTGGCATTTGGTGTATCTCAAAGTAGAGCTAATTAAGCCCAAAACTACACAATTTGTAGCTGTTACACTAACTTTTAAACACACATATTCATTGCAAACCAAGAAAAGCAAAAAATTACATAAAACAATATAATGCAAGAAGTCTGGCAGAAAGTGAATCGTTTTATCTGTCTCATAAAAGCAGTGCCCCAAGTCACCTGCAAACACCTCAGAAATGCTTCTGACAAACTGAGATTGGGTCTGTAAATACCTTGCTCTAAGGTGTAAGAGCAGAGAACACAAAAGTGTAGCAGAGAGCAGGGACCATTCTGTCTTCCCAGCTCCCTGTCACCATTTGTGACCCCCAGCAAGCCTGAAGTGTGCTGTTCAGACACACAGGCAAGCTCTGGAACCGCCGGCGTGGAGCGGGCTGTTCCCGACCCACGGCAGAGCTGCTGTGCACAGGCAGCTGCACAGCCATGTGCCATGTGCCCAGCAGGGCCCGTGTATGTGCTGGAAAACAAACACACACGTGTGGGATAAACCCCCCATGGGCATGTGGCAGTTAAGCCCAAGCCATGGCACACAATCATGCGTCCTGGATGGCTCCCAGTGCAGGTGGGTTAGGTGAGTGCCCTGCCTGGCACTCCGTGTGGGCAGGAGCAGCCCCGCAGTGTGCTGTGGGTGACACAGCCCAGGCCTGCACTCTGCTTACCCAGCTCCACCCTGGCAGCAGGTGTCCCTGGGATCCCGGTGGACAGTCCCTGTGCAGGTGGGGTGTGCTCCCCGCTGACCGCCCCTGTCCTGTCTCCGCAGGGCCGGCTGGACGCGCTGTGGGCGCTGCTCCGGCGCCAGTACGACAGAGTCTCACTGATGCGGCCCCAGCAAGGAGACGAGGTTGGTGTGCGGCATGGGGCGGGCAAAGCACAGCTGGGCTGGGCAGCTCTGTGCACGGGGAAAAGAGACAAAAGAGTGGCACAGCAGGGAAGTAACACACGGGGCAGTCAGTGTGGTGAAAGGTGCATCACACTGGCCAGGAGAGGTGGCACCAGCATGGGGCTCCTGAAGGCAGAGGGAAATGGCGGAGGCCGATAGAAAACAGGAACACAGCCCACACCTCCTGCAGGGTGAACTCTGTAACAGACACCCAAACTCTCTCAGAACCAGCTCTCTGTAAGAACAGAGGCTGGCTGTCAGCGTGCTAAAACTGGACCAAATTTAGGTGATACTGGTAACACCCATGCAAGTTGCTTCCTGAAGGTTTGCACTTCCACATCAATGGCACTTTCCACAGAATAAAAGGTGAGGAAATGTGTTTCTCAGACAATCCTCCCCCCCTGAAAGAGAGGCCTTTCCCAAAGGCTGATCTGATGGGGATGCAGAGCTGCTGTTTGCTCCTTTGATAGTGAGGCCAGATTGGGTATTTCTGATGGCTGGTCCTTAGGAAAATATCACTTGGAATGTCAGCATTTATCTTGGGAATTGGTTGATCATCAAGGCATTTCACATCTGGGACTGTGTGGCACCTGGGAAGAGCCACAGAACAAATGCTTTCCTTTAAATGGGACGGCAAGAGATCACAATCACACATACCAGGGAGCATGAGTGTGCAGGAACCGTGTTTATGCAACATACAACACAAAGGTGACATAAAAAATGAGAGGGGTAATGGGGAGGGAGTTACCTGTGGTAGAATGAGAGGTAATGGGGATTTTGATTCTTTTCCTGGTATGAAGTTTGGTGCTGTTCTAAAGAAAGAAAAGGTAAGAATTACTTAAGACAACTGGTGGAAGCAGCAGAATGGCCAAGTGTTAGCGATGTTACTGTTTGCATGAAGGATGCATGTGACGTGGAGCAGCTTTAACAGCAAATCTACACACAAAATACCTGCCACAGTACAGTTTAACAGGTAAATTCAATGTAAACAGGAACGTAGAAGTGGTGCCTGAGAAGGCTAAAAAGGGTCAGTCAGGCCCAGTTTTGTGGATTTCTGACCCTAAAAACAGGGAATTACTGTAAGGAGTGCCTTTGGAGAAGGCTTTCCTGAGCCATGGTGCAGCCTTGTCTGGGCATGACAGGAGGAACACTGGCTAGGCACCTCGGTTTGTGGAAAACAGGGAGAGAGCTCCTGGAAAAAAGGAGTGGGATTTGTACCTAACCTAATGGTGGGTCAGGTGTGACCTATGGCACTCTTGCAATGCCATTTCAGTCTGCCCAGTGTTTGGTATCTTCGGGCAAAAAATGGCATCTTTCTCCTTGTTTGTAAGGTAGGGATTCCGAGGTGTGCCCCGGGTGTGTGTCAGTGCAGGTGTGTGCACAGCGAGACACGCACACACTTACCTTGGAAACAGCAGCCATGGAGTTGTTCTATTTCATCTTCCTTCTTTTACTGTTTAAGAACTCAGTAGTTCCATTTGTAGAAGAATTCACTGCTGAATTTTAGTCCTTGATCAAGCAGATGAAATTTAGGCATGAGGTATCAAAGCAGAGCAAGCTGTTCCTGCCTCCCTGTCCCGTGCCACCTGTGCCACGTGCCCGGCAGTGGCCCAGCGCGAGGGCTGCTCTGGGAGGCTTTGATGGTGGCTGCAGCCCTCGGAGCCGTGAGTGTTCGAGGCAGGCACGGCACGGCACAGGTGTGGGCGGGCAGGTTGTGGCACAGCTGTGGTGGGCGCAGCGCCGCGGGAGCGCGGGCGGCAGCAGCTGCACGAGTGCCGGGGCAGGTCGGGGCACCGCGGGGCCCGGGGGCTGGAACACCAAAGGTAGTGCGGGCTGGACACAGCTGCGCTCCCCGACTCGCCTCAGGCACAAACAGAGATCCAATGCAGGCTGGCTGTGCTGGGGGCTGAGGACACGCAGCCACTTCAGAGACAGCTGCACGCCGCGGCAGCTGCCACTGAGCTCCCGGTGAGGGACAGGGACAGCAGGTACGGAGCGAGGTCCCCACAAACTGCCTCCATTAAGCCACCAGTGCTTTTGAAGGGCTCCCATCAAACAGAGCGAGTCCGCAGCAGGAGATTTCGGCTGCAGAGCCATGTGTTGTTTTCTGCACTAACAAGGTAATTTATAAATGATGCATTACCCTGTGTCCGTGCTCCTAGCTAGACTTTTTTCCTTCTTTAATTAAAGGGGCAAAGAAGACTGAGCCACAGCAGTTTGGGGTACTCATAAACCAGTTCAGTGTTCGAGGGTCTCAACTGAAGCCCTTTCCCAGGAGTCTGGGAATACAGCCTGGCATAGAGTCACAGTGTCAGCCTCAGGGATCTGGTCTTTCCTCTAAACCCTTGTGTTTATTTTCCAACTCATAGTTTAGCACAAAAAGGTGATCATCAGGGTTCTGGCCTCTTTGAGCTTGTTGCGCTGGTGGCTGAGACTCTGATCCTGTGTGCATTTATGCACACAAATGTTTTCTACTGTCCTAAGGCCACAAATAGCCCACAGTAGCTGTAGTGAAGATTTTGCCGTACCAGGGTGCAAATAGGTGCAACTGGCAAAAAGGGAAAAAAAAGATTATAGCTCATTGTAGAAGAATCAGAATAGAGTAGAATTATGGAATGCTTTCAGCTGGTACTTTCATGTACAAAACAGCCTCTTAAAAAGGAAGACACTTGTTTTTAATTTTAAGCCTGTTAGTATTGACATGCTTTAAAGGTTCTTTGCTAATCATGGGTACACAGTTAACACAAACATCTGTTCAAACTGTTACTTTCTGAGCATCTCTGCATTACACAAAAGCATTATATTCAGCATGGTGACTGCCATCAGCACAACCTGCAGTGAGAGACACTGACAGTGCTGTGTCCTCTGAGGTGGGGCCACGTCACTGGCCCTTTTGTGGTTCTTTCGCGTTTCCTCCTCCGGTTTCCTTTTTAATCACTGCAAAATGGTGAAATGCACAGAGAAATAACAAAGTTATCTGAGTATCTTTGTATCAGGCAATCTCAGAGAACGATTACTGTGGCTACTTACAGGTAATGCACTTCCTAGACTGAAAATCCAAGTGCCCCAGGAGTAACGGATGTTACAGTGGAAGAATCAGTTCACTTCTTGTTCAGTGCTAATCTGGTGTTGTGTATTTAGTAAAAAGGGGAAGTTATTATGCTCAAGAAATTGTGGACTGAGGGTTTTAAAAAGAAACTTAAGTAGCACACATTTAGTGAAGTTGATGTTTATGTTGGATCTTTTAAATTGCTGCAATGGCAAGGAGATGCAAAACTAAGTAGGAAACGTGTGAGATGAGAAGGGAGTTGGAGCACCACTTTTTATTAAATGTTTCCTGCTAAAATACTACCACTGCCATTTTTGAAGTGGGAATTTGTTCCCCAGGGAACCAGAGAGCTAAACCAGCACCAAAATTTCTCTTACATGTCCAGAATAGACCTGTATTACTCTTAGAATTCTTCAGTCCACAGTTAGAGCAAGTGGAGGAAAACACCTGTAAGAATATTCCTTTCAGTCTGCCCTGTTCAGCCAGCGTTCAGGAGTGGTCCCCAGCACAAAGTGATGTATCCCGCTGAGTGAAGCATTGCACTAAATTCTAGGAAATACTCATCCCCTGGCCTCTCTAAAGGAAAGAAGCCTTCTTTTGAGGATGACACATCTGCCCCTTTAGTTAAAATAGCAAATGACAACCAAGAGACCAGCAGTTACCGATCATGAACTTACTGGAGTCCTGTTGTGCTGAAGGGGGCCAAAAGAAAACTGCATCTGAACGATGTGGATGGCAGCGCTTGCTCTGGTCAGTGGAATCGTGGCCTCACCCTGTGGCCTGGACTGAGGCTGCCCTCAGGACGGTCTGACCTGGTGGCCCCACAGGTGCCCCTCCTGACTCTCTTACAAGCTGGGTTTGCTGTCAGTCAGTGGGAGCGGGAGGGATCATCCTGCTGAAGAGAGGATGTTGTGCTGGTGTCAGGAGAAACAGGGACATTTTCCAAACAACATAGGCAGCTGCTCTTGG
Source organism: Xenops minutus (assembly GCA_035221455.1). Taxonomy (NCBI): domain Eukaryota; kingdom Metazoa; phylum Chordata; class Aves; order Passeriformes; family Furnariidae; genus Xenops; species Xenops minutus. The sequence continues at coordinate 190,225 of JAWWEE010000122.1, forward strand.
CACTGCGTCCCTTCGTGCAGATGAGTCTGCTGCTCTCTTCAAACGAGCCTTCAGGACTCACCCCTGTGTGAACACTGGTAGGAGTGAGAGCAGGAACAAACAAAGCTGCTGGTCAGTTCTGAGCCCATGGCAGCACGGGGTGATGCCCACGGAGGAAGGCACGTCAGTGCTGGCTGGAGCACAGATGTGCCAGAGCTGTCACACACCTTCCTGCCACTGCACGGGCAGTGCAGCCTCCCAGGCTGAGCTAAAGGAAACCTTTCCGTGGGCAGGACAGGGGCTGGTAATCACTGCATGTTTCCCTGCACAGGATTCACAGGGAACCAACATTTATTTCTTAATTCCTCACAGCATCCTTTTTCTGGAGCGGGCTGCAGGAGCGACTGATGCACCAGGCCTGTGCCCCTGCCCAGATTATTGCTCCCCATGAACTGCCAAGGCAGGGCAGCTGTCCGAGCGGCTGGCTGGGATTCGGGAATGGCTGCTGAGCTAATCTCCAGGCTTTGCAGATGAAGGAGGCAGCAGATAACAGGATTAAAGTTTCCCGACCCGGGGTTTTCACAGCCCGAGACGCGGGTGGAGGGGGAGACAGAATGACTTCTGTCATTAATCTTAATTGATTGCCAAGAGGTTTTTAATCTGGGTTATTAATTAGGAAGGTCCTTAACACACTGTCTACATATCAACATGAGATGCTCTTTTGGGACTTTGGGGACATATGGCCTATCTATATTTACATTCACACAATTTACACATACATACATCGCTGTATGGGGAACTGCTCACACGGATACACTCACATGGAGCGCCAGGGAAGTGTTTGCATTCACACACTCCTCAGCAAAATGGAATGGAAATGAAAAAACACTTTGCACAGAGGTTATGGTCCCACACAATGAACACACATACCTCTGTTTATGTTGTTTGTATATTAATCTAGATCAACTCTATGTGCTATTTATCTAGATTAGCATTCAGGTGGCAATCTCGGGTTTGCAGATTTGAGAGGTTGCAGCGTTCCTCCACAGTGACCTGGATTGTTTTAAAAGGTCCAAACTATGGTTTGATGGCCATTTAAGGGAGATCAGTACAAGCATTTGATATAACAGTGAGAGGTGGTAATGGAAATAAGTGACCAGAGCCAGACAGGCTCTGGGATGGAAGACAGTGACAGAATGAGGTGAACAGAACTAGGCTGGTTTTCCTGTGACTTCACCAGGCTCTGCTCCTCTAACCAACAGCAAAGGCGTGTGAAAACACCTTGGAAATACTATTTTTAGAAAGCAAGAGTTCCTCCATCACCTGGCAGGTGTGGTGTCACCTGCCAGAGCTGTGGCAGTCCCGAGCTCACCCACTCACCCAGGCTGAGTTGTTACAAACCTGTGCTGAAGTGCAGGTACTGCAGTTCAGAGGATGCTCAGATGTGCCCACCCAGACCCTCCCTGTCCCAAACGGGGGCTCGAGAGCCTGAAAGCAGTTGCACATGGAAGTCCTTTTGTGCAGGCACATTTTTGGTGCAGCTCTAATACAAGATTAGCCAAAAGAAGGAAGGGTGAGGGGGCTGTTCCCTCACAGCTCTTCGAAAGCTGTGAAGGACCACAGCACACATGCTGCTGGATGTGACAGCTGTATGGTAGGGGCAGACAGTGGGGAGAGAAAGAAGAGTGCTCAAAAACTACATTTATTGCTTCAGATCTTTTTTTTTTTTTTTTTTTTGTTTTGAAATCAGTTTTTGCATGTCTGAGTCCATTCTCAACTATGGATCCATAAAGCATTAACAAAAAGCCCTGAATACGTAAGTTGTTGGCATTTTAAACTGGCTGAGTCTTCCTCAGCCAGAACATTTCCTGACCACTGAGCTTTCGTCTGGCTGTGTCACAGCCTCCTGTAATTTAAACACAGGCTCCAAGGAAGTTACTGCAGGTAGCAGTGATGGAGTTCCTAGTGCAGCTGTCACTGAGTCTGTGGGTGCAAATGGGTCTGTTCCCACCCAAAATGAATTCTGTAACTTCTGCTGACTGGTGGGCAAATGCTAAATGAGATCAGCCACTGCAGTTCAGGTGGGCTCAGCTCCCTGCCAGGCTCCAGCCGCAGCCAGACGGGTGACTGGAGAGGAGGAGCAGTGTCCCTGACCCACAGCCTTGGGATGGGTGACATGGCCCTTGGGATGGGAGCAAGAGCCTCTGGATGGATGACACAGCCCTCCTCAGACAGCCCTTCCCCACCATGGCACTGCAGCTGCTCTGAGGCTCAGGACTGCTCTCCTAGATGAGGATTATTTCTCATACCCATTTCTGTCTGCACTTCTCTCCCACAGCCGTGTTCTGTTTCTATTACTTAGTCCAGCAAGCCAAACCCTGCAACTTAAATCAGTTTAATTCAATGGAAAAGGATTAGATTTTCTTGGAGTTCATTATCACGTTTTTCCATTGAAACAACAAATTTTTTACTGGTGTGAAATATGAGTTTCCTTGCTGGATGCAAACTGTGATTGTCTGAGCAGAGGTTAAGTACAGGTGCAAAGCGCCCAGGAGCTCATAGCACGTTTTACATCTTTCTGTGCCCAAGTAGGTGGATGATATTTTATTCAACATTACAGTTCAACATAAAACCTGCTAAAGTCTGTAAAGGCTGTACAGTGATGAACAGATACCTTTAGGAAGCAGAGTATAATCCAGAAGAAAGTTGATTATTTAGGGCTGAATATTTTGAGCAGTGCCTGAGGGCCTGCTGTTGGGGATCTGCATCCCTTCAGTTTTGGTGAGCAGAATACAATAGCCACGCATTTTTCCTTCAAAGAAAGGGAAACCCACGTTTCTCCTGTCTGCTCCTGGCAGCTGCTTTTTTGTGTGCAGGCATTTAAAGGCTTCCAGACCTACCAAACAGAAACCCGGTGTATCCTCCCTCTTTCCCTCCGGATTCATGATATGCCTTCTGATCCAACTTTCCCCATAAAGTTTTGGTCTGGTCTCTGCAGGCCTGTCCGTGGGGGGAGCAGCCCCAAGTGTATCTGCTCAGCACTGCTCCCAGTCAGGGCCAAATCCATAACCAGCACAGAGCCATGGAGCTTGGAACAGCACTCTATACCAGGTGAAGTTAAATTCCTGCCAAGTATAACATACTTTGCCAAAGGAAAGCCTGTTTCTCAGTGCTGGACAAATATTACAGCTGTGTTGCAAACTGCAAGGGAAATCCTGTATTTGGATTTTTAAAGGTTGTGAGTAGTTTGGGTCACAAGTGCTAAGGCCGTCCAGAGATTGACTTGTAATATATTTCAATAGTCCAAAAGAAGATAAACTGAAAGAACTCTTCCTCCTTCTGTAAATTTGTATTTCCTCTGCTGATTGTGATTAAAGCCCTTTCCTTCCAAGCGAGCCACATGCCCAGATGGCACTCTGAGAATGCTCTGAGGCACGCTCAGGGTGTGTTTCATGTCAGTCCTTCCTGATTTATAAACCCATAAATTGTTTGCTTAGGGAAAGAAAAGTAATATTAGGCTTTGGCTCAAAGAAGTCAGGAGAAACTCAGTGTCCTGTGTCCCTCCAGCAGCAGGGAGGACATGCCTTCCCACTGGGCCATGGCCACACGTCCCTAAATGCAGTGTGTCCTCTGGGCAGAGCAGTGGGGCTCTCCCGAGGGATGGGCTCACTGAGGCACACAGGCAGAGATGATGTGAACCCCAAGGAACAAAAGAAACCCCTGACAGCTGGGGAAGGAGAGATGCCCCTGGTGAGCTCTGAACACCAGCTGGGAACAGAGGGCCACTGATCCAGGTAAAGGGATTCATACTCCATTTCTAGGGAATGAAAACTGGAGACTGAAACTCTAAAAACAAAGACAAGGGCATTTGGTGCAAAAGAAATGCAACATAAAATAGTTTTGCTCCTATCAGTACATTAGTTGTCCTGGAGCTTAAGGTGCAGAGATTTCACCTCGCACACAGACAAAACTCAAGCTCTGTCAGATCTTACACCAGCCCAGAATGAACTACACAAATCCACCTGTATTTATCCACGGCATGCACTGCTTAATTAGAAACGAGCACTAAGGGCTTTGTTCCTGAGATGGCTCTGAGTTCTACTAGTAACTGCTTCACCTACTGCCTTAGGGCTAAGCCAGGTGCCTCCAGGCCTCCTTGGAGACAAGATGGTGGCACCATCCATGAGCCAGGAGAAACACTGCAATCACTGATAACCTGCTGTTCCCAGTGCATGCTCCGGTACAGCATTTTCTGGGCTTGTGTCAAACGCTGCTGTCACTGGAGGTGGCCTGAAAGGCCATTTTGGTCATAATGAGATACTAGGAGGGAACATACTCTGGGTCACTGCCACTCCTGGCAGGGTCTGTCCCTCATCCGCGGCTCATGGCCTGAGTGCCCTGGGAGTTTGTAGTGAGGCACTTCCTGAGAGCCCTCACACCAGGGAGGGACCCTGTTCCTGCAGAACCCACGGGTGCAGGGGCAGAAGCGGCAGGAGATGACACCACACCACATGCATGAGGGTGACCTGACCTGCTCACACTGGCAGTGCAGTGACACTGGCTGGCGAGGGAGGAAGGGCTGCAGGTCTGTTGGTATCTGTGGAAGTTCAGCCCTATGCACTCACAGTTCCCAAGGCTGGTATTTTCGGATGTGCTACACAGATCTGTTTTGAGGGCTCTTCCTGCTGTAAGTCTGTGACGAGCATTACAGCTTTAAAGCGCTGCTCTGGGAAGCTATTATCAGTAGGTATTAATTATTGAACACTATACCTTCTGGAAAAGTTGTTTCATCACTGGAAAGTGACCTTGCTAGAAGAGGCAGAGGGAAAGAGAGACGTCTGGTGCCTCCTGAGAGCAAGTGGAGTGATGCGTGGCAAGAGAAGACACTAAAGATTTATTGTCTGTGGCAAAAGAAACACAGATCTCTGCTTGTGCAGTAAGTGTTTTTGACATCATATGCCGTAAAGAGTGATTGGATGCTGTAGTTAAAAAGTGTTTCACTGAAGGGAAATAATAGACATTTTCACAGTGCTGTGTCTATTAAGTATCTGACTGTGTGGCCACGCAGCCGAGCTGGCCAGGAGAACTCCAGTGTCGGAGTTCAGCCAGTTCTGAGCTAAAAGGACTTCAATAATCCTGAGAGGACACTGAGAATTTATCTGCCTTGAAAGAGGATCTCTTTTGACCTTGGTGATGGATGGTGCAGATTCTTACTGCTTGCCATCACACTACTGGAGAAGTCCAACATCAGCACTGTTTGGAAGCCTGGCATGGAAATTCCATTTATTAACCTGGCCCTGGCCTTTCCCCTGGAATTTCTCTTTTTTCCCAGCTGCTGGTGCAGTACTGCACTTGTCTCCCTGACACTGTTGGTTAGAGTTCTTGCATTGCTCAGGCAGCTTCAGTGGTTTAAAGACTCCAGTATAAACAGGAATTGGGTTAAAATAAAAGCTGGGGAAAAGCCAGCACCCAAGCTCACCTTTCACTCTACGGACGCCTCTGCCAGGCTGGAGAGCAAGGCGTTGTGGCCAGAGAGCTCCTCAATAAATCATCATTAGGTACACGTGCAAATACAGCAGCCAGGCCCAGGCGCACAATTAGGCACCTAATTATGTTGAAAATGCAATTGTGCACTTAGCTACAATGGCCACACGGCCTTGGGAGCTGGCTGGGGTCTGTCCCGGCCCGGGGAGGCACTGGGATGGTGCCCCGGGAAGTGCCCTGTGAGGGGGGAAGGTGTTTGAGGCGTTCACGAGTCTGCCCGGGCACAGCCTGTGCTTGGGCTGGTTCTCCTGCCCAAAGCAGGGTGACAGTGACAGAGTGGACAGCACTATTTCTTTCTGCTTTGGCTTCTCATTCAACAAGGCAAAGAGGGGACCACCCAGCCAAGTGGAATCTGTCAGCTGACAGTGTGACTGTAACTGCAGTGAGGCCAATTCCAAAGGAAAATGCAGTTTCAAATAACATTGTCACTGTTCAGGGACAGCATTTTCTGTATGAAAATATCTCATCTGGAAGTGTTGTCAATGCCATGATCCATGTGGGGCTGGACTGTTTAGCCACTGCTTGGTGTGACACGATTCTCATGGGCAGGGACCACATGTGAGTAAGTGTGTGACCTGGGAGGTGAGACTGGGGAATGGGGATAGAGCTTTAGCCTTTATCCTGCACAGGTGAGGGGCCGTTGCTGGCTTGGTTTCTGTTTACCTCTGCCAAGAATTTTCAACCTGCACTTTAAAACCCGAGCTGAGGACAGCCGAGTGAGAAGCCCAATTCTCAGTCAGAAATGAATTATATTTATCCTGTGCCTGTTCAACATCCTACAACCCACTTCCATTGTTGCCAGCCTTGTCAGGACTAACTAAAACCATCACGGCCTCACAGTCCCGTACAGGCAGAGCGCTAGCACAGATCTCCCAGGTGTGGGTAGGATGGCAGAGCCACTCTCTGCCTCACGTAAGGCACAGTTTTACAAGCTGGGAAGGCTGAACACAGTCTGTCTACCTGTCACCAAGAGTGACAAGTGGGCAAGCACTGATGTGTAACCCTACTGGGGACAGGAAGCACCTGGGAGTGGCAGGGTCTCCAGAACAGCTCTGGAGCCAAAGACACACAGCCCAGGTAAGGGACAGCAGGACCACCAGAATTGCCAAGAGATTTGCTCACTGAATGACTGAAACAGTTCAGAGAGGAAAAGGCTGGACATTTAAAGCTGACTGGGTGTCCATTTCTGTGCAGGCACAAATCCATGCTTGCCTTTAGGGAGAGAAGGGCCCTGAACACACTGAGTGCTTGGAGGTGGGTCCCAGCAGGTCCCTGTGCCATCCCCGTCCCTGCCAGCCCCAGGGACACACTCCAGGGCAGAGTCAGAGACACAGGAGATTGTGCCAGCACAGGGGGGGATGTGCTGAACAGCTACTGAAATGAAACTCCCAATGTCTTGTGCCAAGCTCTGGCTGCCCGTAGTCCCGTGCACCGCCTTCCTAGTGATTCTCCTAAGTCCAAACCTGCCCTTTAGTTCCTTGAGCCAAGTACTTTAACTTTGTTTTTTGGTGGGGACCAAACGTTGAGGGAGATGGGGGAGTGTGAGAATCATTTTACCTGTGTTTAGATATATGTATATACACACATACATATTTGTATTCTCCTCCTTTATAATCCTTGAAATACAGTATTATAAAAGTCAGAACTATTTTCTCCTACACCAGCATTTTTTGTAATGCTCAGGTAGTAGAGTTGTTTTTAACGACTGTAATACAGTAGTTAGTGCTGAACAGTGCTCAATTCATTAAGCAACCCTGAATAAGCAAAAAGTAGCCCTTAACATAAGGCAGTCCCTTCTTTTTAATGCTATGGTGATTCCTCTGAAGGAATTTGAAGGAATTCCTCACTTGGAATTGAAAACTTATGCTAAAAGTCCGAGAACAAGACTCGTTGCAGAGAACTTACTATCCAAGGAGTGAAGGTACATTCTCCCTCCCCTCACCCCTTTTCTCTAAATACTGTAACATCATAGAACTACTAAAATGACTGCAGTTTTTTAGTGTAAAAATGCAGGTAATTTGTACAAGCTGAGGTGCTACTCAAAGGAACTTGATCTGCTTCAGGGAATCTTAATGAGGTTTATTCTGTGAACCCAACGAAACCAGGATTTCAGAGGAGAGGTGCCTGGGCCTAATTTCCATCCATTTTCACCCTGCCTGCCATCATCAGGCCATCAGCTGAGAGGAGTTTGCGTTTCATTCCTGTGCTCACCACCAGTACTAAATCCTAAGAAAAGACATTGTTTTGCTTAGGAAAAATGCAGTGTTACACAGTTTTTACAACTTCTTGTCCACATTTCCAAAGAACGGGTCCATGTCCCAAAATGCCACCAAAAAATCCAGCAGTTTTGATTCTCATGAGCACCAGTCAGGAATTGTAGCTGTATTTGGGAAGGCCAGTTTGGCTGCAGTTTGATCCAGACTTAGGTGCAACAACAGGGTTACCTGGGTTAAAGATGTATCTGTACTTTTAAGCTCTTGCATCCTGGTCTCCTCCTCAGGATTCTGCATCATTTGTTACCACCTTTATGACAGAGGAGGAACAGGTAACTGTATTTTCTGATTGTTGCTACCAAGTCTGCAGTGATTTATTCCTATAGGTTCTAACTGAATTAAAATCTTAATTAAGCTTATGCCACTTTTTTCTTCATTTTAATTAGGTACAGCCAAATCACTTGTCTAGGGGAAGGAAAAAGATAAAGAGCAGAAACACTTTTTTCTGCTCTGTACTTGTAGCAATGAAGCTGCTACAGTAGTGAGAATGTCCTCCCAAACTGGTACCACAGGGGAGACAGTGCTGTGGTACAGGAACCTCAGTTGTTCACAGAAATACACAGTCATTCCACACCTGGTTTCTACACTCCTTACTTCAGCTAAAGACACAGGGAGATGACACATTGCAGCCGTGAGTGTTTGATGCAGTCAGGCTGGAAAACTTCTAAGACCATCATGCCAGCTGCTCCCCCAGCACTGCCAGGGCCACCAGTGACGCGTGTCCCCAAGTGCCACATCCACAGCCCCTTGAACACTCCATGGAGAAGCATCGCTGCTCCATCCTGCTTGTGCTTCACCTGCAGCAAACCTTACCCAGATTACAGACTCTGCCCTGAGTGAACTAGAGGTTTGTACTAAGCTCTCCTAAAATACCAAGTGCTGCCATCAGTGAAGTGTAAATGCCTCACTTTTAGCAGTGAAAGGATTTCTGTTTGCCCTTCTGTCTGTGCTACCCCCTCTCCTTTTGCCTCAGCCAGCCTCTCCGAAGGCCACAGCTCTGCAGAAGTGCAAAATGGCTCTTCGTGGGGAGACCCTGGCTGAGTTCATGGCTCGCTCCTCTGCAGGGTGGAAGCTTTTCTTTCACACGCTGTCCCATGGCACCTGTGGCCATCCCTGCCAGTTCCCTCGGTCAGCAGGGGAAGGCACTTCTGCTGGGAAAGATGCTGTGGCAGGGCCAGGGGGCTGAGGCTTTCCAAGGGCTTCACAGGGTGGGAAGCATTTCAGGGGGACCTGGAGACTCTCTGTGCTTCTATGAACCTCTTGCTCAACATTTGCATGTTGACATTTTCTACTTAAGGGGCCTTTTGGCATCTCTGGCATTAATTTATAATGCTGTGGTAGCAGGTCTGCAGCACTGCAGAAACAGCTTTTATTTTAGAAGGACTCTGAAATCAGACTGGATTCAGAGCAGAGACTGATCACATTTCAGCTGCTCCTGCCAGGTTTTGGTTTCTTGGATTTTTATTTTTTTTTCTGTTTGTTTGGCTAGATTCTAAAAGTATATCTCCTAACTATTTCCCAGTATCTTTCACACATTCTAATGGAGTGTTACACAACACTGGCAGGATTTTGTGCACCTTCCTGTGTGACAGGAGCCTCAGGATTAGTCCAGGAAAAAAGGGCTTGAATTTGTGTACTTGTTTGCCAGATGTAATTCACAGACTCTGAAACTTCCCCTAGTTCATGCAAAGGTGTAATTAGAACCAGGGGATTTTACACAAGCAAAGGGGGGCTTGAAAAAGCCATTTATGTCAGCAAGGCCTTGCACTGGCAAAGGACAGACCAGCTGGATTAAATTCTATTACAGCTGGTACAAGGCCCCTTACAACATGCCTTGGTCATTAAAAAAATTTAGAAATCGTTTAGCTTCAATCAGCCCTTCACTAACTGCAGTTAAATGCATGTAGCCATTTCAGGATGGTTCACAAAGCTATTTTTATTCATTTAACTACACCTGTTTGAAAATATAATCTGAAATATGCAACTAATTACAGTAATTGAACCTATGTTTCATTTTTGCCAGAGACGTTTTGTTTAGAAGTTTCTAATTCACCAGTGCAGGCTTTGTTTCTGTTATGGTTTCAACTCCAAAGAGCTGACATCCTCACCAGTGAGAGGATTTAGGAAAGGCACCATTCTACCCATGCTATAATTAAATTCAGGTTCAGTCCATGTGGCTGCAGCTTTGGAAGATAATCGTGCACACCTCATTGCTTTTTACTCCTGAATGTTGCTGTGGTCATTTACCAGGTAATTCCAGAGACAAGGTCTAAATTACCAGTGATTTCATAAAGTTTAAAACACCCCTACCCAGCAGGAAGATGCCAGGGCATCACCTCTGCCATCCCAGACAGTGAATCCAGCAGTGATGGGAAAGCCCCAAGCCCAGGGGGAGCAGGTCTCCAGGCAGTGCATGGCTCAATTCTGTGTACAACAAACACGGCATCACCGTGGCAACCGCCCCAAATTTGGTTTTATATAGCAGTGACAAATGCTGCAGCCTTTCCCACAGTCACCATTAATCAGGGCATTCTCACACCTCACCTCTGTTTACCCACTCTGTGCCATTTCCCTGCTCTCACACAGGGACCTGTGTGGTGCCTGTTCCTTTCCTTGGAGCAATGAAACCAATCTGTACCTCTGGCAGCAAGCTTGGAACACACTAGCTGGGATAATTCTGATTTCTTTCAAATCCCCTAGAAGTCTTGTCTCCTCCTCCTATTCACATTCCCAAGTGTGTGTGTCCTCAGGCAGGAGGTGGGAAGGAGCCTACCCAGTGGCCATGTGGGGTGTCTGCTCTGCCCACACACGGTCAGCTGGGCCAGGGCCCTTTGACAGAGCTCAGCTCATCAGGTGAGAGGGCAGAGCTCCTTTTGGGAGGGACAGATCTGGCTGTGTCCTTCTTCCACAGCCCAGGGATTCTGGGAGCAGCCCCTGGCCCTGCTCCAGACTCTGGGCATACTGCTCCTGGTAGTGCTGTACCCCAACCCAAGCCAGACCCCCAGGCTGGGCAGATATGAATCAGTGGGAAGCACATTCCTTCACGTTTCCACGTTTCAGGGTTGCCGGATGGATGGATCCCTGTGCTGCCCTGGCAGGGCCCTGCTGGGCAGGGCACCCCTGGCACTGCATTGCCCAGGTGTGTGCACACCCCAGCCAAGCCATCGGCACTTCCACATCCCGGAGCAAACCCGGTGTAACCCCAGCTGGGGGGGAGGGACCTACACACGACACATGCTGGTCCTTCTCCATTTGCATCAGTGTAGCTTTTCAGGAGAGGCCAGCTCAAGTAGCATACAAGGCCATTTCCTAAATTAAGTGGAGGAGCTTTCTTACTTCCAAAGCTCACAACTCCATTGCCACCTCTGCCAGGCCATGTGTAGGTCTAAGCCCTGGCCAGCCTTATCCATGCCCTAAACAAGAACCAGATATTCCCTCTCGCCACAGCTCCTCCAAGTTATTCCCCATTCTGAGATTGCCTCCAAGTGTGCTTCTCCCCACCAGGTAGAAAACTACAGAAGCTTTGGATAATGAAGCAAACATATTTTTGTGGTGTGGGCAATTTTTTTTTCAGTCTGCTGCTAGTTTTTAAATATAAAGTATAGCATATGTTTAACACAGAACATATGGAAAGAAAGAAAAAGAAAATCTTGAATTCCAAGTATCATATTCTTAGTGGAAAAGACTCTGCAGCGTGAAAGTGGTCATTCAGAAGGAAACAAAAACCACCCCACTTATTATATATAAATATCTATAAACCTGGTTACAGGTAGGAGAGTCCTCTCTGTCTGGGCAGTGTCCAGGCACACCAACACAGGTGAGTCCTCATTTGAGAGGAAGGTGTGATTCCCAGCCTCGGCATGAAGGGTGCTCAGCTCAGGGAGCTGCTGTGTTCCTTCCCTGATGCAGTTAGGATGGGTAAGGCACATAATTTTTCTTGACAGACTGACACTGTACTGATCTAATTAATTTTTAAGCTTGAGAGTTTTAAATTCTTATCAGACAGTTCTGTTCAGTGTAAGAACTCTTCCATTTGTATTTCTTTCTGCTCTTGCATTTTGTACATGCCTGTGTAGGACACATTGATCCAAACTGTCAGCTGAGAGTATGCACAAACCTTTTCCTTGGGTTCAAGGGAACTGGTCTTAAACCGCAAATACACTAAAATGAGCTTTTAGTTCACCATCTCTTACATGCTCAGACTCCATCCACTGGACCTTGGAGCAGTTCAGTTTCTGGCGCAGGAATGGAAGCAAACACTCCCCTCTCCCTTCAGTGACGGGGAGAACCTCTGAGAGGCTGTTTCACACCAAGGTTTTACCAGCAGGTTTTACCTCAATAGAAGGCAAATGGGTACCCCAGCACAGCCGCCCTGCATCCCTCCTGCCCGCAGTGCGCACAGACCCTCAGTGGTCTCTGACAGCCCACGGCACTGCCTGGGCCCAGCCCAGCCCCACTGGGAACATGGAGCAGTGCAAAGCACTGACCCCAAACTGTTCCCAGACTGCAGCCAATGCCTCTCTCAAGTGCTGGCTGTTTGTTTCTCCTCCAGAACACAAGGACAGGGAGTGCTGTTTTGAATGTTGTGACAGGTATTTAGTTCTCTCTTATTTAGAAAGCTCCAGAAAGAACTCAGCAGGTCTTCTCAGCAGCAGCAGGGAGGAACCCCAGTGCAGGCCCGTGCTCCCCAGTCCCCCCAGTGTCAGCAGCACACGGGCAGCTGCAGGTGCCATCCTTACTGACTCTGCCTCCTTTCCCCTTTTTCCTTCCCTCTCCTTTTGTGTGCAGTCCCAGATAGCTGCCAGTCACTTGGCCGGGCTGGCTCACAGAAGGTGCAGCAGGCACAGATGGCACTAATACATAAATGTGATGTAGCGAAGGGGTGCCAACACCAACCCCCAACAGGTTCCAAGGCACTGCAGTGCACTTACAGGGATACGGGGGTTGGCAAGGTGAGAGCAGAGATTTGCAGGAGCCCACTATTCCCAAATCAGCAACAGAATCCTACAACAAATGAGCAGATTTATTTATTAACTTAGAAAATGCACTTAATGGCATGATCTGTGTGTGTGTGTAACAAAGCCTCTCCAAGCCCCCCGCTCGTTATATAAATTACACTGAGCAAAGGAAAGAAGGGAGGAAGGGAAAGGTAGGAACAGAAAATCAGGATAAACCCAGGAGCGTGTACATATTCCTGGGTTTTTCAGAAGAGGTCCTAAGGGGAAACAGGGGCAGCACAGAGGGGTTGTCAGTCAAGGGATCTGGGCAGCATCTGGAAGTGATGCAGCAAATCCCATAAACACCCTGTCCATCCTCAGCACTCAGAGCACATAAACACCCCAACGAACACATTTTTTTCAGTAGTAGTTGGCAATGGACACTTAGCAAAAACACAGAGGGAAGGGAGTAAATGCAGTGTGACTGTGTCCCCATGGGACACCTGTCCTGTCTGTTGGAGAATAGGAGCATATCCATGGGCACATCTGTAACAGTGACTTCCAGTGAGGAAAAACTTCTCAAGGACTACAGTCTCCACACCCAAACTCCAGGGCAGGAACAGAGGGCACCCCAGAGCACACATCTGGAGGCTGCCAGCACTGTGTGTGACGGGCCAGGTGCTGGGGAGGCCGGGAAGGAGCCCCTGACAGACACCGCACTGTCACTGTACAGATCTCAGTGCCATGAGCCTTACACAGCTGACTGGAAAAGAACTATTCCCAATCCTCGGCAAGGCACATGAGAGCAGAAGCAGAGCCTAAAAATTAACAGATCTGGTAACTGTCAGTGACCGCGGTACCTGCAGGGGAATTGTAGCAAATGCCCTGGTGGCAAGAAATCAGGGAGTACTACTGGGGGGTGGGATGTCCAAATATCTGGAAAGTTTGGATTACTAATCTCTTGGCATTCCACCCACAGCCTAATGGTGTGCTGAGGGGTTTGTGTGCAGGAAGGAGAGTTTACTCTTATGGTACTGGGAGAGCAGACATGGCTGAGGGGTGGGGAACACCCTGGCATGCACGTCCTTCCTGTACCCACACCCCGTGTCACCAGTGCTGAATTATCCCTGGCCACTGGACATGGCTGTACAGGCTGGGGCTGGTTCAGCTGGGTCACAGTGGCATCTAGAGGGCTGCCACGTGCGGTGTGTGAGCAGAGCGGGGGTCCTGCTGGGCTCTCCCTCACTGACTGCAGAGCCAGCTCCAGCTCCAGCCAAGTGGGCACACCCCAGAGAGCTGCACCCTCCCACTGTGCTGCAGCCTTGCTCATCTTCCTCCTAACACTTTAACCCTGCCTACTGCTTCACACAGATTCACATTTTTCCACAGAATTTACAAACTGGATTTTTTGTCATTAATAATTGTGTGATAATTAATTTAAAATGATTTCCATAATGTCCTGAATGTCACAGAACTAAGATGCCCTCTCTTCTTACAAGCCATTGCCATAAGCCAATCAGATGCTGTAGAATTCACAGTCCAGGATGATTCACAGTCCAGGATGTGGCCGTATCATTCCTCCATTACGGGCTCAGAACATGACCTTGGAAGAGGTAGAGTATGTGGGTCCTGCAATCTCTGAGCCATCTGGAGAAGAGAACTTCTCTTCAGAAAGGTCTAGGTTAGAGAGGTTCATCAGGAAAAGGACACTAGGAAGTATGCCTAAAGGAAGGGGATTTTAGGAGAGGCTTGAGTTGAGGCCATGACAGAAGTCTGAGGAGAGTGGTTCCTCTTGTCAGTTTGGGTTTATCTGTTGCTACCCCTGATTTCAAAGAGGGATCAATTCCATTTTTCTCATGGTAGGGGAGAAATGAAGAAGAATAATGGGGATGTCTGACTTGTGCTTTAGAGGTGCTATCCCTAAGAACTGTGTATTTCTGATATTCTTTGCTTTTTTTAGATGAAAAAAGCCCCAAAGCATCATGTTTTGATGGTTTCTCATTTTAGTGTCCTTAAAATTGGGCTCTTTTTCTGATACTACAAGGCATGAAGTGTGATGCAGATTATCTTTCTTTTCTCTCTAAAAAAAGATGTAGAGGATCCAAGGAGTCATTTAGGATGCTGACACAAGGGCACATTTTGACACTAGAGATCAGGCCTGCTGTCAGTCTGACTAGAGTCCCCCATAACCTAAGTGGGATCCCCATTCATGGCAAGGATTCATCCCAGAAATTTTTGGAACAGCTCAAAGAGCCTTCTCTGAGACATGTCTCAGAGAAAACCTCTCTCCCGTCCTTCCCCCCCTGCTGCAGTGACACACATGTGGCACAGGAGTGAAGGAAGGACTCTCAGAGCTTCACCTGGAAATGAGGGTCACAATCCCACCCCTCTGGCTTCCCACAGGGGGAGGGAGCTGTCCCAGGGACAGCTCTGTGCGTCACTCCAAGGATGGCAAGAGATGTGTCCTGGTTTTGGCGCCACGTGAGCGGGTGGGTGAGAGTGTCCGTGCTGGGCAAGGTGTGCACTGGGACAGCGCCAGGACACAGAGCACCTTCCCTCCGGCAGTGGAACGGGCTCGGTCTGCCTTCCAAGGAGGAATGAGAGCACAAGGAGAAGAGCCCTCCGTTGGCAGGTGCCTGTAAGGGGAAACAAGAGTGTGTCCTTCAGGAAAGAGGGGTCAGACCTTGCCAGGCCAGGGTACTCCAGGCAGGCCACAGTGCTGGGAATGAGGGAGGCTCTCTGCCAAGGGTCAGGGAGAGCCTGCAGGGCCCCTGCTCCAAAGGATCCGTGCTAGAAAAACAGGGACTCTCCAGGCCATTTCCACATCCTTTCCTTTTGCATAAGCAATGCTTGCCTTGCATGAGGAAAACAACAAACTCCTGCCCTCTAGAGACAGGAGACCTCCAGCTCTGCTGAATAAAATATCTGCCACAACCTCCTTTTGAAGCAGATGCTACAAATGCAGCCAGTTTTATCCTCCCCCAAGGCCCACCGGCCGGCTCAGCAGCTCAGCGCTCCCTTCTCCCAGCCCTGGAAGGCCAGCTCGCAGGAGAGGCAGCTTGTCACAACAACTCTCGGTCAAGGCAGGAGTTTATTTGGAGAACTGCTGAATAAAGCAGTCATGGAAAACTTGGCAAAGGAAAGAAAGCCCTCCCTCTGCACTACTCAAACCCGTCAGGGCAGGACAGCAAATGCCCACGCCAGCCCAGTGCTTGTTCTGTCCCTTCCCTGGCTGCCCGCAGCCTGTGCCGTCACTGCCTGGTCCACCACGGGGTGCTGGGCACCAGGACATGGGAGGAGCGCAGGGGCATCTCCCTGGGTGCCACAGAGCTCACGGAGCTGCAGAACCCCTGCACCCGGGTCCCACAGGGGTGCAGCACGGGGACACGCACTCCTGAGCTGTGGTGTGCTGGAGCAACTGTGCTGGCTTGTCCACATGTCCAGTTCCCAAGTAAGTGCTGTTAGTGGGTGAAAAGCTGCTCTAATGGCATTTCTTCAAGGCTGACAGTGAACACCCCTGATTCCCACAGCAGCAGCAGGAGGCTGCAGCTCTGTCCATGCACTGGGTACAATACCCCCAGCTGCAGACAGCAGCATTTCTCACACACACACCTGCCCTGCACCCTTCAGTGTTTGCTCCAAGCAAACACATAAATCACAGGCACTGAACAAAACTACTTCAAAACTACCTCTTTGGAACCTCTCCCTGGCAGTTTGGTTTCTTGGCCTCTGCTCCAAAATACAGCGTTTATCAGGTGCAAAAAGAGAAGAATTGTCTTTTAAAACAACTCAGTCCTGTCCTCCTTTTCCTGCTGTTTAGTGCCTGCAGCTAAAGCAGGCCCAAGGGGTGGAAGGTGGCTGTGAGGTACCTGTAACTGTTCTGGCACCTTGTCCTCACAGCAGGCTTTTTTTTTGGTTTCTTGTGAAACCACAGTTCCTGGACCTCAGACTCTGTGACCTCTGAGAGCTACAGGACTGTCTGATTGCTGGGAAAGATCCTGAGGTTCACACACACACGCTAAGGAGGCGACATTACCCAAATCTGAGGAAAACACACAAATTATACACTGTTCCACTTAAGCTGATGGCAAAAATTGTTAAAGGGGGAGAAAAAATCTTTAGTAGGGCCCAAATAGCACCACTGACCTGGATTTTCTTTTTATGATGTTGTTACTTTAGAAGGCCTTTAAGCCCACCCTGCAGTGTTCTCGGGGCTCAGAGCTCACCTGAGCTCTGCCAGCAGTGTTTCAGTCAGGAATTCTGGGGAAAAGGCTCCTTGTGCAGATACCAGGAATGATCCTGGTATCTGCACAGTAACACTCACTCAGGATTGCTCCTCTAAGGGATCATTGCTGATTTATTGTGTGACAAACAGTCCTTCCAGCAGCATGTAGTGCTGTGAGGCAGCTCTCCAGGTGCTCAGTCCCTGCTGCTGCAGTGTGGCTCAGGGGTGCCTTGTGAGGGCTCTCCAGGTGCCACCTGTGGGATGGCAGCACTGAGCAGGGGGTGAGCACCAGGAGGGCAGGAATGGGGGACAACTGACAGTGGATTTGCCTGATATCCAGTAAATGTGCTGGTGGCAGCACACCTGGGCTGTGTCAGCAGGGTGAAGAGCCAGTTCCAAACACTCACAAAGCTGAGCTTCCTGGGTCTCTGGGATGAGAAATTACCGGATCCTGGGACAAAGAGGAAGTGGGAGAGAGATGTCAGCTTAAATCCCTGCTGGCTGCTCAGAGTTGCACAGGACAGGGTGGGTTAGCAGCCCCTCTTCAAAGTGAACACAGAAATCAGCTATCTTAAAAAAATATATAAATATATAGTTCCCTTCGGCTGTACACTCCAGCCTGTCAGTGGGTATTTACGGGGTCAGGGAATGTTGTGACAGTGAAATACATCCCAAGTGGAGGAACCAGGGAAGTAGCACCTGGATTTAATGCCAGAGGAATTTTAATGCCCAGGAGATGGGCAGGGTGACACTGGCTCCAAGTAATGCTGCTTTTGCCACCTACGGCATGAGGAGGTTGGCAAAGGCCCTGTTGGACAGCGCGATTTGGCTCTCCAGCCCCACACAAGGCTGTCTGGTTCCACTCCCACTGCCCAAGGCAAGTGCCAGGACTTACCCAGTAAGGAAACAGGACTCCGAGGCTGGTGCTGCCAGGCACTGGGACCTCAGTGCCCAGTCTGAATCTGTCCCAGCTATTCTTGTTCAGAATTCCATTTTATTGTCAACAGTGCACCCAAGTGTGCAGGTCCAGAGCGCATTCATTATCCCAGTGAGTTCTGTGCTGGGAGGATTAGGGAAGAGATCTGGAAAGGAGGGAACAGCCTGTTCCCTTGCATTAGCAAAGAGGAGAAGGTGTACACTAGACCTTTCCTTTACTGCAAGAGCTACAGGGAAGAACATGATAAACCCCAACTTTGTTCCTTAAGCAAAGTGCAGGCTGGGCCACAGGAAGAAGTGTGAGAAGAAATAGCATCAGCTAAAGCAGGTTCTCACCTGCTGGTCCCAAGTGCAGCAGCAGCCTGGGCAGGCTGTCCTGGGGAGGTGTCAGGAGCAGACAGCTTCCTGCGGGATGCAGGCTGGGCTCACAGGGACGTGTCCAAAGGTGTTCTGGTAGTGCTGTGGGGACACGGCCCACAGAAACAACACTGCTGAGTATGTGCCTCAGGAGGGATGTTATTCTGAAGACCTCTCTTTCCTCATGGCTCTGTGGGTACTGATCATGTACCAGATCAATGCCAAATCCCAAAAGGGTACACTCAGCTGAGGGAGAAACACACAAGTCTCATCAACAGACGGGGGGATCTCAGTCCTCCAAGGTCCGAAGGATCCAAGCTTTTAGACCATTGGATATTACAGGGGTAACAACAACTGTTCTGACAGAACAGCACTGCCAAGTGCTCCTCTGAGAAAGGCACTTGTTCTTAGCCCTCAGCCAGATGCTGAACACATCAGCAGTGCTCAAGGAACCTTTTCCCATGGATACAACTACTCAGCACATTAAAGAAATCCACACAGAAGGACAAGCAGCTGAGATGGAGCAGTTCAGTCTGGAGGCTGGCTATGATCACAGCCCATCCCAGATCCAGGCTGCTTCGCCCGCCCTTGCTGAGTTCCTAAGAAATACTGATGGGGTGTGCAGGGCAGCCTGGCCGGGCAGGAGGCAGGCTGGGCTCCAGAGGAGCCTGTGCCATGTCCCCCACCCACTGGGATCACAGGATGGCAGCACATGGCTGCTCACACACACAGGGACACCCCAAGGTGCCCCTCACACCTGCCTGGCCACCACTGAGACCTGAGCTCCAGGCTCAGAGCAGATGCCATCCCAAAGGGATCTCTCCCACGTCATGTGCTTCCAGCACTGCTCCATGGAGCCGTATGGGCTCAGAGAGGAGGGACACACAGCCACTCCTGCTGCCACCTCTTGGTGCCTTTTGTTTTGGGCATTGCCAGGTGAGGCTCTAGCCTGGAGTGGGGTGTGAGCGCCCACTCCCTGAGATCCTGTGCCCTGTGAGGACTCCACCTTGCTCCTCCCATAGCTTAGATTCAGCAAGAAATTCAACAGTTTTAAGAAATGACTGTGATGTAATATGCAAGAACTCGTTCTTCCCTTGCCATATATCTCTTTCCTCTTTTGCTTTGATAAACACCCACCACATTCTGACCCTGCAGCACCTGTGGGTGCACCTCTGAGCAGTAAGGCCATTTTTTTTCCTGTTGGATCCAGTGCATGGAGACAGCTCTTATATTCCCTACAAAGAACACAGAATGCCTGCATAACTAATTTTTTAATTACTCCAGTCCTAAACCACTAATTTAGTGCAATTTCATACTGACTACATGTTGGTATTGTTAAGGTTTATGATCCAGTGATTTACAAGGCATGGTACGTCTGAACTCCAATTAGTTGGATTGATGGTCTAATTGAGCACAGGGACACGAGTGTCACAGTAACTCACCACACTGGCGATCATGGCAGTGCCACTACCATGGGAATGCACTGGTGGAATTGGTTGTATGAACACGCATGTTTTAATTGGCAAGGCCAAAATCAGACTGATGAGACTACTGTTTGGTAAATAGTGCTTCCACTTAATAAACAGTTCTTTCTCTAAAGGTCAGATAAGTCAGAAGAAAAAATTAATATTCTGTTTCTAAAAGCTGGTCTTGATGACACAGATACTTCTGCATGGGAGGTTTCAGATGCCTTTAGAAGAAGGACTTACATGAGTATGGAGTTTTTTCTCCACACCACTCTGCAGAATACAGTGGTGTTGGTCATGTCACACACAACCTGGGTTTCTAGTAATGAAACCCTGCAGTTCTTGTTGATCTGGAGTGATAAATCCCTAACAAGTGAACATCACTCTTTTATCTTCTGCCGGCCTCAGTCTGCCCATGTAGAATGCACATGGTTTTAATTCCCGCTTAAACTGACCATGTATTTGTTATTACCTGTTTCTGTCTGACACTGACAGTGTTTGGAGAGCCGTTACTTCCTACGGCTTTGAGGTTCACCAGCTCAGGGTGTTTGCCCTGCCTCTTACAGCATTAGGGGTCTGTCTGACCACACAATTCCTTCTTTCTCTCTTCCCTTCCCCATGAGTCCTGGAGCAGGAAGGTTGAGGGGCAGAGACATAGGGAATGAGTGAAGAACCAGAATGGGCATTGCTCATTTAAGGCTCTACCTACTCTGACTGGAAGAACCCTCCAAACTTGTCCAAACTTCATCTAAACTCATGCACTGGTAATTGTCTTTAAACAGCAGTGAGAAAGCTACAGACAACAGCAGAAATATTGTATGGATAGGTAAACTGCAATATTAATTACATCACTGAGAACTACTGCAATTCCCCATTCCCTGTTTCCTGATGATGTTTTGCAGTCTTGTTTTGCTGTTGTGGCATCACTTTGGCTGTGAACACCTTGTTTTCAGTGGCTGACATCAGCTCTGTCGTCACAAGGCCTCGAGTTTACACCATTTCAGGATTTTGTGCTCCAGAAATACTTTGCTTCTACCACATTTTGATACGCTTAATTAAAAAAACCCCAACTCAACAATCATCAGAACAAGCCCATGGAAAGCCAGGCCTATTATCCTTTGCCTTTAAAGGAATCTCTTTGTGCTCCTGGGTGATCAACAACTCTCTGACAGGAGGTTGTGGCCGAGGTGGGGGGCGGGTTGGTCTCTGCTCCCAGGGAACAGGCAACAGGACAAGAAACAGCCTCAAGCAGTGCCAGGGGAGGTTCAGGTTGCATTCTAGGAACAGTGTATTCATGGAAAGGGGGTCAGGCCCCAGTGGTGGAGTCCCCATCCCTGGAGGGTTTAAAAGTCATGTGGATGTGGCACTTGGGGACATGGTTTAGTGGTGGCCTTGGCAGTGCTGGGGGAACAGCTGGACTGGGGGATCTTGGAGGACTTTTCCCAACCTCTCTCTGCATGTCTTCTGCATTTATAATACAGGTGGTGGCAGCCAGAAATTCCTACAATTTCTGTCCCTGTTAATCTACCAGTTTTACATTTCTTAAACAGCTGACAGAAACATAACCATTAGGAGAGCATTAGGAAACCCCCTGATGAGAACACCATCCCTTTCGTGCCAGCAGAGACCTGCTGGAGTTACACCAGATACCTGTGTGCCATCACCCTCCCTGTTACCCAGTAAAACTGTGGATCTAACTAAATAAATGAAAGTAATATGAAACCCAGCCCAGATTTCATCTGGCAATTCCATGATCTCCCAGGTTTCAGGAGAAAGCAGTAGTTTTCCACCAGCCACACATCTTTAAGCAGAACTAAGGATTCAGAGCACAAGCACTGCTGCCCACTCCAAACCCAGCACTGTCATGGGGCACCATCCTTGGCAGATGCCCGTGACAAAAGGGAAGGGATCACTGCCATGCCAGGGAGCTGCTCTGTGAGAGCACACCCTACTCCAATGTTCCATGATCAACTGGGATTTTGGGCATTTAAATAAGCACCAAGTGAATAAAAAGGGCTCATGACTGGCTAGTGGATTTGTTTAATTCAGCAACACCAAAAGCTGTCAGGATTCATCAGGGCCCCTTGACAGGTGAATGGTGTCTGCTCAGGTATGGCATGAGAAACCTCTTTTCCTTCTGTGCATAGGGATTTACAGCCCATAAGAACAGAGTTTATGGATGCAGAGCTGGGGCTATTGCTAATAAAATGCAGTTTCAGATCAGCAGCAGCTCCACTAACTAACAGTCACATCCATCCACGCTCACCATGTGAGGACCTGGCTCGGGGGGGATCCGGGGGCAGAATCTGCCTCCCCCATGCTCTTTCCTTCCCACAGTCAGATGGGTTTGAGTTTGCCCAGTGTAGTTACCCGTAGTTTGTGAATTACGCTCACAGAAGACCTGGGAGTGTCAGAACGTGTCGCCCGTGTCCTCGCATTTGCCTACAGCTGCATTTGTAAGGCAAATGCGGTGCCTCGCTCTGGATAATTTCCATTAATTCTTAAAAGGTTTTCATGGGTTTGTTATTTTCCCAAACATCTGAATTTCAATTATAGCCTCCTCCAAGCATCCAGCAACCTCACTGTGTGTGCTACTCCGCCAGTAACAGCTTCTCTCTTCCCTCAGGGCCGCTGTATCAACTTCACCCGAGTTCCCTCTCAGTAGAGGAGGAGAAGCAGATACCAGGAGGAGAGACAGCCACATTGCCACTGTCCTACCCAGCCAAGAGAACCGAGCCCTCCCTCGCCTCCCTTGGACCATCACCCAGCCCGAGCTCCGCAGGTTCCTGCATCCCTGCTCCGGCTCCCGTGTGCTGGTGCTCTGCTGGGCAGCGCTGCCACGTGTGCCTGGCTCCGTGCAACACCAAAGGACAGCGCAGACACCAAAGATGAGAATGCTTTTCTATTTTTGTTATTTGCTGGTTTTTTAAGGACTACAGATTCTCAGGACGCACTGTGCTTGTAGTGGAGATGCAGCATTCCTCAGCTGCGGTGGAGGCACGTGGTATTTACACAGGGACTACTCGCCACAGGCACAGGGTAACAATTCCCACCAGGCTAAGCAGGCGCAGAGCTGAGTGCCTCAGAGCCATGTCAGATCCCCAACCCTCGCCAGCTCCTCCATCGTGCCTTACGGGAACCTTCTGACTGAAAATCTTGTCACTCTAACACTGAAAAGTGCACACGCATGACAAAATGTAGACAGGATGCCTCGAGGTATCAGTGGCGAGCAAGACTTTGCCCTTTAGTTTTTGAAGACACCTTTCTCTCATTATGCACCCGGGACAGGAAGGAATTACTAGAGCGTTATTCTGCGGGAAGACAGCCTGTAAGTAGAGATCTGGAGCTGAGTTGGAGGGACTGATGCTTCAAGACCTTGACACTGTGGCTGGTGGTTTTTTCCCCTTTCCTGCATTCACAGTTCAGTAGCGCATAAAACATCATCAGCTATAAACATACCTAGCAGTCGTAGGCTTGTGTATTTTTTTTAGATTAAAAAAAGCAGTAGCCACTAAGCTGGTATCTCAGGGTTTTTCCCCCCCGCAAATCTCCAAGGGCTCTTCAGCGTCACAAGCCAGCAACTCTCTTTGCATGAGAATTTCAAAGTTTAATTAATATAATTAAAGGCAACAGCAAGCAGCAGCCTGTGAAGATTTTGCTCATCTTTTTTATGCCTTTTGACATTGAATGACCTATTACTGTATATGTGTTCCTCGGCGGTGAAGGGGGCGCCGAGCATTGGTACGATTCCACAGTGGGAAGACCTCCTTCCATCAATTTGGAAATTAAATTTACGGGAGTGCCAGCCATCACAAAACATCGACAATGTATGTATTATAATTTTTTAGAAAAACCAGTGTCGTGTCACGTCGACGATGCCAAATTATGTTAGCGTGAGCGGAAACACTGTGGGGGAGGAAGGAGGGAGCAGCTGAAGAAAAAGGCTCAAATGATCCAGTCACTTTCGATACTGTACTTCAGAGGCAGAATGGATATTCGAGTCGAAACCTGACAAAGCGCGCCCGCTTTGATGGGAACTGGTATAGACAATGACCAGTGGCTGGGTCAGTGGGATGTCTCTCTGCGAGCAGGGAGGCTTATCAAATGACACTAAAAATAAGTTCAACAACCATCACATTGGAGGGGAAAAGGCGAACATTTCACATTTGGTGGGCATGAATGTGTGCAAGATGGAAAGAGCAATGTGGAGCATCCTGGGCTAATTATCTCCTTTGTGCTCTTCTTTGGAATCGCAAGGGACAGAAATAATTCTCTTGGTCCATGTCCAAATCTGTGGCACTGCCCAAAGAAGCCTTTACGTATATCGCTTACATCTTCTGCTTGAGTTTATTTATGTCACTGGTAGCCTCATCAGCAACAGCCATGTCTGCACATTAGACTATAAATAAAATTATCTAAGTTTCAGTCATTATTTCCTTCTTCTCCTCCCCCATAGCCTCCTGGGTGTGCACAGCTCAGACCTTAATTTTCCAGCTACGTGGTCACCCGCGGCACCGGCTTCCAGGAGCAGCCCACATCCCCTGGTCCTGCGTGGAGCGGTGGGAAAGCCGTCCACGGCCGCACCCAGGGGTCCCGACTGCCCCCAGCCATGGAGAACCCATCGGACACCGGTTCGTGCTGTGTGGAGCGTCAGCCACACGCCCAGAATCACTGAGTGCCCACGGGGATGCCCTGGCGCTGTCATACCTTCCAGAACCACAGCTTGGCTACCACTGGCCCTGGGCTGGGGACGCCTGAGCCCACTGACCCCAACCACCAAGCCCTTGGCTTAGTGGGAGCCCCTGATTAAACCTCTGTGCACTGTTCAGACTGAGGCCAGAACAGGAGCCAACACTGGGCAGATGTGGCGGGGCACAGGTGAGGTCCTGCACTGCTCCTCATGGTGCCAAGGTGCTACAGGCAGAAGTGCAGAGCTCAGCAGATGCCAAGTTAAAACACACTTGGCTCCCTCTTACTTTTCCTCCGCTGTCCATGTACACACAATACACTCCCAGGTATTGCTGGAGCATCAGCTCGCGTCCCGAGATGAGCTGGTAACAGAAGGTGCAGATGAAGAGGGGTTTTTCCCTTGTGCATCTGCTGCCCCTCAAACAATATCTGTAACCAGCAGAGCCACAAAACAGAAATCCACTCATCATCTTTTGTCCACTCTGTCTATCCATGTTCACCCAAAACTGTGAAACGAGCAGTTTTTCACAGAATGGCTGATACCAAGCAAAACCACGTTTTGGGTCTCTACACGGATTTTCCCTTCTAATCGGCACAGTATCACAGCACGCTGCACTTGGCATTTTGCAGCAGATAATACCTGAGAGTTTCCTTACTACACAGTGTGGAATAACCGTCACAAATAATTTAGGGGGCAAGAGGCGTAGGGTGATAATTAATTATACTTTAAAATCCACTGATTAAATGACACAAGTGAGACTTCCTTGGCAGGAGGGCTCAGAATGCCTGAGAGAACCACGGGTGGGAGGTTTACCAGAGTATGTTCCTTGTACACTGTCAAAGCTTGGTATCTCCTTACAAACAGCCCATGTCTCAGTAGCACTGTTGGCACCAATTTTAAGCTGCATGACAACAGTAACAGTTTCTTGCAAAAGTAATGGGTCTGGGAGGGAACCAGCAAATATTCTACCTAAGGCATGTAGGGACCCAGAGTCTGGATCCCACTGACCAACAGTGCACCACCAGCAAGGACAGCACATGGGTGAAACACTTTTTTCCCCAAAGAACCATGTACAAAGTGCCCAGCAATGTCAGCAGGAAGCCCTGAGGGGCATCCTCTCACCAGCAAAGTAAGGCAGGGTTCATGGGAACAAGATCCTCAATATAGCAAAGCTGGGGTTATTTTATACATTTTGATAATAGCAGAAATTAATTGGCTGCAGTTAGGAAGAAATAAAAATGAATTTTTCCATGTTTCAGTTTTTTGATTTAACAAGAACTACAGCGTTCACTAGGCATGAATCTGCCAGGTGAGCTGGGTCAGGCTGATCCCAGGGGAAGGGAATTCCTAACCCTAACGCAAGCTCACCCTGAGCCATAGGCACTGCAGGACAGCCTGGGCTGGCCAGTTTAAATTCCTGTTGGAATTTTTCCTGCAGGAAATTACTGTGCTACATCCCTCCTCTTCTGATTGAGCCTAATGCAAGTAGATTGAGCCACAATTCTACATTTCACACCCTGCAGTTCATTTTACACACTGTTCACTCACCCTCATCACACTGGGGTGCTTCCACATGTGGGTGCCGTCCCACTCCTGGGGGGCAAAGGGGCAAAGAAAAGGTGGTCTTTGACCCCTCTCAGTACATGGCACCTCATGCAAGTCATGTTTGCATCCCTTTCCTGGGTTACTGACAGACTCCCAGGACACAGGTATCCAGCCTCTGCAAAACCCTGTTGTCACCTTTAACGTGCCCTTGCAGTTCAAATCATGCTGATGTACTCCAGTGAAAAACAAAAGGTGCAAGTCCTAAGTAGGAGAGGTTTTAGGTTTCTCCTACCACTGTTCCCCCTGCACAAGGAAAAGGACTAGGGAATTCTGTGTTCTGTCATTTTAGACCAAACCTCCCTTTCCAGCTCTTTTTATCGGTCGCAATTTGGGCTGCAGGGAAAGGTGAAGAAAACCAGTGCTATCAACGAGGGTTTTTTCCAGGTGGGAAAAAGCCCCATTTGATTCCATGTTATTAACTGCTGCCCTATGGCTGCAGGAACCCTGCTCTGCTGGCAGGACAGGATTTTTCCCCAGTTCAGTGGGAAGCACCAAAGGTACTGTCACCGCCTGCCTTCAGAGTTCAGCTCGGGGAACTACTCCCTCGTCAGAGAAGCCACTGAGGGGAATTTTGGAAGCTCAGCTCTGCAGTGCTGGGAGGCACGACCGAGCTCCAACCTTCCCCACACACATCCAGAATCCCAGTGTGACCCCCTCCGCAGGATGGGCACAAGTAACCAGGTCACCTGCTGTGGACGCCAAGCTCAGGTGTGGCCAGAGCAACATCCCAGTGCTGACTGCCAAAGAGGGGTTTGGCTGTTGCCAAGAGCCCACAGAGCTGCCCCTGACCAGGACACCAAGCACAGGGCCTTGGGTGGCCAAAGGGCTGGCACAGCACTCCAGGAACAGGCACAGCAGAGGCTGCAGTGAGCAAGTCAAGGCAGTGGCACATTTGCTAATGAGCAGCTTCTGAGCACCTCTTGTGCTGTTACAAAATTAATGGCACCCTTTCTAGGGAGGGCCTTATTAGACCTGGCATGTACTATTTTATTTCACAAATCTGTTTTGCATTGGCTCAATTAAAATTGTTATATATTTTTGGGTCCTGTGTAGGTGCCATCTGTTTAACAGCGCAAGTGGGTCCTGTGATGCACTTGTAAATTTTGTGCTGCAATAATTTTTTTAATATAATGAAAGACTTTGGATACTAGAAGCTGCCTTTACTTGATAATTTTTTGGTTTTGGCAGTGAACTTAAATGGTTCTTCCAGTGTTAAAAGGATGGCTCTGCAGCCTATGGAAAAATAAGTTTATTTCCATGTTTGCACCAAAATCATATTATTTAACTCACACTTATTTTTTCATTTGCTTGTTCTGCCTGGTTTTGTAAATGAGCTTATTTTCCCAAACTGGAAATCAAAAGCATGCTCAGCTGGGGCCTGTGGCTGCTGCCTTCTGGGGAGCTCTAGGATGTGCCAGGCGGGCACAGGGGCCTACCACAACAAACCACACCAACACCTCCTCAGTGGGATTGGGAACAAATGCACCTTTGGAGGCAGAAATCCCCTCTGCACAGCTGGGTGTGCTTTACAGCAGAGCCAAACCCAGGACAAATCTCCCAGGAAACAGAACTCAAACACAGTATCATACTTTGGGGAATTTTAGAACAACTTTTAGGTCTGCTCTGATGTCACCAGCACTGAAAGGCTGTTCCTGACTCACAATGAATCATAACAAAACCCTAAGCACAACCTCATCAGTCGGATTTCCTTTACAAACACAATTTCAAATTCTGTTCCATTCTCTAACGTGTTGTAGGAGAAAAGCATCTGCAGTGGCACCAATCCTGTGGGGTGTGTGGGGCTCCCAGGTTTGCTCCACAGCCAGGAGAGGGGTCCCAGACCTCAGCACTCAGTTTCTCTAAGTGGAACTGCCTTGTTCTGTGTGGTGGATGGGGCAGTACCCAAAAAGTGTCTACCCCCCAGCAGCACTGCTGAGCAGGACAGCTAGGAAAACCTGTTCCCAACATCTCAGTGCTTCTAAGCTGCCTTCAGGGACATGGATGTACCCAGAGCACGATTCCTGTGCATTTTGGGATGTCACAAGACCCAGCCATGGAGAGATTCTTCCCTGACCACACCACTTGCTTTAGCACTGACTTAAACCCCACCTCAGCCCCAGCCACTTGCCCCAGCCCCAGTGACACCCTCAGTGCCCTGGACAGTCTCCTGGGGACACAGGGAAATCTGACTGCTCTGACTGTGGCACTGGAGCCACAACGTACCCTGGGATTTACCATAGCAGTGGTACATTTAGATTTACCACACCTACCTGCTTGACACCCTGCCATGACAGGACGGACTGCAGTGGCCCCAGAGCCTTCCCTCCTCCCCCAAACCTCCCCAGCTAACCCCACGCTCCGTGGTTCCTCGGGACAGCTGCTGCACACGTTGCCAGCCCTCAGGATGGATGGTGTCTATTGACAGAGACGCAGACACTGATTCAATTATGTGCTTTGGCCAACCTGTGTGGGGAACACTAATTGAAGTGCACAAGTGATGGGTTCAGCGCTGCCTTGTTGGAACGGGGAGGTTGGGCTCCGGGATGCTTCATCTCCTTTTATCTGATTAGGCAAATTAGGAAACAACAGTGTGAAATGCATTATTGTACTAATCTAATGTCCAAAATATGAATCTCATTAGAGCTCTGGCCTTGATGCTTTCCATTTGGTTTCTCTGTAAGCTGTGGAATAGCGAGCAGGCCAGAAATAGGTATTTTTCAAATTGTATCAGAATTGCCCAGTAATAAATATCATATTCCATACAGGCTTTAGTCCTTGGAACAGATCCTCAGGAAAACCATCTCTAAGCTTCTGGAGAAATCCAGTACAACACATGCCAGGCGTGGAGGAGACGCAGCAGGGAGAGGGGGCTGGAGCAGAGGGTGATCCATGGATCCGAGTTCACTCAGAGCTCTGTGGGGTGAGATGCTGGGAGTGGGGACATTGTGTCTCTCCAAAGGGATGCTCCATGGTCCAAAGAGGGTTTCCACAAACTTATCTGGGCAAGGGCCCATGCTGTGGTGATCTAGTGAGAAGGAAGGACAAAGCGGGATGGTGGTAAATGGGAGATGAGCCCAGGGACAAAAGCACCTTGCTGAAAGGGGGACTGGCTCTGCTCAGCCCAGACCATGCCAGGGCTCCCTGTGGAACCCCCTCGTGACACCAGGCCCTTCTAGGAAAGGCCAGAATCCAAGGACACTCCTTAATACCCAGGGAGAATAAACATATGGTATTAAAGTAGAACACCACGACATTCCACTGCAAAGGGCTCTCCGAGAAGAGTCAGTTCAGGCATCAGTTGGTAAAGGGTCACTTCACAATACAGCCCTTCCAAATTGCAGCTCCAACTCAGAATTAATTATCCTTTCACTGTCTTGGGTTTTCTTTTCTTCTTTGCTTCACATTAACTGCAGCTGAAATTATTTTAAAGCAATGATCTTGAACGTCATGTCCTTCAGCTGGCCCTGAAAATCCATTTTCTATGGAAAGCCTCCCTTCTTCTCCAAGATTTCTGAGAGTGTATAAAGCTCATCAAGGCTCTGGTTCTCTAGGGGTGTCAGATGCTTAGATAATACCCAGGTGTCTGCCTGCTGGACCAGCTCCAAGGTACTTTATTAGCATGAAGAGGCCAATTTGGAAGCTTTTAACTCCTTCAGTTCCCAGGGCCCAGTGCATGTCCTGCAGCAGCAGCAGCACACCAGGACACCGCGTGTGCACGGGTACAAAAACAGACTCTGAGTCATCACCACCCACTGCCACATCCCAGGGAAGAAGATGTCTTGGCATCAGGGCTGGAAAGATCCCCCAGTGACATCCCACCCCTATGAAAACAGAGTTGTACAGAGAGCCACAGAGCACAGCTCTGCTGCACACCTGGGGCTCAGCCCTCCCCTAGACTGCCTCGGAAAAATCCCAGCAAAACCCTCTGAGTGAGCCATGCCGTCCCTCACACCGGCAGCAGCACGAGGGGACACAGTGTGGTGCCCATTTTCCAGGTGTGAAGTTGGCCCACTCTTGATGCCCAAGGTGTGATTGTGTGCCTTGGTGTTCCAGGGGCGGGCAGGGACCCCCAAGATGCCTCTGTCCCTGTCCCTGAGCAGGGTGGAGTGGCAGGGCGATGGGGACATGTCCCTGATGCATCCAAGTACACACGCCATGGGCAGTGAAGAACAGAGCATGTGAAGATCCTGTCAACACACACTTAAAATAAGAACTGGGAGCAGAAGCCCTTGGCTTTCCAGGGACTGCAGGAAACTTCAGCTCCTGGCGTGGAGCTCCAGTAACTTCCCTCAACAATGGCAGACCCAGGCAGGACTGCTGGTGCCTACCAGGACACTGCACCCTGCCCCATCTCGCTGCTGTAATCACATGGTCTGGATCCCAGCTTTTAACATGAGATATTTTCTTTAGTTTCCAGCATGCAAGATTGGGCTATGCAAAAAAAAGACAGAAAACCTCCAATCCCCAGCCTTAAAAAAATCAGTTCCAACTTTAAAAGCAAAACAGTCTTTCAAACTGCAGTGTTGCTTCAAAGGTGCAGCAAAGAGCTAAAAATCTGAGCCACCAAGATACGTAAGATTTGAACAAATACAATCCCAAAGGTTCTGTTTAAAGTTTTAAAAACCCAAGGTTTAAGCTATTTATGAGCTGCACGAGGCCCTTTCTTGGATGAAAGAGGTGAAAGTTTCCTTGAAGTCTGGAGTGATTCCAGGTGGAATTCAGTGGCAGGAGAAGGGTGGCACTTGGAGCCAGCCGTGTTCTCCTTCTCCTCCATGCTGTTAACAGGTCACGGGAAAGGACACGTGCACCTCCCCTTGGAGATATCTCTGCCTTGGATGTCACAGCCATGTCTACACAACCAAAGAAAACATTCAGGGTTGCCAAAGCATTACACACTGTAGGGAGGCTGTGAGAGAGTGAGGTTCCTGTAGCTGAGCTCTCACACACACTGAGGAAATAGGAATTTTGGGAAGAGTGAAAGGAAGTTCAAGCCCTCTGTGGAATGAGGCTCCAGAGCCCAGAGCAGCTGAGAGGGGAGGAGAGAAGAGCCATTAGCTCTGCATCCAGCTGGAGGGAAAAGCAGCATCACTGGTCAGAGCCACAGAGAGAGATCAAGAGCCAAAGGAAAGCTCTGGCAATGCTTGCAGTGTTTGACCCAACACAGCCCCTTCCATCCCCTTGTCCTCCTGCTCCCAGAAATGCTCCAGTTCTGAAGCAGGTGTCTCCTGGGGATGTGGGCTGAGCCCAGGGATGGCCCCAGCCCTTCCACAAAAAGGCTCTCATGTGGGCTGGTGCAGCTTGAACCACTTGCAGCTTTATTTCCCTGCCAGGACAGGATTGCATGGAGGGTTCCTCGATGAGGATGTGGAAACCTTTTAGGTGAATTGCCTCCATGAAGCCAATGCTGAGTACTTTGATACTGGGGAGTGTTTTCTGTACCCTCACAGAACCTCCGGATGCTGCACCAGGACATTCACTGCCACCACGAGGTCAGGCTCCTTCTCCCAGAGGAGCCCAAAGTGCACTTCCCTTCTCTCTTCAGAGATGAGGCTGTGCCTCTGGTAAACACCCCAGCTAGAGGAATGTCTTCACCCCTAAGGATGTGACGACTTTTCCAAGTGGCCAATGTGGCACTGGCTGTATCCAGGGTGGCTGGTGGCACCAGCTGCCTGCCTTCCCCTCCAGCCCTACACACACTCCATAGGGTTGGTTTAAGTGACAAAATCTTTGCAGGACCAATGAGACTCCTCTCTTATTTCTATTTGTTTTCTGTTAGGCAGTGGCTTCTTTCATCAGCTGAAGTTGAAACAGGACTGGCTTCAAAGGTAAACATTTCTCACAGCTTTCTCATCAACTATATTAAATACAGTCATAAAAAAAGGCCCCACAATATTTTCTGTATTTGCTGAAGGATGACGTCCTCCTTGCCTTCAGCGTGTGCCAGATTACTCATAAACCTGGACCATATGCCGCCGCAATTTACTGATGGGCCCAAGCTGTTTTGGTAGATACAAAATCCGAGGGGATTAGGGAGGCTCGATCCGCGCTGAAAACAGAGCAGCAGCGGTGGGGCAGCTGCTTGCTCTCTTTGCTCAGCCTCAATTTAGGTCAGTGGCCAACAGGCCCACACCAGGCTAGGGAGCTGGGTTGGCTGCAGGGGCACATGCAGAGGGGACCCTGACCACGGGTGTCTGCTCCCATCGGGGTGCTCGCCCTTCTGTGGGACTCAGCGCCCGGACTGTGGTGAGAAGAGGGCCAGGAGCAGGGGAGACCACCCTGGTTCCTGGTATCTGGACCCAGGCTGGCAGGCCCAGTGAGGATCCCTCAGCACAAAGCCAAACAGAGGGTGCCCCTGTGCCTGGCTGTGCACCTCGGGCTGTGGTGGAGCAGGGTGACAGGCAGCAGTGGCTCCAGCAGAGATCCCTGGTGCAGACCCCACTGGGGGCTGCTCTGGAAGGTGCCTGGTGACGGGCAGGTCACCACAGCTGTTGTTTGTATGCCTGGCCCAGGGAGGGGTCTGCTCGCAGCGAGAAGGGAGAGCTCAGCTGGAAGCACTGCCTGCACTGGGAGTCTCTCCTGGGTGGGGTTATTCAGCCCAGAGGTGCCTGCAGCCAACCCGCCTGTGTCTCCCAGTCCAGTACCTTGGCTGCTTCCTCAAAGGTGAATTTGCATGGAACACGGAATGACATCACAGACCTGCTGACTTGAGCAAAGCCTATTTAACACCTGGCAGGATACAATGCAGCTGCAGCAAGTAGCGACTTACTCAACAGCATCCTCACTACAGCACTGGAATGTCTTTCCCCTCCACATTATCCTCAATTTACTCTTTTCCTAAATAAAGATGCATGTACCTCCATCACCTTGAACAGAGCCACTGCTTATCACCAGGGAATTCCAAAGGACTGGAGAGACCACGACAAAGAGTGGGGACCAGAGGAGCACAGCACAAGAACCCCACACTGCCCTATACAGATGGGAAGCATCCCAGACTATGACTGCTGTGCATGGAATATCAAACCTCAGTCATGGGAACCTTCTTTCCAGAATAATCCTCCACTAGGTGTAATTTGGGACTAACTTCTCATGGCTTAGAAAATACTCATGATCAACAGAGCCCGTGTTGGAGCTTCCTTCCACACACCACGCTGTATCCCTGCAAGGAGGAGCTGCTCGGACAGATCGCACTGCTCGGCACGGTTACACAGATTAGAGTGGCCATTATAAGTTCTACAGTAAGAGTTCACAGTTTTAACCTCCCACATCTCACTTTGACAGCTCAAACACACCAAACCCCTGTGGTGCTGTATCTGCCAGGCTCCAGAGGGGTGGCAGTGCCTGGCAGCAAGGACCAGGCTCAGGTGCCCTGTGACCAGGTCCCAGGGTGAGGCCAGGTGTGGATCTTCCCTGGTGCCAGCCCGGCACAGCCCAGTGCCTGCAGGGCTCTGTGCCCCTGAGCCTGGAGCACCCAGTGACAGCTGCCAGGAGGCCAGGCACAAGTGTCAACTGGAAGGGTATGGACGAGGTTTTTTGCATATTTTACAGAGTTGCCCTCCTCAAGTTTGTCATCTCGGTGTCCCAGAGTGACCCCAGACACCCACACATCCCCTCCTGGTCAGGGCAGCCAGGATGGAACGTGCTGGTCCCTGCTCTGAGTGCCCAGATGTGCCATGCAGATGGGTCTGCAGGGAGGGATGGGGTCTGGCTGGTAACCACTGTTTGCAACTCTTATTAAACCCATTCTCCTTTCCTAATTATTATAATAGTTCTGAAAACATCGCCCGTGGACTTTAAATGTTTGATGACTGTGTGCTCTAATGAAAGCTGTGGAATTATCCTGTGCTCACTGCCACATGGCCCACACAGCAATGGAGATGCTAAATAATTTTTAAAAATTTATAGTTTACAAGATGTATGTCCCATCTGTGGCGATGCAGCAGCTCCCAAACGCCGATTTTCACTGCATTAACAACACCTCTTAAAACCAACTGGCTGCACTCCACAGGAAGGCTCTGTAATGACCCTTACGGCGCACACAGGTTGGAGATGAACCTCGCCGAGACCAAATGCCACCGCAGCACAGACTCCACAGCCAAACCAGGTGCTTTTACACCTACAAGTAACACACTGCTGTTAAAAGCATTAATCCCATTATTCCAGGGAGAAAGAAGTGCCTTTTGGCACCTTTGCCAAAGCTCAGCCCAACCACCGATATGACAAGGAAAACCTGGCGAGTTCAAGTTCAGTATCCCCACAATGACTGATCCCTGGGGTGAGATCAGGAGCTGCTTCTCCTTCTCTCCTCTCCCCAGAGACATTCCCTGTCACAAGGCAAAACCACGCAAACTGTGCCCAACTTAAAAATTGAGTTTGGGATGGGAGCCAGAGCAGATGGTTAGGAAAGCTAAACACCACTGATTTATTTCTTACCCTTTACGCAGCAATATTAGAGACAATGGCCCTGATCAGAACAAATGAGAACAAACACAGGGCTGCAGACTCAATAGAGAATTAACAACTAGCACTACCAGATTCCATTATGCTGTGATTAATTCTGAATTTGTGGCAGGACTACCAGCAGCAAACCTCCAGCACTATCTAACAGAAGCAGTGCCAAAGCAGCCAGCCTTTCAGGGGATGCTCTTCAGTCTGCAAGGGACTCCAGCAGGAAAGCAGTGTGGAAGATGCCAGGCTCTGAGCTGGAAAATTCACTTACACACTGTGCTCCACATCCTCCCCCAGGCCCCAAGAAACCAACAGAACAGCCTGGATGGACACCAGCAGGAGCTGAAAGTCCGAGTCAGGGAAGTCTGAGGGATGTCACCAAGAAACCTCAGGGACATGGCCAGAAGGTTGTCACCCTCCCTCGCCTGGTCCCTCTGCCACGAGCCCTGGCTTTCAGACCCCCATTTCCCTCTAGCCATCCTGTGAGGCTGGGGTAACATCACCAGAGACTACCCTCTTCCCACACCAGGGCTTCCCAGGGCTCCAAAGTCTGCTCCAGGGCATACAGTGGCTTCAGTCACAGGGCAAATGACTTGGGCCCACAGTCACCAAGCCAGCCAGGCCTCTGTGACTCCAGCCTCCACCCCATGTGCCTCCGTTTCCCTGTCTCAAGCGCACTGTAGCCTCCCCCTAGGTTGCTCTCCTCCTCTGGCAGGGACAAAAGGGGCAAACACCAGCTATGGCGTTGTCACCATCAGCATTCCCTGGAAACAGGTTATATGAATTACTTAACGACGGTTTTCCATCACTGCAGAGAATACCTGGCCTGGGAACTGCTGCTGGCAGACACAGGAAATGGACTTGCTGACAGGGGTGTTTAAGGCCCATTATTTGTGGGATGCAGCTGAGGTGGGACGCAGTGAGTTCAGCTCTGTTGTGCTCCATTTCCCATAGCTAAGCACACAGTAAAAGCTGAGTTTATACCCGGAGTTGCCATGAACAAATATCTCATTACAATCGCAATGACCTTTTATTTTTATCGCACCCTGCACCAGTGCTGGGCTGTGTTAATCACCAGCCCTGTAAACCAAGTGCAGCAGGTTTAGTTCCTTCCATCCTTGCCCCTCCATGAGGGGAACCAGGGGGCTGCCACCAGGCTGGGATTTTGGCTGGCACCTTGTTCTGGATGATGGCTGCAGTTAATGGTGAGGAAGTCCTGTGTGTCACTCACCAGTGGTGACACCACAGAGGTGATGCCACGCCCCGAGATGTGGCCAGCACAAAGAATCCCAGCACGTTACCATATCTTGCCTTTCAAAGAACCGGTTTCTTGTGGCACTTGACCATTCTGAGGAACAGATACCACTGGTGGTGAGAGAAAAGTCACATGTCACTGGTTTGATGGCAGTTTCTTGGGATTATTCTTAGGACCTTGCTAAAAGCTGGAATTTGCTTCCCATCCTCTCCAGGCAGGGAAGCAGCTGTTTTCCATCTCTGTGGAAAAGGGCTTTTCTGCACTGAGCTTATCTGCCTGTAGCCCCACGGTCCTCCCCAGCTCCTCCAACACACCCCCAAAGCAGAGCCAAGAGAGAATGGAGCAGCTGAGAGGAAGTGGCAGACATTTCAAGCATCTCTGCAAAGCCTACAAACTGTTTTTACTTCGGAAAGCTGAAGGCGCAGTAAAAATGGGACAAGAGTGAAGGCACATGGGAAGGAAATCCAAACAGAAAGACAGAGCCAGATGACACAGGGAAATATCAGTACACAAAACATCCAGATATTCATGAGGTAACATAACCATCCAACCCACATGTTTTTTACAAAACAAATCCTTAAAATCCTTTGGTGTCTTTTTTTCCTTTCACAAACATTCATATTTTGGAAAACTCCAGGCTGGAAATTGCTCCAACTGTTCATGCTCCCAGGGCTGTGGATACACTGAGTCACTGCCGTATGCTGTGACCTTCTGAAAACCCTCTGCAGAGCCCAGCAGTGCCTGCCAGCAGAGCACTGAAACAACTCGTAAACTCTGCTTTTAGAGGCTCCTCAGACCTTGCCCAACATCTGACCCAAATGGTTTTCTCCTTCCCTCCTGAGTTTTGGTTCCAGAGTAGGAGTCAATGGAGAAAGAGAAAAGCTCAAGTGACTTTACTGCTCAGTGAGGCCAACCAGGAGCAGGGATCTCTTCTGAATCTCCTCCCCTGAGCTGGGCCTGGAGTTCAGCCCCAAGCTCTTAGTGATCTGTGGCTGTAGCCAGGAGTTTGGAGCCAGCTCCGGGATCTCCTGGAGAGCCAGGCAGTGCCTGCACTCTGTACAGTTATGTGGCATCCAGGGTCAGCTCTCACCCTCAGGAACTTGCCTCCACACCCATATTTTGGAGCTTGTAACACACAAATGACTCACCATGGAACATGAAAACCTGCTTTAGCAATCTGTGGTGAGGAAAGCTCAGGAGACATGGATCTGGCAGTGCTTTTGGCACAAGGGCAGGAAACTGGTGGTTCAGAAGTTCAGGGGTTTGACTCGTCAAAGGGAATGGTTAACACAGCTCTTTGAAGTGTACATGCAGAGATGGGAAGGAATGGGATTTCTCCCTGCAGTGTCACTGCCCACACCTCCACAGTCTCTGCCCCAGGTGCAGGCAGGGCTGTGGGGAGGGGTTCATACCCTGCTGCTCCCCAGTTCCATCTCCTCCTGCTCCACGCAGCACAGCCCCGACAGGGGCAGTGGGATGGATGAGACGTGCTGGGAGAAGGGACAGCAACACGTCTGGCTTTGGCAGACAGCTCTGTGTGTTCTTTGGCCCTGACAAGACACTGATACTCAGACTCTCTCCTTTCCAAGGGATTGTAGAAGGAGAGCTGCCCTTGGAAAGCCAACAGCACAGACACGAACGGAAGGAGAGCTCTGACCTCAAACCTGAACTCTGGCTCAAGAAAAACTCCACCAAGTTGAGACATCAACAAAGAGTCATATTTGAGTGCCCATGGGGCAAACTCACATCCTGAGGGCTTCCATGTGGGCTCCATGTCACCCACTCACATGCCAGGCAGGAAACAGAAGCAGCAAGAGCAGTGCCTCTCTCAGGGGTCCCAAACTGTTCTTAGCTCAAGGTAGTCACCAACTTGCAAAAATGCCCAGCCTCCTTCCTCCCAGCAGATACAGAACGTGGTTCCCATCCTGAGCCTGAGCCTGTTCACTGGGATTCCCCATGCTGGGAAGCACTGATGAGGCCCCCTCTCTCTCCACAGACTCTGGTGGCATTTCTGTTTTGCCACCCTCTTGACACACAAGAAGTTCTTTCTGCACAGAGCAGGAATGAGATGGGAGCAAAACATTAAATACCACAGGAACTCTTGTTAGACCCAGTGCTTCATCTCTTAGGTGGGGAACTTGCACATATTTTCCCCAGCTTCCCTTTTATAAGTACTTTATCTTACCAATTCCTTCCCTAAGTAGATTTGAATATCAAAATGAATGAAATACACATAACTCTGCTGTGGGCTTTGGAAGAATCCCTGATAACTGTGGCAACTGCTGAAGAGTTGCTATTTCTCCTAAAAATCCCATCTTTAATTCCTGCTTACATGATTAGGTCCTGAAGCACAGATACATTCAATCACCACCTCAGAGCACCTCGTAAATCTCCGCTCAGTATCAGAATAGTAACAACATGAACAACCTAAAATGCTTTAGGCAGAATATTCCTATTCGCTTGGAGTATGGTTTCTCCTGCTACAGAGTGTGCTGATCCACCCAAGGGTGCAGTAACAGGCCTAAATCCCCCTCGGGCAACCTGGGCTATGCTGGAGCAGGCAGCCAGGTACCTGCACCATCCTGTTCACTGGCTGTCACTTCTGGGTTCCTCAGCCACCACAGCTCCCTCCACATCCCCACCTCCCCCAGCTGTGCTGAGATCCCGTGCCCTAAAACCACTTCTGACACTGAGCTGGTTAAACTGCTGGAAGTGTCTGTGGGTGAATGGAAATCCATTTCACTGCGGTTCATGTTAAATACAGCTTAAATGTCCACGGGATCATGCTGAGTTTCATCACTACCAGACACGGTTACAATAACTGCCCACAAGAGTTTCTGTACCACTGCGGTGGGATAAATTAAAACCAGTTTATCCCAGCACTGCCTTGTCTGAATCACGTTTCTGCCACCGATTCTTGTACCCAATCTAGTACAAGGTGTCCCTACATGCAGCAGCTCACTGCAGCCAGGCACTGTGAGGCAAAGCACCAGTGCAGGTGAGAGAGGAGCAGTTCTAAAGGAAGGACTGAAGCACAAACGCTCCCTGCATCAAGAGGGGCACGGGGCATTCAGCTGACAGCTCTGCAGGTAACCAACGCTGAGTGGTTTGGAAGGGCTTTTGGGAGTGCAGCACTGGGATGGACGGCCTGGAAGTGGCAGGATGCCTGGTGGCCCATGAGGAATTGTTTGAGCAAACCAAGGGCCTCTCCTGGAATGGTTGGCAGGTGTTCAGTGAAGTAGAAGAAACACATGGGCAAATGATGCTGCTTATTGGTTTGGCTCTGAATGCTATTTGCAGTTCGGCCATGTTAATGGACTTTGCATGTTTGCTCCCTGTGAACACACATGTGCAGACTTGCTTAGTGAAAACACGGAATGCTGGCCATTAAACAGTCACCCACATCCAACTTCCAAATGAGAAATGAGCATTTAGCACCGTTAAATTGAGTCAGCTTAACACTGACCCATTAAGAACAGCAGCCTGTTCCTCCTGCAGCCCCTGCCCATGCCCGGGCACCCACCCTTCCCTGCGCCCCAGTCACCTCTGAGGTGTGAGGAGCAGAGAATCACGGTCTGAGGGGCACTTCACACCCCGGCGAGTGCGAACGCTGCCGCTCTGGCGTGGGGAGCCAACACACCGTGACACCTCCCTCCCACACAGCCCCGGTGCCCAGGCTGTGCCCTTGCTGCCGTCCTCTGGCAGGGAGGCATGCGGAACGGGGATGCTGTCGGAGCCAGCCAGGGGCCCGGCCATGGGACACGGAGCTGGCCGAGGCGGGCGCAGGCCCCGCACTGCGCACGCATGGCTGGTGACCTGTGGGGCTCGGGCTGGCGGCTCCTCCAGGGCCCGGCACTTGGCAGGCTCCGCTCCCGGCCCCTTCTGTGCAGCCACAGGCAGGTGCCAAAACACTGCCCAGCCTGGATGCGCTTCAGAGGGCGAGGGGAAGGTGAGGCTGGACAGCATCACAGCCTGAAAGCCACAGGGACTGCCTCCCAACCCCTCCGTCTGCTGGCCCCACGGAAAGAACTTGCTTATCAAAGAAGCATCAAGTTTGTAACCTCCTTCCTGCCGTTTCACATTGATGTTTTTTTCAACAGAAGGTGGTAGTGAAAAAGCAGAAAGGTTTTAGTAGCCTCCTGACCATGAGGCCTGGAGGAAAGGACAAGAAGAGACATAACCAGAACTACAGAAACGAAGGCTCATAAATGGCAAATACTGAGTTTGGAGCAAAGAATAAGAATTAGTGTAAGTGCAGCAAGAAGTGGACAAGAAGGAGGGCTGGGATGCACAGAGAAGTTTTCCAAATGGGGCTTATTAAACCTCCCAGGTTCCTCCACCCATCATCACAGCTGTCATCCTCTGCACCCCAAAGCATGACCAGTTCCCTTCTGCACCCTAGAGAACCAGGCATGCCTGGCGCTCGTTCTCAGCTTAAGCAGCACCCTTCACGACAAAGAACATTTGCCCCTGCACACACCCATCGTGCAAACCCCATCCACACCCCCGCACGCAGGGCGAGGGCTGCTGGCACCGGGGAGCGCGCAGGCTCCCTAAAACAAGGTGGCTCGCTCCGAGAGGGTTATTGCCAACGTTATTGCCATCCAGGTATAAATATGTACACGGCCCATCATTTTCTCGTAACAAACGGTGGAAGCCATTGCAGTGACAGTGAGGCAGCGCGGGAGCAAGGGGGACTTTATCGCCTACCCATGACTATGTTTCCCAAGCAGCCTCCTCACCAATCCGGAGCCCTCCGCGATCATTAGTTCCTGCACATGGCAGCAATGAAATTGTCCCTTAAAGTAAATCATTCATGGATTTTTATAATCCGAAATAAAATTTTCTAATATTTTTTTCCTAAGTTTTCCAGGTTTAAGGTTTTAATCTTTTATTATTTATTGTGCAGCAGTTGTGAAGGGCATGATGAGCAGCCTGGTGTAAATAGTTGTTGGTGGAGGGTTGGTGCCTGACAATGCAGCACTGAACAAATTAATTATTTCTTTTCTTATTATTACGGCACATTCTCTCTGAGGGGGCTCAAATCCAGAAAAAAAAAAAAAAGAAAGAAAGAGTAAAACAAAACAAACTAAAGCTGCACTTTGGCTCCTGGGTGTTTTCCTGCCTGCTGGCTGAGGCTGCTGATAAATATTCCCTGGAAATGGTACTGAAGGAGGAGAACAGCATATAGATATATTTTCCTTTCTTCCTTCACACTCAGAGCATCAAATTCAAAAGACAACAATTTTCTGCTGCTTGAGATGCAGAGTGTTCTATTTCTGCACGCTCCAGGATTTATTGCTCTTTTAAACTCCTGCAAACACAATTTAACCTTTGCTACCTTTACCTCTGGTCATTTCCTTTTGCCCAGCAGAGCCTGAATTAACGCTAATCACAGCAAAACACTGAATATTCTCCTGACTGTGGGCTTAAAAAATAATCCTCTTTCCACAGAAAAAGACATAAAATATCTCATTAGACCAATAGCACTACCAGGCACATTCCAGCCTAGAGTATAAAAAAATTTATGCTACGCATTATTTCTTCTGCCTAAATTCTCTGACTCCTGGAACTCCGAGGTGGAACACTGTGGTGTGCCTGCAGGACCCACTCCCCTGGGGCACAATAATGCTGTGAATGGGGGACTGTCCAACCTGTAAAGTGCAGGTGACACAATAATGCCATGAACTGGGGACTGTCCAACCTGTACAGCACAGGTGACACAATAATGCCATGAACTGGGGACTGTCCAACCTGTACAGTGCAGGTGACACAATAATGCCATGAACTGGGGACTGTCCAACCCGTACAGTGCAGGTGACACAATAGTGCCATGAACTGGGGACTGTCTAACCCATACAGTGCAGGTGACACAATAGTGCCATGAACTGGGGACTGTCCAATCCGTACAGTACAAGTGACACAATAGTGCCATGAACTGGGGACTGTCCAACCCATACAGTGCAGGTGACACAATAGTGCCATGAACTGGGGACTGTCCAACCTGTACAGCACAGGTGACACAATAATGCCATGAACTGGGGACTGTCTAACCTGTACAGTGCAGGTGACACAATAGTGCCGTGTCCTGTCAGCCCTGCAATGCTGCCACTTCTTTCCACTTGGAAACAACCTACTCTTTGATTTCCCTCTATGTTCAAACCATACAGTAACAGCAGGTACCATTTTCTTGCACAAGGATCCTACAGTATTTCAATTAAAATCTCTCGTCTTTAGCCCATTTTTTTCCTGGACACCACTCCAGTTCCACTCACAGCCGAGGCGCAAAACCCAATTAGTTATTAATTGAGGCATGTTAAAATTCATTAACTCTGCTTGTGAAGCTGAAGCTATAATTAACTGTCTGCCCAGGCTTTTGTTCTTTCATCTCCAGGTAGAACGTCCCACAGTTAATAGGATAAGGCACGATCCTGCCTCCTCTGTGTGGACCAGCCTGGCTCTGGTGCAGAGGGGATGTCCCAGGTAACACTGTCCTGTCAGCTGCTGGCTGTCCTGTGCCACATTTGAACTGGGGCATATTTGGAAAGAGCGGGAGCATTGAAAACCCTGACAGAAATATTTTGCCAAAGACCATTTCCCACAAGCTCAGTGTCCTGCTGCAGGATGGGTGGACAGGCCCCACCACCACAGGCAGGTCTCGCCTGGTGAGCACTTCCACGTTCGAGCCTTGCTGAAAATGCAGCTCAAGGCAAATCCCATCTCACACATGGAGCAGCACAAAGTCAGCCTTCACTGTAAAGCAAAAGGACCACAGGAATTCACTCCCATGTCAAGCCCCCGTGGCAGCCCTGGCTCTGGCAGTAGTTACACCTTGGTGCTACACCCCCTCTGGCTTGTGAGGAATGCAGCTAAATCTAACCTGTGCAAAACTGGCTCTTCCCAACAGGAGCTGCTTTGGGGCGGAATGTCATGAACAGCTCAGTATAAGTGACTTCCCACGCCCTCAGTGGAATGGGAATGATTTGGCTTTAACCTGAGATCACAGTGGATTCTGTGTCTGTAAG
This sequence comes from Xenops minutus, assembly GCA_035221455.1. Lineage (NCBI taxonomy): Eukaryota > Metazoa > Chordata > Aves > Passeriformes > Furnariidae > Xenops > Xenops minutus. The sequence continues at coordinate 232,962 of JAWWEE010000122.1, forward strand.
CAACACAAGTAAAGAGAGGAACAGGAGGAAATGGTGTAACCCAAGGGGAGAAGGGTTGTACTGGATGTCACACTGAGGAGAAGTTTCCCATGGAAGCCAGGACTGGCAGAGGCCAGAGCAGGTCAGGGCAGAGGCGACAGAGCCAGGACTGTTTCCACTGCTTTCATCCACTCCACCCCCTACTCCTGCAATGTGCCAGCCTACACACCAGAGCTGGCACCGAGGGAGCCGGTCGGTGCCAGGAAACAAGTCTGGTGCAGATTATTTCCCGGCTGGAGCAGTGATGGAGCCACAGAGACTCTGGGAGTTGCAATATGGTTGCTCACCCCATTCCTGCTGCCCCCTGCTCCCGCCGTGCCGCTTCCAGGGGCTGGACTGGCACAGCCCCTCACCCTGCACCCGGCAGCCACACAGCCTGGCTCCTCGGGGTCCAGCCAAGCTTTGAGGGCAGCACAAGGATCAGCATGAGCCGCACGAGCTCATCCAGCACAAGTGCATTCCAGGTGCCGATCAGGAGACATTTGGGGAAGGTTTGCTTTCTGCTCCCACAGCAAAGGAAAATGGAGATCAGAGACCAGGAACAACAGCCCAATTCCTGTGGTGCCCTGTGTGGGCACTGCCATTTGTCAGACCATTTCACTTCACAGAGCATGTGGATATGGAGTGTCTGTCCATGGAGAGGGGCCTTCAGAGGGGATCCCTGCACCCCTGCCCTGATACCACAGCTGTCTGGGAGTTCTGTCTGGACACACCCCAACCCTTCAGGAAGACAGAGCCAGCCCCAGGGGTTCCTTACTCATCCTGCCAACTGAGCTGCAGCAGCACTGAAGAATTCATGTCCCTGTGTGAGGAGTCAGGGAAGCAAACACAGCCTTTGTGAAAGCCAGGAAAAAAATGGCAGTGACCTTGCCCAATTTCTCACATGGCTCTGCATCCATCACACCCGTCCTGTCCTCATAAGCCGCACAAGGAGCTCTAATGCTGGTATTGATGATGCTGTCAAGCCTTCACAAAAGGTGTCTGACAGCCCTGTGTATGGTAGAGATATGGGGAGCTCAGGCCATCAATAGCTCCACAAGTCTCACACAAAAACCTCCACTCAGTGCAAGCACAGAGGAGACAGTGAACAGATTCTTCCCACCTTCCCTAATCTTGTGAGGATTAATGCCCAAAGGAGTCACCCACCTCAGACTCTGCTACAAATGTGCTTATTTTTACAAGAGAAACCAAAATCATTAGGGCCTGTTTCTGCCCAGGAGCACCTGGAGTTAGGAACTCTCCCTTGAGCAGGAGCTGCACAGGAAGGACACACAGGATGGTGACAACCCTGCACTAGCACCTTCCAGGCTGGGAATGCCATCATGGACTTGCCTACCATCTCTGGGTTTCCTCACCCAGGTCTGTGAGCTAACAGGCCACTCACCCAGCAGCCTGGCTCTGCCCAAAATCCAGGTGGCTTCCTTACTTTATCAAAATATTAATGGCCATGTTATAAGATCAACATTTGTTTTGCCAGGAGTGATGAATAATGCAAACAGCACCGCCTCAAAGCATGACTATTTTATTTAGATCAGAGGCTGAGAGCCACCCTCTGATCCCGTGCCAAAACTGCAGGAAAATGAAGTGCCTTTGGAGCTGGTGAGAGGGAATGGGTACAAAGGTATCAGGAATGAACGGCTGGCTCTGTTTATCAACAAAACACAGAGTCAACACGCTAGTGTCCCCAGACTGCACCTGCCAACACCCCATTCCGCCTCCTGTCCCCTCACAGCCCATGTGCCTCAGGAGCTCAGGATGCCTGTTTCTGGGAGAAACAAGTTTCCTGGTTTGCTCCTTTCCAAAAGCAGTGACCCAAAACCTCTATCATTAGTAACAATAATTAAAAGGTGCCATAAAAGGGAGTGTATGGATGGCTGCCACTGCAAGGAACAGTCTCATTAATTTAGTACAGATTTTTAACTTGGCTTCATTAGGACACGGATGTTGAAGGCCATTTAGGACTCAGGAGATACTCCTGCACTTTGGGCTCCCTCAGGACTGCCACGAAGAAGGAAGGCAAGGAAGAGCTGGTGACTGCTGTGCAGTTTTGCCAGTGCAGCCAGAGAAGGCATAATTCTGTCAGTCCTTTAGCCAAGAAAAAGCCCCCTTTCACTGAATCTTTTTCATGAACGTACTCAAAAGTTCACTCTTAAATGTAGCTTTGTAACTGGGACACAGGAAAAAGACAAAAGGCCTAAGAAAAGTGAATACTCAGGATAGCCACCGGGGAGAGGTTCCTGTGTCAGATAAAGCAGAGTTAACCAACAATCACAGATCCAGCAGATAGGAGTATGCAGCTTCTCCAATGGAGAGATAGAAATACAGCACTAACAGCTGGCTTGGGAATGGTCCCAGAGCCAATTCCTTACATCACACACAAATGGGAAGGCACAGTTGTAATTAAAGTCTACTTTAAGATAAACAGAAAAATTCTGTCATGACTCACAGCTTTACTACATGCGTTATGCAACTATTGGATCTACCCCATCTCCCTGACTGTCCTTGCTCTGGCAATCCCAGAGCTCCCAATGGTGTCTCTGCAGAAGGGCACATGGAATTAAGAGGAGAAAGCCCTTGGGAAGCAGCAGTGTGCAGGAAGCTTCCCAGCAGACAGGGGCTGTGGGCTCCCACCCTCCTCACAAGGGCCATCAGCTGAGACCAGCAGCCACCTCACTTTTCCCAACTGCAGAGTAGCCGGACTGTGCAGCAGGTGCCTGGAATGGCAAACACGGCCAAGTCCTGCAAACACAAGATGTGGGCCACCAGCTGGAAGCTTTCTGGGCCACCTCCAGCCTCCTGCAGTCCCCAGAGAAAGCAGCTTTAGGAAATAACGTCCTAGTACTTTTGCCTTAGAAAAATACTTCCATCCAAGCACAGTTTTACACTAAATTGTTCCTATTTATCATGACATTTCTGGAATGCTTTGAGGTGTGTACCCCAAACAAAACTGCTGTACTCTTATTTCTCAAAACACACCAAGTGGGAATTGCCTATGCTCTCCTTTACCAGCAGCAGCTTTGTGCTACGTTCCCTTTTCTCCTAACTGCAGTTGGAAGAACAGGCTCAGCTCTCTCAGCAGAAACCATCCGGAGTGAGGTATGGGGGTTAAATCCACCCTGCGTGGTACAAGCAAATTAATCTAGGCTGATAAAGTGTGCACCTTTAGCTGCCAGAAATCCACTAAAGCTCCAAACTGCAGAGATTTATTCCTGCACTGCATTCCAAAAACACAGCCCGCCTGGCTTACTCCAGCTCAACCCAACCTCACGGCATGCAGGAATGGATTGGGGGTCTCAGCTGACATGTAAACACAAAATTTCCTACCTGCTGCTAACACTGTACATGCAAACAGGCAACTTATACAGTAAGGACTTTTTAATTAAAGTGACCACTAACGCATGGATTCCTGTGTCACCAAAGTAAGACCCAAAGGGCCACCAGTCTTGCGAGTGCAGATCCCCAGTGTTCGAACAGCTAAGTAACAGAGAGAAGAATCCCATGTGCTACATTACTGCCTCTCTGAAATGTTCTACTTCAGCCACAAGCTATTTTTATTCTATGATTCTTTGCATACCCAAGGATTTTCCTCATTATCAGACCAGAGTTGCTCCAGCCATGGGCTAACCACTCCTCCTGTGCCCTCACTCACCACCAGCCGTGTATGGCAAGTCCCTGCTGTGGCACCAGGTGCCCACAGACTGTGCTGGGACGAGCCAAGGCACAGCTCGGGGTGCAGCACCCACTTCCTCACCCACGTGACCAGGCAGGCACTTGGAGCCCAGCACTGCCACAGAAACTGGAAGCAACCAGAGTTCGCAATTGGACACCTGTAGCTCCAAGACCAGGGAAAGAAATTCATGTTTTATGACTAGGATCTAAAGCAAATTTTATTGGGAGCTTTTATGTTGGTAGGTTTGAGTAGTTTTTATAGAGAGGAGTTCTGAAAACTGCCATAAAATTTTGCCTTGGGGGTTATGATTACATTTGTATCTCTCCCAAACTTAGATAAATAAAGACGACAGTTTTTACTGTAGAAGCTTAAAAGGTTAGAGTGGTATTTGGTCTGTGATGAACCTTTTATAGAGATGATGTTGTAAGAATTTATTCTTAAATATCAATAAAAAAATACAACTTAACACTTCTTGATAAAGCTATGGTGATTAGAAGAGCTGTCAAAGAGGTGACAGCACTGCTGGTGGCTTCCTTCCTGCTCAAATCATGCTTTAGTACATTTTTGGTTGCTGGAAACTATTAACCAATTTTCATTCTATGAGAAGAGAAACATGCTTTCTAAGGACAACACGTTGTGGTGTCCTAGTGCTTGAGGTGAGACTCCCCTCACACCCGACTTCGGGGGTGAGCTGATACACCCCCTCTACGAGGGCCCCTGTATGGTTTTACCTTGTCTCTTTGTGCCTCTGCAAAGGGCCAGTGAGACTCGACACCTCTGTTTCATGTGGGATGTGCCACAGCCCTGCTGTGAGCTCAGCACACGAGCCCTGCTGCTGTCGGATGGCACTACCCAGGCTGTGCCCCCACCCCACGCCAGCCCTCTGCCCAGCACTGAGGCACCTCGAGCCCACACCTGTACAATTCCTGTGTCACTCAGGACACCACTTCAGCATCTCAGTAACAGCAGCAGGTCTTTCCCATGAGATATCCCCCGAAGTTTCATTTCCCAGACTCCGTACCTACACAGACTGTCAGCACTACTAACACGGACCAGGGTGTGAGCTCCAGGTTTCCCCCGTGTCACAAGGAGGTCCCAGCTCCAGGAGCACTGAGCACTGGGTAAAACAGGCACTGCAACTGGTCTCAGGGGAGCCGGGCACACACAGCATTAACGTGGAACAGCTTGTGTGAAAGCAAACACTTGAACACTGGAAACAAGGACTATTGAACCCTCCATCAAGCGCAGCCATATTAGAATTTTAGATTTCAATCAAAACCAGTGATAATCTTATTTGTTGCAGACAGGATGACTAATTAGTGAGGAGAACTCCCTCAAAGCCCTCAGTGTGAGCAGCTCTTGGCCAAGCACAGCGTGTGGCACAGCAGGGCTGTGAGCGCCGTGTGGGCACAGGCACCCCCACCCAGCCAGCACCCCCAGCATGCTCCACAAGGCACATTAAACCCCACACACAGGCTTTATCAAACCAGGTGGTCTTGACCACACATCTGAACGCAACCTTTTGCCCACAAATATGTTAAGTGAAACAAATTGGACACAATCATTTAGAAATTACACACTGCGACAAGTGCTCACAATGAACCAGTGCTCTGCAGAACTGGCAACAGACACAAAGTGAAATGGAAATCACAGCATCCAAAAGGAGACAACAAAAGCACGCGCGCAGAAAAAAGCTGCTTTATTTTTTCTAATCCCCCGCTGTCTTACCTTCATTTCCTCAGTCCAGCACTGCTCAAACAGGATCGCTTCTCCAGCCATCAGAGGAAATGTGGATGTCTTCAATGCATTTGGAATCACAATGTTTGCATTCATTTGTGTGCTTAGTTCAGGGTTAGTGTGTCTGTTTGTGCGTTTCACCCAGTGTTAGTGTGTTTTTTAATGCATTTAGTGTGTAAATAAGGATGGAATGCCTCCTACCTTAGTCTTCCTGCTGTGCCTCATGGTTGTCACCTTGGAGGTCCTGCCACGGCTGTGCCGGGTCGTCAGAGATCCAGAGGAGGCAGCTGGGCCACAAGTCTCCACAATGCCCTGCAAAAAGAACGTGCAGGGTTACCCAAGCCACAGGAAAACGCTCAAACATTTCATGATCAAAAAGCTTCCATTCTATGAGAAATGTAACTGTACTTTAACCTTCTGTACTAAGTAGAACAATGAATTATGAGCCATTGGGGGCAGCATGGGAATTCTCTTTGCACAAGCCCAGGAGCCCCCTCCCCTGCTCCCACCTCTCTGCCATGGCAGGTTCCACAGCCAGAAGGCCCTGCAGAGCAAGCCCCTCACTGTGTTGTTTGCAGAGGGCCTGCTCTCATTGGTTTTCAGGCACCAGGCTTATAAAACCAATAAACAACAGGCTGGGTTATGGCCAGTGCCTGCCTTTCAACAGTTCACTGACACTGCCATTTTAAAATCACTTCAGTGCATGCCTGAGCCCACCAAAACAAGTTAAACACTTGCTGAAGCACTTGGTCAAACAATAAAGATTCCCCAAAAGTTTTACTTGTATCCACAGATATTCTGGAAATGCACAGCGACCTGCAAAGCCAGTTACTGCCCAGCAGTTAGAAGTTTACCATCCCTACACACAGAGTGAGGCATGAAAAACAAATATTGACATCAAAAAGCTCAGGAGAATTAATATGGCTGAAAACTGTTTGCATCCAGTACCACCTGAGGAGTTAAGAGATAGGTATTTTTGTTAAGAACCTCACGTGTTTTCAGTGTTTCTGAGTGAAGGAAGGAAGTGTAAATCCTCATGGAATTTATTTGTTATAAAGTATGTCTTTTCATCTTGCTACAGGTATTAATATCTCATTGTATCAATGTAAGGCCTAAAATGTCACTGACAATGATGCAGAGCTTCGTTCCAGGACAAAATAACATAAACAAAAACCTCAGTAATTCAAGGGAGGTTTCTGTGTTGTTTTAAAGCAGAGCTGGCTGGTAGGACTCGAGTTTGTCCCCAGCTGAGGACTCCCCAGCTCCGCAGGCTGCGTGGCAGCACTGCCTGGCCCTTGACACCACCACCCCAGACTCCCAGCTTCCTGGAGGCTGATCATCAGCTATTCCAGTAACTCCTGCAGGCACCCCAGCAGCAGATTTCACAAACCCCCTGCCTGGCTCCGAGGACTGCAGCAGGTGGATATTGCCCACGGGTGAACAGGGTTTCAGAGGCAGCGGGAACGTCGCCGGCAGCTGGAGGCTGAAGGCAACAAGCGGGATCAAAGGAGCTGCTGTTACCTGAGGCCATCCCAGCGCTGCCGCCTCCGGAGAGCCACTGTTTGTTTACTGTCCTTACAGCGTTCCGTGGGATGCTGGGCACTGTCTGTGCACGGGCCTTTGGATACAAACACGCAGCTTGGAGAGCTGCCCTGGCGGGGGCTGCTCCAGCACCAAAGCCCCAGCTCTCCGGGGTGGCAACCGGGAGCTACGGCCGCGTGGGAGCGGTGGGAGCAGTGGGACACAGCCAGCCCTCCCTCATCTGCGAGTGCAAGGGGCAGGTGAGGCACTCACTGCCACCATCCTGCAGGGGGACGTGCCCAACACCGAGAGAACTGGGAAACGCCAAACAACAAACCAGCCGAAGCAGGAAGCCTCCAGAACACCTTCACAACACCTTCATCCAATTTTGAGTTATTTCCCTTTTTTTTTTTTTTTTAACAATAAAGTGCTGTTCGCCCCAGGCTTGTTTGCAGTATTTGTCTTGTGCTGGTGAGCAGTATGGCAAGGCCAGCCCTCAGAGCAGCCAGACAGCAGGATGGGATCAGAGTGGGTGAGCATGGACTCCACACAAGGCACCGAGGCTGTGACACAGCACCAGGCACGTCCAGCCCACTTCCAGAGTCCCAGCACAGGAATGTGCAGGCTCTGGGCACCAACACAGGACATCACCAGCCTTGTTTATCAGTGTTCTGGCAGAAGTGCCCGTGCTCCTCGTGGGAAGGAGACAAAGGAACGCCCTGGAGGAGTTGGGGGTTCAGGGAGCCCCCAAGCCCCTTTGCTCCTTACCACCATTCCTGCTTCATTGCACTTATTTTCCTGCTCAGTTGGACACACAAAGAACAGGCCAGGCCTACCAAAGGGCTTCCTTCCCCACACAGGCAGTGCAGACAGGACAGGGAGAGCTTCAGGGAGGAATTTTTGCCACCGTGTATCTTTTTGCTGTTGTTACAGTTTGGCATCTCCACAGAGTGAGGAGAGGGAGCCAAGTATATTTCTACCCAAGTTTATAATTTACAACCTGCGCAACTGAAGGCTGAAAACACAGCAATTTTGCAGGGTAATTCTGGGAAGTAACCATCCTGCAGCACCAATTATTAAAACCACTTGCACACAATGAAGCTATAAAGATTAAAAATATAGCACACTTGTCATTAACTATGGATGAAGTCATGTAATATGTATTATAGAGCAGCGCAGGGCCAGCCGCCCGCTCCGGCACAGCCCTGCCGAGGAGCCCAAACCCCAGTCCCAGACCAGCACGCGTTTTGTCAGAGCCCAGGAACAAGTTTGTCATGCAAAATAAACACAGATGTTCCAGCACTGACTGCAGCTCCCAGGCAGGGCCAGGCGAAGCAAGGGCTCTGGAAGGCAGGGCTCTGGAAGGCAGGGCTCTGGGTGCTGGCCCCCTGCTCCGCACACACTGCGGCATCGGCCGAGTCACCCAGGGAACAGCTCCCGCTCTTGGACATCACCTGCTTTGCTGCTCGCTCCATTTTAAATCGATACTCTGTCCTGAAACACACTCAAATGGCTCCCTGTGCTGCTGGGCCTGGCACGCCTCAGTGACACTCTGCATGTGCCTCCTGTTTCCAAAAGGCTCCAGTTGATCAGCACCTCAGGCCCTGCTCTGCTGGCTTATTGTTTCCTCACTTCCCTCATTCTGTTCCCCTGAGAAATGAATCATTTTCTCTCCTGCCACACACACAGGGACATCTTTCAGTTCCTCTAAGTACAGCATGTAGGTCCCTGCAATGCCCTGCAGGTACACACACACCTGTGCAAGCACACACACACACACAAAATGGCCCCTCTCAATTTTAAGTCCTGTTTTATTGTTTTTCTAGATTCAAATACACTGTTTCCACGTAGAGCTAATATTTACCTCGGTCAGATCAAAGATCAGCTGAAGCTTTGGAAAAACAAGGGGTTGATTTTGCTGGAGGATGAATGAGGCAATTCCCCTCCACATGTTTACCTGCATGAGGTAAACAAGCCACCTACCCCCGAGGCGACTCCCCTGAACCAGATTCAGGGCTGGCTTGTGGCCTCTCCTCTCACACCAGTAAGGCTCTGCCACCTCAACCCTGCCATGCCTGCGTACCCACAATTTCCTACCAAATGCACGTGCTGGGACAGGCATGGAGCTGCCTCAAGCCGATTCTCAGCTGGGGTGTCCCCCAGTGAACAAACTCAGCTCTGTCAAGCTGTTTCACACCAGCTGTCGATGTGGTCTCTTGGTGTTATAACCCTACAGATGTGTACTCTGGAGTGGCCCCTGCAGATCCCTTTTAGCTCTGCAATGGCCACTGAAAGGAGAAAAGGCCAGAGGCAGCTCCCTGGCCATGTCCGTGGGGGAGCACCAGTCCAGTCCAACCTCCTCGTGGAGAAAATTGCAGCCAGCAGCTTGGTTTTCAGCCAGAGCCGTACGTATGGATAAAATGGGGTCATCTCCCGCTCCCAGGAATTCAACATTTGTGTCCAGCTGTTTCAGCTGGATTGATCCCAGTACATGCTGCACTGGTAAGGGTGGAACTGGATCTCTTAAGTCATGGAAGAAATAGAAAGAATAAAGGAAAAAAAAGCCAAAAGAAAGGGATCAGAGTACTATTTCTGGTCTTTTCCAGCACTGTCAAGCAGAGAAATCTGGAACCCACAGTGTTAACGAGGGTAAGCTGCTTCGACAAGGGAATATATACTGTTAAATCTTGGGAGTTATTTAAAATGCCAGTGAGTATAATAGCAGTGCTCTGAAATAACCATTTCATCTGCCTACATTACTCTAAAATTAATGAATAATGAAGCGATGCCCTTCACATTCTCTTCCCTTTCCATTCCAAGATATATTGATCAGATGACATTTATTTAAGTTTGGGATAATGTATTAATTTCAAGATAATTATTCAATATACTTTTGTCACTGTTGATATGCTTCAATGTCATACAGGGGCCAGGGGATGAATAAACTGTTATCTGACATTGCTGGACAGGGTGCTAGGAATAAATGCAATTTTTCTCCTTGAGAGTCACTGCCTTAGTTTTCCCTTTTCTTTCCCCCCTCGGTGGGGAGGGAAGATGTTCTGGTGGAGCGGAGCCAGGCGAGACGGATAAGGGGGGTGGAGGGAAAGGGAGCACTGTGGGCTGAACTGCTCTTTCCTTGTCACCGGGGTCAGCCTGACGCTCAGCAGAGCTGACAGAGCCCATCCTTAGTGGATGCCACTGCAATATTAACACTCATTTGGAGCAGATGTGGCTAAAAGCATGAAACATTGAACAAACAGCTGCCACGGATCCAGTGCCATTGCAGGAGCACTTATGTTCCATTACTGCAGCGTTCCCGGGGCCGGGAGGGCAGCCCTGCTCCCCCCGGTGCTGTGGCTCCTCCGGCCCACCTGGCCCTGCCCTCCTCCCGCACACCAGCAGCACTTGGCTCTGGATTTATTCCAACACAGAAACCATAACTTTTTTCCTTTTTAATCTCCAGTCTTTATGTGCCCCTCCACATATCACACAGAAGACAGGCAGCCAAAGGGGACAGTAAAGCCTCACAAACCCCAGCTCAGCTTGGGAGAGGTTCCCCTGTAAATCTTCTGACCCCATGGGCTGATTTCTGGGGTGATGGAGAGCCCAGGGCTCAGCTCAGGTGTGTGCAGACAAACAACATGAAACCTGCACACACAGGTAAATGAAAAGAAAAGGGAGATGCAGCAAGCAAGGCGTGAGCCAGGTACTGTTCCCTTGGATTTTAACTGAATGCTAGAACCAGACACAGCTGGGCTGCCAGCACCTCCCTGGAGCCCAGATCTGAGCAGAGCAGGGATGGAGCTCTTGGCCAGTGCAACAGTGACTGGTGACAGCACCTCAGCCCTGCTGGCACCTGTGTGGGGACAAGGGACGGCATGAAGAGGTCACCAGCCAGGAGAGGGACACGGGATAACACAGAGTAGATCACCAGCCAGGAGAGGGCGGACACAGGACTCAGGCTCCCAATGCCACAAAACCTCTCTCATAGCTGCAGGAACTCACACCTGCCTCTGCAATCTGGGCTGCTCCCAGCTGACAGGGACTCCCAGTTTCCTCCTGGTTGTCCCAGTTCTCTGAAGGTCTCTTCAGCTGGCTGAACCTGCCTTTGATTTTTATCACCCTTTAATGCCTGCATTTGCCTAAGCCACAATGATAACAAAAAACTCAACCCAAATGAGTGAGGAAAGGATGAATAATCATAGGGAAATTCCATAGTCTAAGGTAAGTGAGGTGCCCCGCAAGCAGAACTGATGTTGTGGTGCAGCAGGTTACACTGACACAAAGAGCATCTCCTCCTCCTCCCCCAGCGCCAGCCACAGATACAACAGCAGCATAATGAAGTGTCACTGCCATCATTAGTGACATGATGGACTGTCCTCCATTAACGCACCTGATGGTCAGGTCTGCCCTCTGTCCCCTTCCTTCCACCTCTCAAGTGTGCTCCTGATCCCCAGACTCCAGGAGGCAGTCCATAAATCACACTGCCAGCAGTTCCTCCTCAAAGGGATCAAACCCTGTGCTCAACTTCCCTTTGGAAGAGATGCCCAGACATCACTTGGGGAGGCATTTGGAAGTGCCCATGTGACTCAGCCAGCCAGGACAGTTGTATGTTCAATTCACAAAAAGCTTTTGCACATGCCACTGCGGGTATATATTGCTAATTAACAATGTACTGAACAGCCACAGAAGCACGTGATTCCCAAACCATCCTGAAGAAAAGGCCAGGAATGACATCCAGTTGATGTCATATTTCTACACGAAACAGAGTTGTTCCTCGAGACTCCTGCAGACGCTGTTGGGTTTGTTTCTGGTTTCCAGGAGCACAGTGATATTCCACAAGCCAGCAGCCCAAGCCAGCCCTGTGCCACCCTCCGTGTTTGCGCTTCCCGTGGGGTCCACACCACTTCTGTGCCTTTTACCTTAAGGCTGTGGGAGTGGAGACCAGGCCTGGCCTGGCCTGTGCATCACCAGGGTGCTCTGGAGCACCTGTGTGCTTTAGTGACAGATATCCACCTCCTGGCAACAAATTCTCCACTACAGCTCTCCTTTCCTTCCTTTGAATCCCACAGGGAACCTGTGCCAACTTCTTTTCCGTTGGCTTCAGGTAAACAGGAAAATTCTTCCACGTGTTCTTTTTCAGTGTTTTGTGACACAACAGACCTGAAAAGTCACCCCAGCACAGCAACACCCCCAAAGCCTGCACTCAGAGCATGGCTTTCATGTTTGCTTCTTCCAAGGGTTTGTCTTTAGCCTCTGAATGAAGAGGAAAATCATATAAAGCCAGATTATTCTGATTGCATCTGACAGTGTTACAGTGCACCCCTTGCTCCTCAAGAGACTTGGATCCTTGGCTAACAGGACCTGGAGCTGCAGACAATTACATGTGCAGCCCCATGTTTGGGGCTAGCATTGGCAGGGCAGTGTCAGTAACTGATGCAGAGCAGTCAGGTTCAATAATCCACGACAAACCAGCCACTCCTCTCTCAACACTCTCCCTGGGATCCCAGGCAGCCCCCTCCTCTTGCCACGCCTCAGCAGTCCCCACACGTACCGAAAACACAGACCCCAAGGCCATAGATAAAGAGCAGAGACCCCCGAAAGCGTACACAGAAACTCTGCAGCAATCTGCCAGCTCCTGCACTCACCAGCAGGCATGGAAGTGTCTGCACTTCCACTGTGATCCGAGGCTAAATCGGAGAGAATCCCCCAGTAAAAGGTCAGTGACTAATCCACTGAGATGTAGCACAGTGTATCACTCACTCTGCCTGGGAATAACACATGGAGGCACAGGGGAAAAACAGACAGAAAATCTATCCTGGTAGAAATAACACCTCTGGCTATGGGGTATGAAAAGTGCATTTCTGAAAACCATTTCATGACTGAGATGAGCAGGGGAGGCAGTGAAAGCTGAACCACTGGGAGGGGTGAGCAGACAGGTGAGGGATGAGCATCACATGGCTATACTTGGTTGCTGGCAGCTTCACAGCAATGTCCAACTCTGTCAATGTCCAACAGAGCATTCCAGTGAATGGCTCAGGCTCTCCAGCTGGGGGAAATGCCCAGCAGGATAAAAAACAGCTGTGGACAAAAGTGCAGAGGCACAAATTTTAGCAGATCACTTCTCGAGCTTCCTCCAAGTCCACAGAAGCTCTTAGGACTCCCGAGGTAACTGGCCCCTGGCTCTACTGACCACAACTGGAGTGAGCACTTTGCTTTACCTATTCGATGGAATCCACCTGGCAGTTCCTGCTTGGGAAGTGGCACTGGAAATCCAAGATCAGCCCATCACCTTTGGGTTCCATATTCCCTCTGCAGAGCACACAGCCCAGCTCACTGCCCAGAGGCAGCACTGACCAACCTGTGTCCTATTCTATTCTATTCCGTTCCGTTCCACCCTACCCTGCAAACAAGCCCTGCTCATTCTGAACATGTTCCAGACTGAACACAAACATCCAAGCTGGAAAAATGTGCATCTCTCAGCTGTAATGAGGCTGCCTGGCAAGGCTGCTGTGGCACCCTGGACTTCACCTGCCCTGTGAGCCCAAAGGCTGCAGCAACAACCAGCAGCTCATTCCATACATAGGGCAAGCAAATGAGAGAATATTTAACCAATGTCGAAGTATCACAGTGCTCGTCCTCTGCCTCACAATTGGATGTGTCAGTTGTTAAATTGCGTGTGTTTTCCAGCACTGCAGCTCCTGTCTGAAAGGCCATCGCACAGTCCCCACTTCCACAGCAAATTGCTTCATAAATGGGAACTTAAAGGATAACGTTACATTTCCCATTGCAATTAGGCAAGGCTCCTGATAGACAGGGATAATGTGTTCCACATACAGGTCGTTGCTTGCTAGGGAGGAGGCGGGGAAGATGCGGCTTTTGCAAGCCAGTGGATATCGATAAACCTGGGGCCAAGTGCTGGGGCCCAAAACCAGCAAAGCAGGTGTGCCTGTGTTTCTCCCACAGACCCAGCTAGCAACTCCTCTGAAGGGACTGACCCCTACACAGCTCCAGACAGCAGCAAATCCCCTGCCAAGGACTGACAGAGCCTCACACCCTCACTCACAATTCACCACGAGGGAAGGTATCCAAGTCCTGCACACGCTGACAGGTATGTTTTTAGGTGAGCTAACCTTGATTAGATCTGACTGAGGTCCAACTCCATTTCTCAAGCAGGCTGTGATCTTTATTTACCTGGACGCTGTGCTGCTGCTGTCAGGTGGAATAACTCTGCACTGGGCTTCTCTGAGTCACAGCAGGAGTAAATGGAAGGGAAGGCCTGCTGGGACCTGATGGAGCTGCCACTGCCTGGCCTAGCTCTGAGCATGGCATTGTAACTCTATACATCCTAGAACGGCCTTTAGTTAGACTCTATACACAGATGACGGGGTGAAGGCGGTTTCAGATTTCCCAGCACTCCACCAGCAAACTCCTTTTGGGAGTCAACAGGAACAACTGACCGAACAGTGGTTCACCCCTGTGTGCTGGATGGCCACGGGCAGCTCCTGCTCCTGTCTCCAATGAAGGTGATCACAGACTCATCCAGCATGGGAGGCTCCCCACAAAAGTTGGGGTAACAGCCATCCTCTCTTCTTTTGGCAAATCCCCACTACCACGTTCCAGCAGTTTATAGCCAGCACAGTTCTGACATTCAGGACATTACCCAGCACTTGAGGCACTGCTACAGCAATAAAGGGGACAAAACAGCAAGTCAGAGGGGCACAGGAAAGGTGCTTTCCAAGCTACCTGTCTGGTTCTGCTTGGAGTAGGATTACAAATAGCACAAACCCTCCGGAGAATGAAAAGCAACCAAAATTATTTTTGTGGAGAAGAGACAGCAGGAACTATAATGTTAAGACTTGAAAGTTTAGGGATCACTCTTTTCCTTCTGGCCATTTTTATATACCAAATCTTATCCCAGCACTAAACCCCTGCATTTAGTTTGTGAAAGAGAAGAAAATCTCACAAGTTACTGTGTTAATTTAGTTATTGTCAGTTATTACTACTGTTTAGAATGAGTGACGTGTGGAAATAAATCTGTGCACAAGGTCTGTGACAAGTCACACCTTACACTGTGCTGCCCTGTACATGAAGGGTTACAGCTCTCTGGAAAGGAGACCTCTCCCTGGTGATCCAGGCACGGGGAGCAGGAGCAGTGCCAGGCAGGCACGCTTGTGTGGGAGAAACGATTCAGGTGGACACTCAGTGTGTGCCTCCTGGTAAAATCCAGCGCTGGAATGGCTCCCGACTCACACTGCTCCCACCTCCACCCATCTCTTCTGCATCTCATTGGCATTTGAGAACGTTAATTGACTCATTATTTAAATTCCTGTTCAGGGGAGGAAGCTGATTAAGGCAGGCAGATGCAGGATCTCCAGACGCGTTTGCGGCGCGTTGTTGTCCCGGCAGTTTACCCGAGCCATTAGGATACTTAGGAGGTAATAGGCAGGAGAAGAGGGAACGAGGCCTGGGAAGGGGGGCCCTGGCAGGACTGGGCTGTAACCCACGGTGACACGGCCCTGGTCCTGCCAAAGCTCCAGCAAAACAGCACCGGAGCTGAGGCTGTGCCCCCACCAGAGCCCAACCCACCCCAAATTCAGGCAGACAGCGGGGTCTGGCTAAAGACAACCCTGTGGCTGCCCAACAGCTTCCCAGAGCCGTGGGGAGGAGGGGGAGCACTTCCCTCTCTGGCTCCAGCACAGTGTGACTGCTCCTACTGAGAGCCCCGCTGATCACAGCTAGTCCCTTCACCTTCAGGTGCACAGACAGCCACCTGAAGCAGGATAATATCCCTTGTGGAAGTCTGTTAGAGGGACACAGCAGACAGAAACGGTTCCTTCAGAGCTGTTATGATCTGTCATGTAAATATGCAATCAAGGACTTGTTAAAATGCAGATTATGTAAATATGTATTAAGAGCCTTCTAAAAATGCTGATTATTGAGCCACTGGAATCAAATGACTCCTCTGGAGCTGTAAAGAAACACACAGGAACACTCTGAAGTGCCCATTTCCAGCCCTGAAGTCCAGCAGCTTCTCCTACTGGGACTTCCACAATGCCTGTAATTGCACCTGTGTGGACAGTGGACACTTCACAAAGGTTTCTGGACAACTGCCATCTATGTGAAGGAGAGGCTCCTCCACAGAGGGCCTTGGAGATCACAAATTTAGTTCCCTGTGAGGAACACAGGCCTGTCAAAGTAACAGAGCTACATCCCGTTACACCAGCCAAGGTTTTGGTTTATCAAATACACCAGCAGGACATTCCCAGGTGTGCACCACCCAACTGCAGAAGGAATGCAGACTCCACCAAGGAGTCTGTTTGCTTAGGAATCTGCTCTTCCATCCTTACAAAGTGAACAGGCCAATGCTATCAAAAGGTGGCATCAAAAAATAAATGACGGGAACAATTGTTGTAAACCCCAGACTGCACGTGGAGCCATTTCAGAACCTGATGGGTGCACTCAATTTCCATGGAAACCCAGCCATCCAAAATGTAGTGCACACTTGTTAAGCCAGAAGAATTCAGATTCTGCCAAGGTAGGTTTTGCCCATCAGAAGCAGTGAAGGAAATGACTTTTTTTTCCCCTCTGTGGATTCAGATACTGCACTAACCCAGTTATCTCTATCCACAATAGCAGTTCAGTTTCCCTCCCCAGGAGCAATGCTGACTCTAAATTTCCCCCCAAAGTATGAAGGAGACAAACTGGATGTGTACTGGTACCACTGTGGAAAAGGGAGTGCTGACATTCCTCCAGAGCAGCACAACCCAGTGCTCTCGTCACAGAATCCCATTTCCACTGTACTTAGCAGGGCTGGGAGAGAGATGGGGCAGGTTTTTACAGGTGTTTCGAGTTTTCAATTTGAGTTGAAGAGCTAGATCAGATCTCACTGTTGCCCTGACAGAGCAGCTCTTCTAACAACAAATAAATAGGACATTTTAAAAAGTATGATACATTCGCCCTGGAAAAGGGGATGGGCAGCTGGCAGAAAGTGTTAAGAAACTAAGAAATCTACCTGATTCTGCTCAATATTTTGGAGGTGCTCAGCTTCTAATACCTATCACCGTTTGTAGCTTGAGATCCACATCGTAGTCCACCCCGTTCCATTGCTGATGACAAACTGTACAGCTGACTTCACCTTCACACCCACTGCTCAAATCTCCTCTCCTCTGGGGAACAAGCCTGCCCCAAAATGGAGGACTGACCCTTGGGCTGCTGAGAGCCCAAAATGGCGATGTCTGATCCTCGGGCTGCCCCAAAATGGCCGGGACTGGCCCATTGAATGCTGAGAGCCCAAAATGGAGGACTGACCCATGGAATGCTGAGAGCCCAAAATGGAGGACTGACCCATGGAATGCTGAGAGCCCAA